>CM039723.1:89741601-90061196 GCA_022539455.1 Dendrobium nobile | reverse complement strand
AAACCCTAAACCCTAAACAAACCCTAAACCCTAAACCCTATTTAACCCTTAAAACCTTAAACCCTAAACCCTAAACCCTTAACCCCTATACCCCTAACCCTTAAACTCTAAATCCTAACCCCGAAAACACCAAACCCCCCAACCCCAAACCCCAAACCCTAAAAACCCTAAACCCTAAACCCTTAAACCCTAAACCCTAAACCCTAAACCCAAAATCCTAAACCCTAAACCCCTAAAACCCTAAACCCTAAACGCTAAACCCTAACCCCTAATCCCTAAGCCCTAAACCATAACCCCTAAACCCTAAACCCTAAACCCTAAACCCTAAACATTAAACCCTAAACCCTAAACCCTAAACACTAAATCCCCTAACCCCCTAATCCCCTAACCCCTAAACCCTAAACTTTAAACTATAAATGCTAAACCCCAAAAAACCTGAAACCCCCAACCCCAAACCCTAAAAACCCTAACCCCAAAATCCTAAACTTTAAACCCTAAAACACCCTAAACCCTAAAAAAACCCTAAACCCTAAACCCTATTAATCCCTTAAAACCTTAAACCCTAAACCCTAAACCCTAAAACCTTAACCCCTAACCCCTAAACTCTAAACCCTAAACCCTAAACCCCGATGTTGACCTCGATTTTGCCCATATTTGAGCCTGAACAGTTGACTTGGTCAAATTGACCAAGCCAGACCTTATGGCCCTCCCCATTGGGTTCAGTGGGTCAAGTCGAGTCTGTTGAGCCCGAGCTTGGACCCTGGGTCAACCCGGTTGACCAAGTCAACTAGGGTTGACCATTTAACCCCTTTAGGCCTCAAATCAAATTTTAAATCATTCAAATCCTTTCGTGGCTTAATCCCTCATGCTCCTTGGCCTAATTGACTGATTTGACCAAGTCAAAATGTGGACTTGGTCAAATCAAGCCTTTATTAGGTTGAAATAACCTATTAAAGCCCAATTAGAGCACATTCATTGCTCCAATCAATGCCAATTGAATCCCCTTCGTTTTGAAACTCCAAATCCCGCCCAAATCACTTGATCTAGCCTGGTGATGGACGGTGGATCGAATCGTGGCCGTTGAGATTCAATTCAAGCCTTTAAATAGTGATTTTAGGGTTCCAATTAGGGGATCTTGCAATCTATTCTCCCTAAGCCCGAGATTTTTCGTGGAGAGCTTGAGAGAACCCTCCTCTACACTTCCCAAGTAGATCCCGACGATCCAAAGCCGACGCCGGCGATCCTCCGGCGACCCGAAGGTCTAAACGTCCAAGGCTTCGATCCACTCGATCCGGAGCTTGGTTGACCGAGGATTCAAGAGGAGAAACGTACGAGGACAGTCTACAAGCTCAACCGTGTCAAAGATTTGAAGATCGGACGGTAAAATCTCGCGCAATCCCTTAGAATAGGCTACACACTTAGATCTAAATAGATCTCTATGTACTGTGTTTCGGATCAAACCAAAACTTTCCCATGATTTCTGTACATTCATAGATCCTAGGTTTAAAATTTCGTAAAAATCTATCGAGCGAATTGAGAGAAATCGTCAAAAAACGATTTAGGGTTTCGGTCCGGCCGAGGAACGCCTTGGACCGTTGATCCCGCGGATCAACGGTCCGGATCGGCCGATTCGCGCGGTCAGATTGACCGCGGAAGTCTGGGCGCGGTCTCACGCACCACGCGGCAGCATCTGGGCCGCTCATCCGAGCGGCGTAGATCGGACGGTCAGCGCTAGGCGCTGATGTGGATTAGTGACCGCGACCCGCGGTCGCTGATTGCGCAATGATTAGCGCAATCATTGATTGGCGGCGCGATGATTGCGCCGCCGCCAATCATTGCCCGCGGTCCCGGGATCCAATCCCGGGCCGCCACGTGGCGCACCGACAGCCGCCGCCGCCAAATTTTTTTTTAATTTCTTTTAAATTATTTTAAACATGTTTTAACTTCTAAAAATCCTAGAAAATCCGTTTTTGATCCGATTTTGACGCTTAATACCTCGTTGGATTCGTATCGTCGTCCTCTACACGATAAAAACTTTTTTTTTATAAAAATGAACTATATATTTTAATTTATTTTAAAAAAAACAGTAAAATCCTTTTTTTTTATTATTACCTAATTCATTTTTTTTTAATACAATTATGTTTATATGATTATTTAATTATGGTGATTAGTCGGAATTGATAATGTCTTAAATCATTAGTTTACTATTCATTACTATTAGTATTATTATTATTTTTATTATTATTATTATTATTATTATTTTAATATTGTTAATTCTTTTTTTGTTTTATCTTAATATTAGTATTATTTTAAAATGGTGTGTTATTAATATTAGAATTATTAGTATTATTATTTTTAATATGTAGTATTAAATTCCAGGGATTTTGTTATTCTAAATTAATCTAATATAATATTTATTTTTAAATATCATTATTTTAAATCCCCTTTATAGCGTCAAACTTCCAAAATTAATAACTTTCCCGTTTCAATTCAGATTTTCGCGCACAACGTCTCGTTTTGAACGTATTTAGATTCTGCATTTTCTGGAACTGGGTTTACTTGAATTTTTTGGGTCTGTATGCAATTATTTTCAAAACAGTCAGCTGCATTATTTTAAAATTATTTATTTATTGCCTTTAAACTTCGAAATTACATAACTTTGTCGTTTTAAATCCGCTGTCGACGCACAGCACCTTGTTTTGTATGTACTCTGAATTCTGCATATTTTGAAACTATTTTCAGATAAAAAGCATGTCTGCATTTGCTGTTATTACAAAAACAGTAAATTGACAATATTTTAAAATACTATTTTATGATATTTAAACTTCGGAATTTCGCATCTTTTTCGTTTTAAACCTGATTTTGGCTGTCTTGACAGTTTTCTGTTTTACTCTATGATTTGGTTATTTTAATATTATTTAAATTAACTATTATACTAATTATTTTTAAACTAAAAATTATTTTCAAGCTATTTTGAAACCTCGATTGAGTGGTCAGTGGATCTCCTTATATTTATGTATTATGGATTGACTTACTTTTTTAATTATTTTATTTTTCAAAATTGTATATTTATATTTATAAGTATTTTGAAACTATTTTAAAATTACTTATAATTAAATCCTAATTTTGGGAGATCCGCTATTTCATGAAATTTTAAACATGGGTTCTATGAATGAAGAGCAATCATGGGGGAGTGGGTTAGTGAATGGTTGAGTCCCAATCATTCACTAATCCCTTCATTAGGTGTCTTTACTTTTATTTTTCGTAGATTGCATGTGTAGGTCGCACCACGAGCACTTAGTTTAGGCTCTCCTAGATCTAAGGACGTGGTGTGTTTATTGCATTTTCGTACTCCCATGCATCTATTACCTTGAGGGTTAGATAAAACACCACTTAAAACTCCTACAACGTAGTGACACCCTAAGGACAATAATTAAGGACTCGTCTAGCGAACTTAGAAGTTTTTTTTCTAGGAGCTAGGATAGATCCCGGATCGACATGAAAATCTCAACACTTAAACTTAGCGACATCTAAAACATCACTGAATTTCCTAGGAATTTTTAGGAGCTTTTAGAGCCCTTAGCTAACCAACCATAATTAACCTGCTAATTAAGGCCCCGAGACCTTCCGGAAATTACAATAAATACACCCTAGGTCAGAAAATTACCCGTAATACCTCGAACTATTTAGAATCTGACCCTTGACTTTAGATAAATAGGGCTCCTTAGTTTGACTCTAGGTTGACCCATAATTTGACCTTAGGTGGAAATTACCTTTTTGCCCCTAATAAATTATTAAAAATTATTAAGAATCCCAAATCTTCTCCAAACCCTAGGGGATCACTTTCTCAGGTCATCCCTGACTTTTGAGGGTGATTCGACTCAGTTTGGGGCTGATTTGGGCCAAAATTGCAAAATAGAGCCTTCTCCTAATTAATTTAGAAATTTCCATAAATACCCCGATCTTAGAAAATTCATAACTAATTGTAGAAAAATACAAATTAGGCAAACTCACTTGCATTATACTCCAATTAAGGTCTAGTATTTATTAAAAATTTTAAGTTTCCAGAAACTAGCCTAGATTAGAAAGTCAACTTTTTGGTCAACCCTAGTCTATAGGATAGGGCCCGAAACTTAGAAAATTCATAACTTTGACTAGAGACCTCCAAATCTAGTGTACTACATGTCTAATTACTCGTATTAAGGTCTAGTATTTTCCTGAGGTGATAGAAATCCCAAACCTAGTCTATTTCCTATAGTGCCTTTTTGGACCCTTAGCTTAGTACCTAGGAGGATCTAGAACTGTCTAAAATTGGCTAATACCACTTGAACTTTAAATGTCAGTTTTCTAAGCTCTTAAAACTGATCAACAAACTGAAATAATTAAAATGCATCCTGATTCACTAATATTTGAATTTCAACAAAAATTTCCTTTTCTGACCCCCGACATACCTGAACTCTAGATAACTTTAACTAACTACCCAGCTTAGGACTTATCCAAACCACACTAGCCTTACACACACATAGAATTGTTTGCTAGGGCACCACTTCTAGATTTAGGTTAGGCCGCTGTGTTTTATTTTTCTGCTGTGTGCCGGAGCTTTCCGTGGTTTTCATTGCATGCTGTCTGAAAATTGAATTGATGTGTTTGCTTACTTTTTCGGTACTCTGTGATGTGATGAGCGCTAGATTTACCCCTAGGTTAGGAACGACATATATATATATACTGTTCTTCCGTGCAGGTGGTCATGCTCAAGCTAATAAAAGGGGGGAGCATCATAATGATTTCTAATAATATTTTATGCAGGTGCTTGCTCAGCTTCCCCCCAAATAAAAATGAGGGCTAAAATTAATAATTATAACTGCACAGATGGAGCTGTTTAGCCCTCATAATTAAGAGCATGGCTTGGCACAGGGTCAATGGTGTTAGCACTTTTATTTTTTATAAACTGCTTGGGATGATTATTAGGATAACCTTGCAGGTGATTTAGAATCTACTGCTTTTCAATAAATGTAAATTTGTATGTAATCATTGTTAAGAGTTGTGAAAACAACTTTTGAGTTGGGATATTCTTATCCAGCTCGGATTCTAAAAGAAGAAGGCATCCCTAAGGGGAGAGTCTTCTTCCATTTGGAAGATCGAGCTGGATGGCTTTAGATATCCAAAGAGAAAAGGCAATACCCCCATACTGGGGAAATTGTCTCTTCGTTTGGACATTCAAGCCACGACGGATCCAAGGAGTCCAAGGAGGAGAGATCTAAGGAGCCCAAGGAGGAGTGATCCAAAGAAGACTGAAGACCTGAAGACCAATATCCCACTTAAAGTTATTTGCGTCTGTCATAGGCTTAGAAATCCGGGTTGTTGGCAGTGGTGCCCGGCCACTTTACTTTATGCATATCTGGGTTGTAATAAGGGCAATTTGCCTATGGCCATTTAGTTGATTAATTCTGAATTTATATTGATGTGTTTACCTGATTGTGCAGTAGAAATTGCCTGCTTTTCTTAGGTTTCTTTTCTTGCATGCCGGTTTTGTTTTCGCCTGGATTTCCGTTAGGCTCTCTAAGGACTATAAAATTTTTCTACTCATAATCAAAATTTAATATTTAAGTTTTAAATAACATAGAAACTTAACGAACCTAGGGAACTGCCGGAATCGTCCGGGGTCGCATGCATATTACTGCATTCTTCTCTCCTTGCTATAAGACATCTCCCTGCCTGCGGGTAGAGTCCGGATAATCTGGCCTATGAGGATGAAGTGCCGGACCTAGGGAGACTCAGTCTTTTCAGAAAATTATTTTCTATAAGCCTGTTTTTTAAAGTTCTATAGCATTCATGAGCTGACGATTCAACTAGCATGCATTGCATTAGTAACCAACTAATTAAAATTTAATTGCATTAGCTAGGAGCATCTGACCCACATAAGTTCAGGACCACTTAGGAAATCCTCTAGATGTCGGTCCTATTTCCAATAACTGTACTACCCACCCATCTTTCATAATTGACTTGACAGCATGGTTTTGAATCGATTAGGTGGTTAGCTGGCTCCCCCAATCCAGGCCGGGATAAGTCCAGGTTTTGCACTGCATTAGCTAGGACACGGGTCTTAGTGTTTCGTAGAGCACTAAGCCCAACCTAGATTTAGGATTCGAGGTTACTACATTCGGTCTCGTAGTATGCCTTAAATAGTAGGTAGGTTCCTTCTTTCAGGGACTATAAATCCTACTTATCCGCGTCATAGGATGACGCCAGCTCCATCCTTCTCTCACGCATGTGATCGATTGCTTGTCTTTCTTTCTCCAGTTTCTCTTTAGTACCCTAGAGCCTCTGAATGCTGGTGTGAACCGTGCATGTTGATTCAGCCCTTCGGACCCTTCTTCTTTTTTGATAGGATTTCCTAGTCTATACCCATGTGCCAATCCCAATTTTAGAAAGGATAATGTATAATCCTTAATCGAGAGTTTTCTCAGGCTCTGGCCTGGGATGTAATTAACCACAGGGGCTTGCGCCCGTGGGAAACTTGATCCCACATCTACTAAACCTCATTCGATCTCTCATATCAGATGGGGGAAACCCGTGATTTGGTTATGTATATTACTACCCATCGAGGTGTGTTGGCGACAGCCTCTATCCCCAATGGTCAGTCGTATGCACGATCCAATCTGTCCCTTCCAATCGACCCGTTCGCGCGGTGCTCTTTCAGAGGTCCACAGGTTTCTGGCGACCACGGCGGGACCAGTTTCTCTCTCCATCTTTGGATTCTATATTATCCTTTCTTGTGTGTACTCCGGGATTGGTACTCCTTAGATTAGGTCCGTCCCACTCTTAGTTAGGGTCTTTCCTTAGTTAGGGTCCTTTCCCCTTAGCTAGGGTTTCCCCCCTACTCTTCTCCTTTCCAGCCTAGCAGGCTATTCTACCCTTTATCAAATCCTATCTATCTTCATCAAATCTTTATCAAATCCTTCATTCTTTTGTGATTTCAATTCTAACTGATTCTTTTCACTTTCTTTTCTTGGCAGCAGTGCCATGGCTCATTCAGCCCCTTCCGTTACTTTTGCTTTCGGTTCGGACGCGCGGGTGACTCTCCCTGAGTCCCTGCTCGCTAGTCCGCCAGTGGGAGGAATCACTTTTGGTTCCTTCACTGACTCGGCCTTCGTCACTCTTGGCGGGCCGACCCCGGCCGAGGCTGCTGCATTCTCTCCTCCTCAGAGGAGAGGACGCACAGCCATGCGCCCGTTTGGACGTCCTGCTGCTCGGCGCCCAGTCCGAGCACCACGTCCTGTTCCTGTTCCTGCGCAGCCAGTGTGCATTGTGGCTAGGCGACCAGTGCCTAGGCCACACCCGGTTCCAGTTCGTCCTGCGGTTAGGCGTACAGTGCCTGCCGCACCTACTGCTCAGGTTGCCCCGGCCCCTCAACGCCGGCAGCCTGCTGCAGTGGTTCCACCTGTTCGTGCAGCGGTCAGGCGACCTACGCCTGCCGCTCCTGTTGCACAGGCTGCCTCGGCCCCTCAACGCCGGCAGCCTGTTGCTGTTATTACTCCGACTGTTCCGGCGGAAGTACCTCGCGTTCGGGTTGCCCCTCCCGCTTCCACTAGGAAGAGGGGTGCCCAAACCGAGGTGCCTTCGCCCTCTTCTGGCCGGGTTTCTGTTTTTGCTCGGCTTTCTCACCTTGAGACTGCCGGGCAGACCCCGGCACTTCCAGTCGTCCCTGTTCCCCCTGCCCCTCCGGTAGTGGGTTCAGATGTTCCTTCCACCTCCACCTCCGGCCTAGGGAGAAGAGCCCGGAGGAATAGGAACAGGAGGTTGCGTCTAGCTGCGTCAGAGGCAGAGAGGCAGCGAATGGCAGATGCCGTTGTTCATGATGAGTTAGTTCAGAGGCAGACGAGAGTGGCTCCCAGGCAGCGGAGGCCACGTCCAGTTGTTGAGGCACCTACTCCAGAGGTGATGGTAGCCCCCGAGTTGGAGGCAGTTCAGGGAGGACGCTTCTCCCCACTGACGCATAGTGGAGATGAGGAGGACGTTGCCCGCATAGCGGCGGCTCCTCCTGTCGTCACTACTCTACCCCGAGCTAGGTTACCTAGGGACGCTGGTGTCCGAGCCCTCACTCAGAGGATTCGGAACATCGTCCGCTTAGCTCGTGGCAGAGGGCTCGTCAGTCGGGAGGGCTTACTCCGTCAGATTTCTCGGGCTACCTTTCAGTTACGACGACAGACTGCGAGGAGGCTTTACAGTTGGCAGAGGGGGCAGACACCGCAGCAGCCAACACAGACAGTTCCAGCAGTTAGGCCGCCAGCAGGTGCTCCTGTGGTAGGACGACGCCCACGTCGTCGAGGACGGAGAAAGCAGCAGGAGCCTGCCCGGCTTCAGGTCAGTTCAGAAGTGATAACCCCAGAGCAGCCAGTTGCTAGTGCAGTACCCCGCCGTAGGAGGTGGGTTTGGAGACGTCGACAGGCAGACACCCCTGTCGACCCAGTTCCTACAGTTGATTCAGCACCACTGGCAGAGACAGAGCAGCCAGAGGAGGCGGTTGATCAGATGGATTTGGCAGTTCCTTCCGGGTCTGAGGCAGTCCCGATGGCAGTCGATGATGATTCAGTTTTAGCCCCAGACAGATCGCCAGTACGGATTGAGACAGAGGTTGCCCCTAGTCCTCATAGGATCGGTTCTCCTATGAGCCCGTACATAGAGGCGATGCGACGGGCCTTTTTAGATGACGATGATACACTAGTGGATTCTGATGAGGAGGTGTCAGTACACCGGATTTGTGTAGTTACCCGTAGAGGTCACTCGGATGAGAGAGAGCCCGAGGACCAGGATGAGTAGGGAGAGCCCGAGGTGGGTGGATCCCCCAGATCAGTTGACACAGATGCTACGGTCCTGAACCTTCAGACACAGATGGCAGAGATGGCCAGAGCCATGACAGCACAGTTGACAACCTTGGGGGCGGTGCCCCAAGTGGCAGGGGTAGCCGCTGCCAGTACTTCCAGAGATCAGCCAGTTGTGCCCCCAGTTGCACTAGACCCCCTGAGAGTGAAGAGGGTCCAGAGAGCAGTGCCTACAGCACCTTCAGTGGTTCAGAGTCAGCCAGCTCAGTTGTCAGCGGGTCAGCTTCAGGATCTGATTGCCCAGAAGGTAGAGCAGGCCATTTCCTCCAGAAAGACTGGAGAGTCAGTTAGTAGAGGGCGGCCTTACCCGATAGAGTACGAGCAGGAGCCCTACCCTCCTGGTTTCATCCCTCCTAGGTTCAGAGTATTCGACGGGTTTGGGAACCCGAGGCAGCATGTGGCTCAGTACCGGGCCATATGTTGCAATATAGGAGGGAGTGACCCACTGATGTTGAGATTGTTCGTTAGCAGCTTGGCGGGGGTGGCGTTTGCTTGGTACGCCGACCTCCCCAACGACTCAGTCAGGACTTTCGCAGAGCTGGAGCAGTTGTTCATCTAGAGGTTTGTCAGCACTGAGCACAGAGTTACAGTTGGAGAGTTAGTAGTCACCAGACAAAGGCCTAGAGAGTCACTCACAGACTACATAGTTAGATGGAGGAATTTGAGTTTGCAGTGCGAGCCACAGTTGCAGGAGCAGCACGCAGTTGAGATCTTGTTGAAAAACATAGATGGTCTCATAGCTCCATACCTGAAGAGTTTCACCATACGGACCTTTCAGAAGCTACTGACCAAGGTCACCAGCCTACAGGACAGCATACCCGATGCAGTCCCTCCTAAGGCTGAGAGTCAGCCTTCACGCAGACCTCAGCGGCAGGAGTTTTCAGGAGCACCTCCACCCAGGAGAGGGGAGGTACACAGTACTCAGGGACCAGCAGATAAGGGCAAGAGACCCTTAGGCAGTTCAGCACCTCCACAGCAGTCACGCTCAGCTAGTCAGTCACACTCAGCTAGTCAGCCGGCAGCACAGCCCAGGACCTCCCGTAGGACTCCAGAGAGTCAGCAGTTCCTGCAGGAGAAGCTTAGTAAGGAATATCCCTTCAAAAGGGAAAGTGTGAAGAAGATCTTTAAATTCCTTACTAAGAAAAACATACTTACCTTTCCCAGCAGCAATAGAGTGGAGGAGGAGGGTCAGACTGAGCACCCACTCTATTGTCCTTACCACAAATACGTTGGGCATGTGTTAGAGGATTGCTTTGTGTTCAAGGACAAGGTTGAGAGGTTGATGGCCACAGGACAGATACACCTCCAGGACAGTGACCTAGTGCAGCCCAAGGGCAAGGGCCCTCAGACAGTTCAGATGGTTTCCAGTCCCAGCCACAGTCCCAGTCAGGCTGACAGTCAGGGCAGTAGTGGCAGTTTACCCCAGAGTTCTGAGGGAGAGTGGCAGTTAGCACTCTCCAAGAAGACCAGGAGGATGATAGACCGTGCAGTTCAGAGTTCAGAGGCAGTTGAGAAGAGGCCACCACAGGCCAAGTCGACAGTTGCCCCTGCAGTTACTACTCCAGCACTTGTACCTTCTTCTTCTTCTCTTTCTGTTGTAGTGCCTACTGAGCACATTTCTTTTTCCTCTGATGTATGTAATAAGAAAATGTATGAAAGAGAAAAATATGTTGTAACCTCTGAAGGGAAGACAGGGTTCCTTCCAGCACTTACGCTGAAGGACTTTGTTCTCCCTTCATTTGATGAAGAAATAATAGAAGAAAGTGATTCTGGCTACCTCTGGTGTTCTTTTCCTACTGCTTTTACTACTGTTTCTACTTCTACTGCTACTCTTTCTACTTCTACTAGCACTCAGTCTTCTCATGCTTTACATGTTTCTTATAATGTGGATGGTTCCAGTGAAGAGTCTGAGTATGAGTATGAAGATGAACCAGTCTTTGTGATACCAGAAGGTGGATGTTACATGGATTCAGAAGATGAATCCGAGAACCCACTCTCAATACTTTCCTTAGAACCAACACCTGCCACCACCACTGAACCAGAGGAATCTCCTATTGAGGATGACTCAATACAGGAAGTTCATCTACGTTCAGGGAAGGTCCTTCCACCTAGGTTGGCTAAAAATACAAAAGATAAAAATATCATTACCCAGCAGGAAGACTCTATCCCTTCCTCCCAGGAGCAGCCTAAGGAGAAAGGGAAAGGCCCTCAGCTGGAGGTTGATTACAATGTGTTGGCTCATCTAAGAAAAATTCCTTCTCTTCTTAGTGTCTATGATGCTTTGATGTTGTCACCTGACTTAAGAGAGACACTGGTAAAAGCATTGCTTGAACCAGAAACCTATCAAGCCTTCTTCACTTCCGACCCTGATGATGGAGCATAGCATTCGTACAACACGTCATGCATTACTTTCTCTAGTCGTGACCTTCTGTTAGGGACCACTAAGCACAATCGTCCCTTGTATGTCACTGCTGAAGTTAATGATTATAAGTTGAACAGGGTCCTCATAGATCAAGGGGCTTCAGTAAACATACTAACCCATGAAACTTTGAAGAGCCTCTCCCTAGGTCATTTGAAGCTCACTTCCGATAAAATTATGTTGAAAGGCTTCAATGACCAAGGCCAGCGAGCTCTAGGGGCTATCACCCTGCCTCTGAAATTTGGGAATTTTCTAACTGAGGCAAAGTTTCATGTGATTGAGGCTGATACTTCATACAAGGCTCTCTTAGGAAGGCCTTGGATCCATGAGTATGGAATGGTACCCTCTACCTTGCACCAATGTATGAAGTTTCTGAGGAATGATGTTGAGTATACCATTCCTGGAGATACCCAACCCTTTTCCGTGCATGAGATCTCTATGTACGACGATGCCGAGTACTACGTACCTCGGAAGACTCGTAGAGCTCCACCTGCTCAGTCCCCAGTGATACCTGATACTGTTGTACAGGATCCTACGCGGCCACCTGCACAGGGTCCTATACAATCGTCAGTACAGGGTCCATCACAGGTTGGTATCGAGCCAGGTGTTCCCACTGCCCATGCTGATGGAGATCCCTCTCAGTTTGCAGTGAGGCACGACGTTCCCCCTAGTAGAGGTAGGGGAGGTAGAGGTAGAGGAAGAGGTAGAGTTGCGATCCGCGAGCCGCGGAACCACGACACTCGCACACCTCCTCCCCCCAACCTTTACACTTCTTCTTTGACTGTAGAGTCCGACTCTTCCGACGATGAAATGATCGATATTCTTCAACGTCCAGTCACTTCACCATCTCCCTATTCCGCTGGTTACGATTCCCGACCTACTCTTTGTAGCCACTTGATACCTGAAGGTGGATTGGTTATTGATATTAGCTCAGACGAGGAAGAAGACTTCCTACGTCAGACTACTACCAAACAACCTTCCCCCCATCAGATACGCGGGATAGGAGTTGGGGATTCCAGTCAAAGATCTTCTGACACTCTCATAGTTGATGATGATAGTACAATATGGGGTAGTCACAACCCCATACCTTACTTGTATGATTCATTTGGGCCAGCCCGACCTAGGGAATGTCCCTCTGTACCCCATAGTATAGGTGCACCACTGGGTCCTGTGAGATAGGATCTGGAGGAGACCGCTATGGATATAGAGGTCAGGAGTGCCCCTCGTTACTTCTCACCTACTGTAGAGAGCTTTGTTGAGCGGGGTCTCGTTCGTTCCACCTGGCCTGACGAAGAAGCTCTACAGCAGGCCCGAGTCTGGCGGACTGATTTCCCCCAAGGTCTAGGAGGCGTAGGTTACATGGGGTTAAATCAGTCTAGTGAGGCCAGCATTCGTGTCATTTCACATGCTTATCCGGTTGTTTCTCTTACCGACGAAGAAGACCCGGATAGTGGCGATGATAGAATACTTGATGCTCCACAAGAGTTTGAAGATGGCGCCACTTCAGCCATGGATGAACTGTGTGAGGTAAACTTAGGCACTGAGTCAGATCCTAGGCCTATTTTTCATAGTGCCCTACTGTCTGATTCAGAGGCTCAAGAATACATCAAGTTACTATCAGAGTTTAGGGACTGTTTTGCCTGGAACTACACCGAGATGCCTGGTCTAAATCCAGAGGTAGCAGTCCACAAGTTAGCCATTAAGCCTGATGCAGTCCCTGTTAAACAAGCACCTCGTAGGATGAGGTTAGAAATTGAACAACAGGTGATCGCTGAAACCAAGAAGCTTATTGAAGCTGGTTTCATTAGGGAAGAGAAATACCCCACTTGGCTTGTCAATATTGTTCCAGTCCGGAAGAAAAGCGGACAGATACGAGTCTGTATCGACTTCCGTGATTTAAACAAGGCATGTCCTAAGGATGATTTTCCTCTTCCCATTCCTGAGCTTATGGTGGATATAGCATCATCTCATAGTGTCTTCTCATTCATGGATGGTTCATCTGGTTATAATCAGATAAAGATGGACCCCGAGGACGAGAAGTTTACTGCTTTCCGGACACCTATAGGTGTCTTTTGTTACAAGGTGATGCCCTTCGGTCTCAAGAACGCCGGGGCCACCTATCAACGTGCCATGACTGTCATCTTCGATGAGATGATACATGAGCAAGTTGAATGCTATGTGGATGATTGGGTCGTCAAAAGCAATGTCCGCGAAGATCACCTTAGAGATCTGCGAATCGTTTTTGAACGCCTGCGCAAGTTTGATTTAAAGATGAATCCTTTAAAATGCGCATTTGGAGTTAGTGCAGGAAAGTTCTTAGGGTTTATAGTTCGCTACCGTGGCATTGAGATAGATCCCTCTATGATCAAAGCCATAGTAGACTTAAAACCCCCTAAGAATCTTACCCAGTTGAGGTCCTTTCAGGGTAAACTCGCTTTCTTGCGGAGATTTATCTCCAATCTTTCTGGTAGGTGTCATCCTTTCTCTGCACTAGTTAAGAAGGATGCCCGATTCCACTGGGATGAGAGTTGTCAGGAGGCCTTTGAGAGTATAAAGCGCTACCTGATGAACCCCCCTGTTTTAGCTGCACCTATCCCAGGTAGGCCATTGATTCTCTACACTACGGCCCTAGATGAGTCTTTAGGTGCATTGTTGGCTCAAGAGAATGAGGAAGGCAAGGAGAATGCCTTGTACTAGCTCAGCAGGCGACTGATACCTGTAGAGCTTAAGTACCCCGCGGTAGAAAAGCAATGTTTAGCCTTAATCTTCGCGGTACAGAAGCTTAGGCATTATATGCTATCACATAAGATTAATTTGATCTCTCGAGTCAACCCGTTGCAGTACTTGATGACCCGTCCGACCCTCTCAGGTCGTCTGGCACGGTGGTCTATGATACTACTGCAATTTGATATTACTTTTGTTCCTCAGCGGGCCGTCAAAGGACAGGCTCTAGCTGATTTTCTGGCTGATCACCCGATCCCTGCAGATTCCCCACTCAATGATGAGCTACCTGATGAATTCATCATGAGTGTGGATGAACAGGAGTCCCCTACTTGGGAGTTCTACTTTGACGGTGCATCATCTGTCAAAACCTTAAGTACAGATGAAACTCCTACAGTTAGGGTAGGATTAGGCCTGATTTTTGTGTCTCCTGAGGGTCATACTCTACGGTACTCCTATTGCCTATCAGAACCTCGTACTAATAATGAAGCTGAGTACGAAGCTCTGATTTTGGGGTTAGAGTTGGCCATTCAGATGAGTCTTACGCGGGTGAAGATCTTTGGAGACTCCCAACTGATAATCAATCAAGTAGCTGGAGTCTATAAAGTACTTAAGCCTGAGCTCATTCCATATCATAATAAAGCAATGGAGCTCCTGAGCTTAATACCAGAAGTAACTTTGGCCAAGATCCCTAGATCTGAAAATGGAAAAACAGATGCATTGGCCAAGTTAGCAAAAGAATTAGCTGACCCTACTGGAAACCCAGTGTCTATTATTGTCCAGTATCGTCAAGCTCTGTGCCCCGCGGACTTGTCTACTCCCGATCAGACCCTTGCAGTGTTAGCTGTAGATGAGGAGTCAGATTGGAGAGAACCCTTCATAGAGTATTTAAAACATGGTAGGCTTCCAGATGATAAGTCTCTCGCTGCTCAAATCAGAAAGAGAGCCCTATCATTCGCCTATGTAAATGAAACTCTGTATCGACGCTCTTTTGACCAAATGTGGTTAAGATGCCTCAGTAAAGGAGAGGCTAGTCGAGTCATGAGCGAGATACATGAAGGACTTTGTGGTGCCCATCAATCTGGACCAAAAATGAAAGGCAGAATTAAACGCCTTGGCTACTACTGGCCAACTATGATCCATGATTGTATGGAGCACGCTAAGAGATGCCACCAGTGCCAGATTTATGGCACGGTGATTCACCAACCCCCTAATCCGTTGCACCCGACTGTTTCTTCTTGGCCATTTGAGTGCTGGGGCACGGATGTGGTGGGTCCTATAGACCCTCCTTCCTCTAGGGGTCATAGGTTCATTTTAGCCGCCACTGATTACTTCTCTAAGTGGGCAGAGGCTGTCCCACTTAAAGAAGTTAAATCGGAAGATGTGATGCGTTTCTTTCGCGATAACATTGTTTATCGCTTTGGTGTTCCGCGCCGTATAATCTCAGATAACGGCCCGTCCTTTAGAAGCACCAAAATTGCCAGATTTGCCCGCCGCCATAACATTAATTGGCGATACTCGTCAATTTATTACCCTAAAGCCAATGGCTTGGCAGAGGCATTTAATAAGACTCTTGTGCAACTGATGAGGAAAATCCTTGTTGCAAACAAGAGAGAATGGCATGATAAGTTACCTGAAGCGTTATGGGCATATAGGACTACCTACCGTACTCCTACCCAGTCCACCCCATACGCTTTAGCTTTTGGGGTTGAAGCAGTTCTCCCACTGGAGGTCGAGATCCCCTCACTGCGTGTAGCAGTCAGTTACAATCTATCTGAGGAAGATAATGCCCGACTGAGGTTGGAAGAGCTAGATGGTTTAGATGAGCTTCGCTTACGAGCTTATCAATACCTTCAGCTAAGCCAGGCCCGAATGAAGCGGCACTTTGAGCGTCTTGTTAGACCCCGTGCTTTCCGGGTAGGCGAGTTAGTGCTTGTTTTGCGTAGGCCTATCATCTCGCACCGTCGGCGAGGTGGTAAGTTTGAGCCTGTTTGGGAAGGCCCCTTCGCTATAGAGCAAGTTTATGAAGGTGGTGCCTACCTACTTGTTGATGCAAATGGCGTTCACCCAATGTCTGTCATCAACGGGCAGTACTTGAAAAAGTACTATGCCTGAGTCTAGTACTTCACAGAGGAGCCTCCCTACCGCCTGTATATATCCCTCTGTATATGTAACTCCTAAAAGGATTCCTCTTACTTTTCAGCAGTCTGCGTGGCCACGACGATTTGTCCTTTACCACGCGATGTTGCTTAGAAGAGTATAAGGCTATTCTTAGAGGTGATACACTAATACGCCGTAGGGATATTTTGTACTTTTGTCTGTGCGCACCAATCACGTTGGTGCTATCGCATAGAATTTTCAGTTTGTTCTCCCCTTTTGTTGGGCTTAGTCCCCCAGTTTCACCTGCAGCCCCAGGTGTGGTCTGGGATATCAAAATCAATAGTTCGAGTCTAGTTTTTGAGAGGTGATACTGGGTCCACACCACCCCGTGACAGTCAGGAATGGTGATGGAGGTCCACTGTCCCTAGTTGAGTTTCTTCTTCCTATCAGTTCCGATCTGATAGATGCAGCACCTAGTCCATTCATATGAGTTGAATGTGAGCAAAGATGTTAGAATCATTGGTGTAGACTCTTTTGAGATAGGATACAGGGTCCACATCATCCCATGCTAGCTAAATACGGTAGTGTTGATCCTCTATCCTGATGTTGATTTCAGTTGTACATCAGTTGCTATATGATTGTGCTCCCCAGTTTATTCACATGAGTTGGATATGGTCTGGGATATCAAAACCAAATCACAATTCCTAAAAAAAAAAAAAAAAAAAAAAAACTGGAGCTCGTAGGAGAACAAAAACCCGGTTGCCCTTGTCACAGGAGGAACCCGGTAAAACTCTCTAAGAGCTCAAATTCCCCAAAATTTCTCTTCCCCCTCCCTTGAGAGTACTTTGACGATCTCTTCAAGGTTGAGTTCCCACTTAGTTGGTCGATGAACTTATAAGATTTTAAATGTATTTCCTCGTTAGCGATGTAGTACATTGTGTTTTGAGATGTAACCATCACTACTTTTTGGGCTTAGGTCTTTCTGTAAAGAGATCGCCCCCTACTGCTCTCTTTTGGCAGTCTACCTCCCATTCATGAATTACTCTGAGCTGTCAGGGTAATTCTATGAATGTGGCAGTGTTACCTTCACTTCGCACAGGGTCCTACCTGATAGGGTAGGTGTTACCACTGTGGTCTTATGATAATCAGAGAGCTCACTCATGATTGTCAGATTAGGTGTCAGGAGTGCTCCCTTGTCACCTCAGAGTTGTGCTGTAATGTAGTACATCTGTCCTCAGGTGTAAACGCCACAATTTCAGGAGCTCCGATTTCCCATTGGAAGACCGACTCCTTGGTTTCTTTCACCTGCTTACTTTAGCATTCGTTCCCTACTCTTAGCTGCTAGAGTAGCCATATGGATTTTGTTTGGTTGTTTTCACTTCTCGCAGGGTCCTACCCAATTAGGGGTAGGTGTTACCACTGTGACCCTTCTAGTAATCATTGATTTTGATTACTATCCTCGGTAGTGAGGATGTCTCCTGACTACCTAGAGTTGTTTTCTTAGTTGTAGTGTGGTACACCTATTCTCAGGTGTTAGCACCACGACTTTAGGAGCTTTGATTTTCCAGTAGAAGATCAGCTCCTGAGTTTCTTTACACCCCTACTCTCCACACCTACCACTGTGATCCTTCCGGTGATACTTCACTTCTACACATGATTACCGTACTCAGGTGGTAGGTGTGTCCCCTTCACCACCTAGAGCTACTTTTCTCCTCGTGGTGTAGTATACCTTGCCAAGGATACTAACATCACCACTTTGAGAACTTTGATCTTTTAGTAGAAGATCAGTTCTTTTACTACTTTTTTGTGACCCGTGTTACCATTCATACTCTAGACTCGGTTGTCAGAGCCGTCCTATGAATGTGTTGAGGTCACCTTCACTTCCCACAGGGTCCCACTAGTTTGTGTGGATGTTACCACTGTGAGGTTTTACTTACTCAGAGTTGTTTCCCTTGGTAGAGAGGATGCTCCCTCGCTGCTTTGACCCTTTTCTTCTTACATGATGATGCGGAGCATCACACCTTAGATGCTACCACCACCTTCTCCTTGAGTTTTGATCCTCTAGTAGAGAGTCGGCTCTTTCAGGTGCTCTTACCACTTGTTTTCCCATCGAGATCCGACCCTTAGCTGCCGGAGAGGTCCTTTGGATGTTTTGATCTTGCTTCCTACTTCTTACAGGGTCCCCATCACTTAGTGTGGGATTACCACTGTAGCTCCTTTGAGGAGTGTTTTTACTAGGCTTAGTCCTACCTTCTGTAGTTGAGGTGCCCCCTCGCTACTCGAGTTCTCTTTACTCTTTTGAAATGAGATCGCCCCTTTACACACTTTACAGCGGGTATATCTCTTCCAGCTTTCTTGAGGGATGTCGTTCTGATGTCTTCCTTCCCCTTTTTTGTGTAGGGTTAGGGTTCCCTAGGAGATCCTGACGGCATCTGGATACTCATGGCCACGACGATTTGTCCTCTACCATGTGGTTACCAGAGCGCTAGAAAGGGTTCCCTAGGTGGCTCTACCCTTAAAATTATCCCATTTACTTACCTTATTTTCCCTCACATCCCTGCACAGATGCGTGTTAGGCTGATGTCGAGGTGACTTTTGACCTTCTATTCTGCTGTTTGAAATGAACAGACAGATAGTTGAGTTTACCTGGTAGAGAGGACCTGACAGAGCACCTGGCAGGTACTCCTCGCCACGCTTTTTGATTGCCCTGTCCTGATCAGGCAGGCATCAGAGCCTGACTCTTTATTCACTCAGTTGAAATGACTGGGTGGGTATTGAGCCCTTCTTCATCTGCAAGACCGCACTGGCTACAGCAGATGTTGAAGCTTACCCGTTGAGTGAGCCCGACAGAGTCCCTGGGAGGCGTAATTCCTCAACATTTCTTTCTTTTACTTCGGATGCCCTGTAAAAGACTACGCAGGCTTCCATTTCGTGGTTCATGAGCTTCTTGCTGAGGTCAGGCAGAAGTAGTGGCCACCCCAACCCACTGTTCCGAAAGGAGCAGGAGGGGCGGGATCCTTTCACCCTCTACCCGCTGTCCATATGCGGTCAGCCTGGTAGTTGGTTCTTACCTACCGTTGAGTGAGCCCGACAGAGTCCCTGGGAGGCGCAATTCCTCAACAACCCTTTACCTCGGATGTCCTGTAAAAGACTACGCAGGCTTCCATTTCGTGGTTCATGAGCTTCTTGCTGAGGTCAGGCAGAAGTAGTGGCCACCCCAACCCACTGTTCCGAAAGGAGCAGGAGGGGCGGGATCCTTTCACCCTCTACCCGCTGTCCATATGCGGTCAGCCTGGTAGTTGGTTCTTACCTACCGTTGAGTGAGCCCGACAGAGTCCCTGGGAGGCGCAATTCCTCAACAACCCTTTACTCGGATGTCTTGTAAAAGACTACGCAGGCTTCCATTTCGTGGTTCATGAGCTTCTTGCTGAGGTCAGGCAGAAGTAGTGGCCACCCCAATCCACTGTTCCGAAAGGAGCAGGAGGGGCGGGATCCTTTCACCCTCTACCCGCTGTCCATATGCGGTCAGCCTGGTAGTTGGTTCTTACCTACCGTTGAGTGAGCCTGACAGAGTCCCTGGGAGGCGCAATTCCTCAACACCCCTTTACTCGGATGTCCTGTAAAAGACTACGCAGGCTTCCACTTCGTGTCTTCTTTACTTTTTGCTGAGGTCAGGCAGAGGTATTGAGTCACCCCAATCCACTGTTCCGAAAGGATCAGGAGGGGCGGGATCCTTTTTCACTCTCCACCCCGCTGTCCATATACAGTCAAGCGGGTAGCTGGTTTTACTTGGTAGAGAGGGCCTGGCAGAGCACCTGTCAGGAACTCCTCGCCTTTTTCTCTGAGTGTCCTGTTCTGATCAAACAGGCACCAGACTTCGTGACTCCCTTTATTTGCCGCCTTGAGTTGGTCGGGCAAATACTGAGTCACCCCAATCCACTGTTCTGAGACGAACAGGAGGGGCGGAATCTTTTTCACCTTCTATCCTGCTGTTTGAAATGAACAAGCGGGAAGCTGGTTTGACTTACTTGGTAGAGAGGGCCTGACAGAGCACCTGGCAGGAACTCCTCGCCACTCTTTTTCCCTGAGTGTCTTATTCTGATTAGGCAGACACCAGGCGTTGTGATTCCTTTGTTTGCTGACCCAATTTTGTCAGGCAAATACTGAGTCACCCCAATCCACTGTCCTGAAATAGGCAGGAGGATATGGGACCCTTTCACCTTTTATTCTGCTGATTCGATATAGTCAGACAGATAGTTGGTATGCTTTTGCTACCTTACTTTTGGTCCTTCTCTTGGCTCTACCCCTACTACAGGGTAAGGCTAGAGGAGAATCCCTTTACCTTTTTCACCCCAGTGGTGATCTTTACTTTTGGTTCTCTTTTCTGCTCTGCCCCCGCTATAAGGCAAGGCTATAGGAGAATTCTCTTACCTCGTTTTCACCTTTTTAGGTGATCTTTACTGTTGGCTCTATCCTAGGCTCTACCCTTGTCAAAGGGTAAGGCCAGGAGAAGACCACACTACCAGTTCACCATTTTGGTGATTCTTGGCTTGTGCACTGCTGCTTTTTTTTCTTCTTTCCTAGGCTCTGCCCCTGCAATGGGGCAAGGCCGGGAGAAGAATCACCTTCTTTTTTCCACCATCTTCATGATTTTCCCTTCATGATTTTCACTCTACCTTTCTGTGGCTTAGTCGGTCAACGCCAACACGAGTGGTTCACTAGTTGTTCTCCACTCTTGTTGGGGGTCCGTTTGTTGACCTCGATTTTGCCCAGATTTGAGCCTGAACAGTTGACTTGGTCAAATTGACCAAGCCAGACCTTATGGCCCTCCCCATTGGGTTCAGTGGGTCAAGTCGAGTCTGTTGAGCCCGAGCTTGGACCCTGGGTCAACCCGGTTGACCAAGTCAACTAGGGTTGACCAAGTCAACTAGGGTTGACCATTTAACCCCTTTAGGCCTCAAATCAAATTTTAAATCATTCAAATCCTTTCGTGGCTTAATCCCTCATGCTCCTTGGCCTAATTGACTGATTTGACCAAGTCAAAATGTGGACTTGATCAAATCAAGCCTTTATTAGGTTGAAATAACCTATTAAAGCCCAATTAGAGCCCATTCATTGCTCCAATCAATGCCAATTGAATCCCCTTCGTTTTGAAACTCCAAATCCCGCCCAAATCACTTGATCTAGCCTGGTGATGGACGGTGGATCGAATCATGGCCGTTGAGATTCAATTCAAGCCTTTAAATAGTGATTTTAGGGTTCCAATTAGGGGATCTTGCAATTTATTCTCCATAAGCCCGAGATTTTTTCGTGGAGAGCTTGAGAGAACCCTCCTCTACAGTTCCCAAGTAGATCCCGACGGTCCAAAGCCGACGCCGGCGATCCTCCGGCGACTCGAAGGTCTAAACGTCCAAGGCTTCGATCCACTCAATCCGGAGCTTGGTTGACCGAGGATTCAAGAGGAGAAACGTACGAGGACAGTCTACAAGCTCAACCGTGTCAAAGATTTGAAGATCGGACGGTAAAATCTCGCGCAATCCCTTAGAATAGGCGACACACTTAGATCTAAATAGATCTCTATGTACTGTGTTTCGGATCAAACCAAAACTTTCCCATGATTTCTGTACATTCATAGATCCTAGGTTTAAAATTTCGTAAAAATCTATCGAGCGAATTGAGAGAAATCGTCAAAAAACGATTTAGGGTTTCGGTCCGGCCGAGGAACGCCTTGGACCGTTGATCCCGCGGATCAACGGTCTGGATCGGCCGTTTCGCGCGGTCAGATTGACCGCGGAAGTCTGGGCGCGGTCTCACGCGCCACGCGGCAGCATCTGGGCCGCTCATCCGAGCGGCGTAGATCGGACGGTCAGCGCTAGGCGCTGACGTGGATTAGTGACCGCGACCCGCGGTCGCTGATTGCGCAATGATTAGCGCAATCATTGATTGGCGGCGCGATGATTGCGCCGCCGCCAATCATTGCCCGCGGTCCCGGGATCCAATCTCGGGCCGCCACGTGGCGCACCGACAGCCGCCGCCGCCAAATTTTTTTTTAATTTCTTTTAAATTATTTTAAACATGTTTTAACTTCTAAAAATCCTAGAAAATCCGTTTTTGATCCGATTTTGACGCTTAATACCTCGTTGGATTCGTATCGTCGTCCTCTACACGATAAAAACTTTTTTTATATAAAAATGAACTATATATTTTAATTTATTTTAAAAAAAAACAGTAAAATCCTTTTTTTTATTATTACCTAATTCATTTTTTTTAATACAATTATGTTTATATGATTATTTAATTATGGTGATTAGTCGGAATTGATAATGTCTTAAATCATTAGTTTACTATTCATTACTATTAGTATTATTATTATTTTTATTATTATTATTTTAATATTGTTAATTCTTTTTTTTTTTTATCTTAATATTAGTATTATTTTAAAATGGTGTGTTATTAATATTAGAATTATTAGTATTATTATTTTTAATATGTAGTATTAAATTCCAGGGATTTTGTTATTCTAAATTAATCTAATATAATATTTATTTTTAAATATCATTATTTTAAATCCCCTTTATAGCGTCAAACTTCCAAAATTAATAACTTTCCCGTTTCAATTCAGATTTTCGCGCACAACGTCTCGTTTTGAACGTATTTAGATTCTGCATTTTCTGGAACTGGGTTTACTTGAATTTTTTGGGTCTGTATGCAATTATTTTCAAAACAGTCAGCTGCATTATTTTAAAATTATTTATTTATTGCCTTTAAACTTCGAAATTACATAACTTTGTCGTTTTAAATCCGCTGTCGACGCACAGCACCTTGTTTTGTATGTACTCTGAATTCTGCATATTTTGAAACTATTTTCAGATAAAAAGCATGTCTGCATTTGCTGTTATTACAATAATAGTAAATTGACAATATTTTAAAATACTATTTTATGATATTTAAACTTCGGAATTTCGCATCTTTTTCGTTTTAAACCTGATTTTGGCTGTCTTGACAGTTTTCTGTTTTACTCTATGATTTGGTTATTTTAATATTATTTAAATTAACTATTATACTAATTATTTTTAAACTAAAAATTATTTTCAAGCTATTTTGAAACCTCGATTGAGTGGTCAGTGGATCTCCTTATATTTATGTATTATGGATTGACTTACTTTTTTAATTATTTTATTTTTCAAAATTGTATATTTATATTTATAAGTATTTTGAAACTATTTTAAAATTACTTATAATTAAATCCTAATTTTGGGAGATCCGCTATTTCATGAAATTTTAAACATGGGTTCTATGAATGAAGAGCAATCATGGGGGAGTGGGTTAGTGAATGGTTGAGTCCCAATCATTCACTAATCCCTTCATTAGGTGTCTTTACTTTTATTTTTCGTAGATTGCATGTGTATGTCGCACCACGAGCACTTAGTTTAGGCTCTCCTAGATCTAAGGACGTGGTGTGTTTATTGCATTTTCGTACTCCCATGCATCTATTACCTTGAGGGTTAGATAAAACACCACTTAAAACTCCTACAACGTAGTGACACCCTAAGGACAATAATTAAGGACTCGTCTAGCGAACTTAGAAGTTTTTTTTCTAGGAGCTAGGATAGATCCCGGATCGACATGAAAATCTCAACACTTAAACTTAGCGACATCTAAAACATCACTGAATTTCCTAGGAATTTTTAGGAGCTTTTAGAGCCCTTAGCTAACCAACCATAATTAACCTGCTAATTAAGGCCCCGAGACCTTCCGGAAATTACAATAAATACACCCTAGGTCAGAAAATTACCCGTAATATCTCGAACTATTTAGAATCTGACCCTTGACTTTAGATAAATAGGGCTCCTTAGTTTGACTCTAGGTTGACCCATAATTTGACCTTAGGTGGAAATTACCTTTTTGCCCCTAATAAATTATTAAAAATTATTAAGAATCCCAAATCTTCTCCAAACCCTAGGGGATCACTTTCTCAGGTCATCCCTGACTTTTGAGGGTGATTCGACTCAGTTTGGGGCTGATTTGGGCCAAAATTGCAAAATAGGGCCTTCTCCTAATTAATTTAGAAATTTCCATAAATACCCCGATCTTAGAAAATTCATAACTAATTGTAGAAAAATCCAAATTAGGCAAACTCACTTGAATTAGACTCCAATTAAGGTCCAGTATTTATTAAAAATTTTAAGTTTCCAGAAACTAGCCTAGATTAGAAAGTCAACTTTTTGGTCAACCCTAGTCTATAGGATAGGGCCCGAAACTTAGAAAATTCATAACTTTGCCTAGAGACCTCCAAATCTAGTGTACTACATGTCTAATTACTCGTATTAAGGTCTAGTATTTTCCTGAGGTGATAGAAATCCCAAACCTAGTCTATTTCCTATAGTGCCTTTTTGGACCCTTAGTTTAGTACCTAGGAGGATCTAGAACTGTCTAAAATTGGCTAATACCACTTGAAATTTAAATGTCAGTTTTCTAAGCTCTTAAAACTGATCAACAAACTGAAATAATTAAAATGCATCCTGATTCACTAATATTTGAATTTCAACAAAAATTTCCTTTTCTGACCCCCGACATACCTGAACTCTAGATAACTTTAACTAACTACCCAGCTTAGGACTTATCCAAACCACACTAGCCTTACACACACATAGAATTGTTTGCTAGGGCACCACTTCTAGATTTAGGTTAGGCCGCTGTGTTTTATTTTTCTGCTGTGTGCCGGAGCTTTCCGTGGTTTTCATTGCATGCTGTCTGAAAATTGAATTGCTGTGTTTGCTTACTTTTTCGGTACTCTGTGATGTGATGAGCGCTAGATTTACCCCTAGGTTAGGAACGACATATATATATATACTGTTCTTCCGTGCAGGTGGCCATGCTCAAGCTAATAAAAGGGGGGAGCATCATAATGATTTCTAATAATATTTTATGCAGGTGCTTGCTCAGCTTCCCCCCAAATAAAAATGAGGGCTAAAATTAATAATTATAACTGCACAGATGGAGCTGTTTAGCCCTCATAATTAAGAGCATGGCTTGGCACAGGGTCAATGGTGTTAGCACTTTTATTTTTTATAAACTGCTTGGGATGATTATTAGGATAACCTTGCAGGTGATTTAGAATCTACTGCTTTTCAATAAATGTAAATTTGTATGTAATCATTGTTAAGAGTTGTGAAAAAAACTTTTGAGTTGGGATATTCTTATCCAGCTCGGATTCTAAAAGAAGAAGGCATCCCTAAGGGGAGAGTCTTCTTCCATTTGGAAGATCGAGCTGGATGGCTTTAGATATCCAAAGAGAAAAGGCAATACCCCCATACTGGGGGAATTGTCTCTTCGTTTGGACATTCAAGCCACGACGGATCCAAGGAGTCCAAGGAGGAGAGATCTAAGGAGCCCAAGGAGGAGTGATCCAAAGAAGACTGAAGACCTGAAGACCAATATCCCACTTAAAGTTATTTGCGTCTGTCATAGGCTTAGAAATCCGGGTTGTTGGCAGTGGTGCCCGGCCACTTTACTTTATGCATATCTGGGTTGTAATAAGGGCAATTTGCCTATGGCCATTTAGTTGATTAATTCTGGATTTATATTGATGTGTTTACCTGATTGTGCAGTAGAAATTGCCTGCTTTTCTTAGGTTTCTTTTCTTGCATGCCGGTTTTGTTTTCGCTTGGATTTCCGTTAGGCTCTCTAAGGACTATAAAATTTTTCTACTCATAATCAAAATTTAATATTTAAGTTTTAAATAACATAGAAACTTAACGAACCTAGGGAACTGCCGGAATCGTCCGGGGTCGCATGCATATTACTGCATTCTTCTCTCCTTGCTATAAGACATCTCCCTGCCTGCGGGTAGAGTCCGAATAATCTGGCCTATGAGGATGAAGTGCCGGACCTAGGGAGACTCAGTCTTTTTAGAAAATTATTTTCTATAAGCCTGTTTTTTAAAGTTCTATAGCATTCATGAGCTGACGATTCAACTAGCATGCATTGCATTAGTAACCAACTAATTAAAATTTAATTGCATTAGCTAGGAGCATCTGACCCACATAAGTTCAGGACCACTTAGAAAATCCTCTAGATGTCGGTCCTATTTCCAATAACTGTACTACCCACCCATCATTCATAATTGACTTGACAGCATGGTTTTGAATCGATTAGGTGGTTAGCTGGCTCCCCCAATCCAGGCCGGGATAAGTCCAGGTTTTGCACTGCATTAGCTAGGACACGGGTCTTAGTGTTTCGTAGAGCACTAAGCCAAACCTAGATTTAGGATTCGAGGTTACTACATTCGGTCTCGTAGTATGCCTTAAATAGTAGGTAGGTTCCTTCTTTCAGGGACTATAAATCCTACTTATCCGCGTCACAGGATGACGCCACCTCCATCCTTCTCTCACGCATGTGATCGATTGCTTGTCTTTCTTTCTCCAGTTTCTCTTTAGTACCCTAGAGCCTCTGAATGCTGGTGTGAACCGTGCATGTTGATTCAGCCCTTCGGACCCTTCTTCTTCTTGGATAGGATTTCCTAGTCTATACCCATGTGCCAATCCCGATTTTAGAAAGGATAATGTATAATCCTTAATCGAGAGTTTTCTCAGGCTCCGGCCTGGGATGTAATTAACCACGGGGGCTTGCGCCCGTGGGAAACTTGATCCCACATCTACTAAACCCCATTCGATCTCTCATATCAGATGAGGGAAACCCGTGATTTGGTTATGTATATTACTACCCATCGAGGTGTGCTGGCGACAGCCTCTATCCCCAATGGTCAGTCGTATGCACGATCCAATCTATCCCTTCCAATCGACCCGTTCGCGCGGTGCTCTTTCGGAGGTCCACACCCGAAAACCCCAAATCCTCAAACCCCCCAACCCCAAACCCCAAACCCTAAAAACCCTAAACTCTAAACCCCTAAACACTAAACCCTAAACCCAAAATCCTAAACCCTAAACCTTAAACCCAAAACCCTAAAAACCGTAAACCCTAAACCCTAAACTCTAAGAAAAAACATTAGATGAGCTATTTTCGGTATTTTACCCACCCCCCCCCCCCCCCCCCAAAAAAAAAAAATTTGCCCTAATTTTATTAAACATGCCCATCAGCAGTCTCATGCACTGCATTTTGTGATACTAATCGGTATCCCTTTCGTGAAATATCCTCCTCGAAGCCCTCCTCTTTGCACCAAGCAGCTCTCTCTCAGCCTACTACGAGGCCCGTCGGAACCCTCGACCGCCGCTCAGTTGCTGCCCATCGACCAGCCTTCTGCCGCTGCGGCCGACGCCGACTTGAGGAGAATCCCGCCTAGTTTTTCGTCACCTTCAATAAGCTCGTTCTTCCCAAGATAAATCTCGCCCAATTTTTCTACTACATTTGCTTATTTAGATTAGTTTAAATTAGAGATTAATCGTGCTTTTCATGTGTTTTTGTGGTTTTTAATTAATGATCAATATATTACCCTAAACCCTAAACCCTTTTAAACCCTAAACCCTAAACCCTAAACCCTTTTAAACCCTAACCCTAAACCCTAAACACTTTTAAACCCTAAACCCTTTTAAACCCTAAACCCTAAACCCTTTTAAACCCTAAACCCTCAACCCTCAACCCTCAACCCTCAACCCTCAACCCTCAACCCTAAAAACCTCGAACCCCGAACCCCGAACCCGAAACCCGAAACCCGAAACCCGAAACCCCAAACCCCAAACCCCAAACCCCAAACCCCAACCCCCAACCCCCAACCCCCAAACCCCAAACCCCAAACCCCAAACCCCAAACCCCAAACCCCAACCCCCAACCCCCAACCCCCAACCCCTAAAACCCTAAAACCCTAAAACCCTAAACCCTAAACCCTAAACCCTAAACCCTAACCCTAAACCCTAAATCCTAAACCCTAAACCCTAAAACCCTAAAACATAAACCATAAACCCTAAACCCTAAACCCTAAACCCTAAACCCTAAACCCTAAACCCTAAAACCCTAAAACCCTAAATCCTAAACCCTAAACCCTAATCCCTAAAGCCCTAAGCCCTAAGCCCTAAGCAAAAACCCCTAAGCCAAAACCCCAAACCCCAAACCCCAAACCCCAAACCCAAAACCCTAAAACCCTAAAACCCTAAACCCTAAATCATAAACCATAAACCCTAAACCCCTCACCCTAAACCCCTCACCCTAAACCCCTCAACCCTCAACCCTCAACCCTCAACCCTAAAACCCTAAACCCAAAACCAGAAACCCAAAACCCGAAACCCGAAACCCGAAACCCTAAACCCTAAACCCTAAACCCTAAGCCCTAAACCCAAACCCGAAACCCTAAAAACCCTAACCCCAAAATCCTAAACTTTAAACCCTAAACCCTAAACAAACCCTAAACCCTAAACCCTATTTAACCCTTAAAACCCTAAACCCTAAACCCTTAACCCCTATACCCCTATACCCCTAACCCTTAAACTCTAAACCCTAACCCCGAAAACCCCAAACCCCCCAACCCCAAACCCCAAACCCTAAAAACCCTAAACCCTAAACCCTTAAACCCAAAACCCTAAACCCTAAACCCAAAATCCTAAACACTAAACCACTAAAACCCTAAACCCTAAACCCTAAACCCTAACCCCTAATCCCTAAACCCTAAACCCTAACCCCTAAACCCTAAACCCTAAACCCTAAACCCTAAACATTAAACCCTAAACCCTAAACCCTAAACACTAAATCCCCTAACCCCCTAATCCCCTAACCCCTAAACCCTAAACTTTAAACTATAAATGCTAAACCCCAAAAACCTGAAACCCCCAACCCCAAACCCTAAAAACCTTAACCCCAAAATCCTAAACTTTAAACCCTAAAACACCCTAAACCCTAAAAAAACCCTAAACCCTATTAATCCCTTAAAACCTTAAACCCTAAACCCTAAACCCTAAAACCTTAACCCCTAATCCCTAAACTCTAAACCCTAAACCCTAAACCCCGAAAACCCCAAATCCTCAAACCCCCCAACCCCAAACCCCAAACCCTAAAAACCCTAAACTCTAAACCCCTAAACACTAAACCCTAAACCCAAAATCCTAAACCCTAAACCTTAAACCCTAAACCCTAAAAACCGTAAACCCTAAACCCTAAACTCTAAGAAAAAACATTAGATGGGCTATTTTCGGTATTTTACCCCCCCCCCCCCCCCAAAAAAAATTTGCCCTAACTTTATTAAACATGCCCATCAGCAGTCTCATGCACTGCATTTTGTGATACTAATCGGTATCCCTTTCGTGAAATATCCTCCTCGAAGCCCTCCTCTTTGCACCAAGCAGCCCTCTCTCAGCCTACTACGAGGCCCGTCGGAACCCTCGACCGCCGCTCAGTTGCTGCCCATCGACCAGCCTTCTGCCGCTGCCGCCGACGCCGACTTGAGGAGAATCCCGCCCAGTTTTTCGTCACCTTCAATAAGCTCGTTCTTCCCAAGATAAATCCCGCCCAATTTTTCTACTACATTTGCTTATTTTGATTAGTTTAAATTAGAGATTAATCGTGCTTTTCATGTGTTTTTGTGGTTTTTAATTAATGATCAATATATTACAGCCTCACAAGCGGAAGATAATGATGGTTTTTTGTGGATTTGCTTTATGAATAAGTTGCCTAATTATAATTTGAGTGTTGGTTTATTTGAATTTGTGGTGGCAGGAAGGTGGTAAATCCCTAATCGTGCTTCTCATGTGTTGTTGTGCTGAAATCTATCTTCTTGCTTCAACCCTTGTGTTTGGGATGGCAGCAAGGTGGTAAATCCCTAATCTCATGCTTGAATTGATTTTTGCAAGGATAAATAGATGCATATGGGTTTAGTTAAGAAAAGGGTAACAAACTTGTCTCAAAACACAATTCTGATATGATTGCATGTAGAATTATGAAATATATTTTCGTCTGGATACTCTAAGATTGACTCGATTCTTATGAGAATTCCTTATAGCATTGTTAGTTTAGTCATATTTTGCTTATTCTGAATTTTTTCTAATGTTTATAGTTTTGATACGTCTTCTAAAAACTGATTACACCAAAAGTCAAAAAGGTGATTTGTATTTCTATGACTGCTAAGACCTTGGCTGTAATCATCAATGATATTACTGATTCTTATTTCACTATTCTAGTTGATAAGTCCCGTAATGTGTCTACAAAAGAATAATTAACTATTGTAGTGAGATACATAGACAAATTGGGCCAAGTAATAGAGAGGTTCATTAGTATTAGTCATGTATTTTCAATAAATGCAGTTGCACTCAATGCATCAATTGAAGCTCTTCTAGCAAAACATTCATTAAATATACATAGAATACGGGGTCAATGATATGATGGAGCATATAATATACGGTGTGAATTTAATGATTTGAAAACACTCATTCAAAAAGATAATAACCAAACTTTCTACATTCATTGTTTTATTCATCAACTCCAATTATGCTTAGTGTCTATTGCAAAAAAAAAAATCATTGGCAAATAAAGCATTTATTTGATATCACTTTAAGAATTGACAATATTGTTAGATCTTCATGCAAAAGAAATGATATCCTAAAAACTATTCATCGTAATAAGATAGTTTTTCATTTAAGTTGTAGAGATTTAAATAGTGATCGTGGTTTGAACTAAAAAATAAATTTGCATCGTGTTGGAGACATCCGTTGGAGTTCATATTTTAAAACATTAATCAGTCTAACCAAAATGTATGCTTATGTACTCGAAGTGCTTAAAATTGTCAAAAAAGAGATGATAAATGATCAACAATTAGTGAAAGCTAGCGTTTTAATATATACCATGAAATCATTTAACTTTGTCTTGGCACTGCATTTAATGACTGATATTTTAGAGATTATAAATGAATTATTACAAACCTTACAAAGAAAATATCATGATATTATAAATGTAATGAAATTAGTAAAAGTGTTAAAATAACAATTACAGATGATAAAAAAAAATGGATATGTGACTTTACTTGAATAAATGTCATGATTTTGTAATGTTTTTAAAATTGAAATTCCCAATATAAATTCTAAATTCAAGGCTCGTGGACGATCGGTATGAAGAAGGGCAGAAATAATAAATTTTCATCATTATCGAGTTGATTTATCCTATGTTATTATTAATATGCAACTACATGAACTGAATAATCAATTTTCTTAAATTAATACCGAGTTATTTTTTTTATGTGACATGTCTAAATCCAAGTGATATGTTCTTTTATTATAATAAGAAAAAATAATTAGTCTTGCAAAGTTATATCCAACAGATTTCTCTATGATTGATCTTGTGTCTCTTGAACATCAACTATATACTTATATTATTGATATACGCACAAAGGATGAATTCACATCATTGACTAGCATTACTGATCTTGCAAAACAGATGATAAAGGATAAAAAATATTATGTATCCCTTGATTTATAGACTTATTATTTTAGCACTGACTTTATCATTTGCTACTTCTACAATAGAGAGCATTTTCTGTAATGAAGATTATTAAGCATCATTTGCATAGCAAAATAGATGATATTTGGCTCAATGACTGCATAATGTCTTATATTGAGAAAAAAATATTTAATTTTATTCTGAATGAAGTCATTATATAACATTATCAAAAAATGCAAAGTAGAACACAAATTTTATAAAAAAAAATTTATTTCATAAAATATAATGAATTACAAGACTTTATTTGGCACTGAAATTCTCACCGGTTATATGCCCACTCTAAAAAAATGATAGGGACCCGCCACTCTAAAAAATGCCAGACTCCTATTATTGTCATCCACCCATGCGTGAGCCAACATCTCCTGCACTAACATATGTTGCCTGCTTCCGAAGTCATCGGCTCAATCTCTTCCCAGCATCCTTAACTTCTCATCCTAGCGATATCATTAAAAAATTTCGAAGCCTACATTCAATCCCAAAGAAGAAAATCATTCTCTCCCTCTCCCTTAGCCGCTCTCCTCTCGTGTGACATTTTTAACATCCATTGTCAGTTCCTCGGCTGCACAGCCCTTCCATCATCGCCATTCTCAAGCCATACAATTAGGTGAAGTTAATGTGCAGTTACACTATAGCATGATCATTTACGTTGCTCATTCTGATAGTTAAAAAATAAAAAATAGCAAATTATTCTTAGTTACGTAACAGAATCCTTTGGTTTAGACAATACAAGGGAATTCGTCAAATTATTAGAAAGTAAAAAAATAAATCTATTGTAAATAACAAGTGCTTACGCATGCTGGCATCAAAGAATGAAAGAGTCTTATGCATAATCTGGCATGAACTTTCTGAGGAATGTAATTGGCTGTGCCTCTTCTGGAGCAATCTTGTCGAAGGGAAAATAGAACCTTTCCTTGTTGTATACATGACAAGTGGTCATTATCGTTTTCATCAAACGCCAGTTCCAATTGGCTTCATTCAGATACTTCATGTAGGTTCCAAGATGAAAATTTTCAGTGTTAGAATACATTACTGAAGCAAATGTCAATTCTGCATCTTGTTGGCTTGTCAATAGAAAACGTATTATTTCTTTTCACATTTTTATGCATAAAAACAAATAAATTAAATTAAGGAATCTTATTAAATTTAAAACCCATGATGATTTCCAATTACATCAAAATGAGATGGAATCTAGCAAATTCAATCACTTTTTTAGAACTTCTATTAGGGGAACAACATTCATATTTTTCTAGGTTTATCACTCACTTTTGGATGTTTGTACCAAAAAAATCCTTTTGCTGATGGTATACCAGTATAAATCCTTTTTTTTTTAATCCATGAAGAACCAAATGGGCAATAAAATCTTAAATTTACCTTGCCCCAGTTCTCTTGGAGTGAACGATGTGCCTCCCGAAGGTTGTAGGATGGAATCCTTGGAGAAATGTGATGGGGAATATGCACATTGATATCATGGCATAGAATCTCTATCCTGTTAAGACAATATTTTTCAGAAAATTCAATTTTGATCAGTCGAATACAAGACCATGACAACACGATAAGCACTAACTTGAGAAGAGGATGAGAAAGATGAAGTCTGAAAGACACACCATCGAGGGTAGTTACAGTGGACTGTTCCATTAAGCTGGGCTTGAGCAGCATTCCATTCATCTGAAGCCTTGAAAGGTATGTGAGGAGCAGTGTGATGAACCATAGTGAAAGTACTCATCTATGAAATTCAGTAACTAGCAGGATAAATAATTGACTTCTTAAAATATTAAGTTTTATTCAATATGGAAAAAAAGTAGAACATAAAAACAGGAAGAATGTACCCAAAAGTGATATACTAGCCATGGCATGAACCATAACTTGATCCATCCCGCAATACCAGCCTTATAAATAATCAGCGGCCACCCAATCATAATGAAAGCAAAGACACATGCCAAGCTTATCTTAACACGTCCAACTTCATTTGGTTTGAACTTTCTTAAATCAAAGTGCCACATCAACCTAATATTGTGCTCGAAAAGATTAAAATCAATGAACAATATAAGAAACATTGATAGTGCAATTTAAGTGGATGAAATCCTATTAAGCGTATAAACTATAACAAGATGGCAGTTTGTAAGATACCAATGAGCTATTGACATCCAAGGTCGAAGAGGACCATAACCGAAGATTATTGCCTTCCTCAGAGATGGGGATGCATCAATTTCCTCTTTTAAAATGGGATGCCAGGCAGTATCCTCTAATAACCTGGAAATTCACAAAGAATCAATTTAACCCAGGGCCATTCATTAACAGAAACCAAGGATTATGAAAAATATGATGGACACCTTTACAGAATTAAAATATGAGAACCTTCTATCAGGCAAAAATCAGAAAAATACAAAAGCAAAAAAGAGTAAAATAAAATAACGAGAAGAGAGAAACAGACATGTTTGTTTTGGCATGATGCTTGTCATGTTTGAAGCGCCACGGTTCATATGGATAAATAAGAGGCAAAAAAGCCAGAGTTCCAACTATGTCTTCCACCAATTTATTCCTTGAGAAGGACCTATGCGCACAATCATGGCCTACCACAAAGAACTATAATACCAGTATTATGAATAAATTTTACAGTAAAAAAGAACAAAAAACTATTTATGAAACAATCATGCCGAATCACAAAAAACTGTATGCATTTATGTTAAAAATGAATGTAAAACAAAATGAGCAGAAAAGCGTTAGTAATTATGAAGAAATGCATATTGATCTAAACTATATTTTCTCCATAATTATTATTCATAGAATGCTGAGGGAAACTAACCCCCGTAACAGCAGTTCCGGTCCATGCCCATGCAAGCGGGAGCAAGTACCATGGAGCTTTTGTAATCATCCAAATTCCCAAAGCATAAGAAACAAAAGACACCAAAACAGATCTCCAGGCTTTAACATCATCAATCTCAAATACCTTCAAAGAAGAATTTCCCTTAGACTGAATCAAGATCATCATCATTAGCCTGATCCCCACTACTTGGGTCGGCAGAGATTGATTTAAGATATGTTTAAAACTTATTATGTCAATTGACCTTTTTCGGGAGGGTTGTAATGATGTCTTTGAGCGTAATATTATCAGGAACTGCTTCTCCAATTTTAATAAAGCCGTAAGTTTTACACATATCACTTCTTATAATATCATTCACTTTCAAAGAAGGTGAAATTGGGATAACAGAAGCCCGTACAACTTTAATCAGTTTCTTGCTGGAAAAATGTATACGCTGATGTCTCACTCTCTGATGAACTGTCAAAAAAAACATGCCTGTTAAAATACAGAAATGATTATACATGAAAAAAGATCAATAACGTAAACGTATTTTAACCAATATTTGATGCTAACCGAGATAATGGTTACTCTATAATCCAGCGGGTACATGGGCAAGGGCCCTAAAAAACAATGCCCCAAAGTTAAGGACAAAAGTTTTTCCGATGCTCATTATGCTAGCTAGACAGTCCTTTGTTTATCCTAATCAAGCCTCTAAAAGCCAATGCTCATCTTGTTAATAACGTGTTTTTAAAAATGTTCCATAAGATAATCAATCTTCAACTTATGCCCACGAACATTGCTGCACTTTATGTTTTATGATGTCTCTTTCCAACAACAAATGAAAATAAACTTTATATAGTACAAGTGAAATATTCAAAAGGCACGAGTTACCCACCATTTGCAACCTAATATCAAGATTGGTCACAAAAGTCTAATAAACCGAACCCCCTAGCCTAATCCCCATTTTTTCTCCCCCTTCCCATTTTGACCACCAATGCAGTCATCTCTGCCCTGCAATCACTCTATCATGGTATCTACTCCCCCCCTCCTCCTACCCCCCCCCCCCCCCCCACACACACACACACACAAACTCTATCACCTCTCCTCTTTCACCACACCACTTCATACCTACACTCCACCTCCTATGCATCCACATACTCAACCCCTCCACCACCTTCTGCACCAAATGGTTCCCACCACTTGTCATTTTAAAGCTGAAGTCATACTTACTATAACTTCAGATATTTTATTAACACTTGCCTAGTGCCCGTATTTATGACTATTTGCATCATGCGATGTAAATTCTGATTCTTCTATAGCTAGTATAGCGTAAGGTTGTGCACCCCTATAGAGTGCTACATGTGTCAAAACTTTTTTTTCTGTCTGAGCCCCCATATTTTTTTAAGCTTTCAACCCAAGTTTGTGTGAGATCTGAATAGAGTGTTTTAACGGAAGCTATGATGATTTATTTAAGTTGATTATTAAAAATTTAAAATATAATCATATTTACAAATGTTGCGTGCAATATGATTTATGATTACTCTATAACTAGCATGGCATGAGGTTGTGCAGCCATATTGAGGATAAGAGATTACAATACTCATTTAGATCTGATCCTCAATACTTTCTATTATATATTAGTCCAAGTTTTTATGTTTGATCAGTACAAGAAGGTATTCATTCAGTTTTGAGTTTCCATATCAATTTAACGTTGTAGCTAAAAATAATGTTGAAGCAACTGTTCTCCACTTGCTTATTCTTCTTCTACATTTCTGCAATTTCATAGGTTTTACTGTTTACACTACCAACTTAATCATGTATTGTTGGATTACTTCAGTTTATTTCTAGGTGGCGGATAGGTTTTATTATTATTGCAGATTGTTGGATTTACATTGTTGTTTTAATAATAATGTGGATTTATAGATACTTGATTGATTTCTTTATGGATCGCTTTCATACTGGATGTTATATGTATAGCTAAATTGTAATTCTTCCTGGATTGATTTCTTTGCAAATAGATATCGTAACAACGTTGCATTTGGAGTTGTTGCCTAATGAGTATTTAGAGAAAAACAATTTGCTAGACAAAAGCTATAAAGATTTATTTAAGTTGATTATCATGAATTTGAAATATAATCATATGTACAATTGTTGCTTGAGATATGAATTAAAATTCTGGCATGGCTATAAATCCTTTTATAGGATAGAGAAATAAAAATTTAAATGTTAATCTGAGTTACAAACTTTCAATTAATAAGATTGGAGAATTGAGGACTAAAGATTTCGATCAAAGTGTTCATATTTGTATAAATTAGAATTCAATTTTGTCATGCATTTATTATTATTAGTTTGGATTCATTTTAATAGTCATTTGCTAAGTTGCAAATTTTGATTATAAATTTATTATTGTAATCATAAATTTTTAGTAATAATAATTTGTGAATTTTTTATATATGTATTAGCTTGTGAATGCTTACTTTATCAAAAAAAAAAAACAAATTTTAAGTTTTACACTTTTTTAGTAATCTAGCCAAAATCAAGTCAAACACACTCATATATATTAAAATGAATAAACAAGAACAATAAATTCACGAACAAGAGCCGATATTGAACAAAGATAAATTTGAATGAGCTGAATATGAATAAAGAGCCAGCTTACTCAAGCTCAATGCTTTTAAACCCCTAGCCACATATATGATATGTAATTTTAGTTGGCGCTATGTTCATAATTATCATTCAATATTATTGAAATATAAAGTAATACATAATTATGAAAAAATCAAATATCTCGAATATATTATACAAAAGAGTAATGATATAAATGATGATGAAACTACTGCAATTAAGGTTGGATAGTTAAAATGAAAAAGTGCATCAGAAGTTTTGGGTGATAAGAGGATATTATTGAGGCTTAAATATAAATTTTATGAAAAAAAATGAGGTGGATAATTATGGATTTGAATGTTGAACTAAGAAAAAAAGATATTCATATCTAAGTTAAGCATTGTCAAAAACGGAACATTAAGATGCATATGTGGCTAAACTAAGGAATTATTAAATTAAAGGAAAGATTGGAGTGACAAGTATTGACAATAAGATAATTAAAAATAAACATAGGTGGTTTGAACATGTACATGAAAGAGTAAAAAATGCATTCATTAGACGAGCTCGAGTAGATAAAATTATTATCAGAGGATTAGGAATGAAAAGGGGTAGAACTAAGATTACACAAAAATAAATTGTGAAAAATAAATTTAACATTTAAAATAGTAGTTAACAAGAAGGATGGAAAATGAGGATTCAAAATGTCAACTCCAAATAGTTGGGATAAGGTTAATGAAGGTGATGATGATTGATAAGTCATATGAGCAAAGAATTCATAAATTCCTTAACTACTATAAAACCCACTTAGTTGTAGTGAAAAGATACTTTACATATAGTTCTTTTATTCATGGGACTCAACGAGAGGGTAGATAAAACCTTTTTCTCCCAAAATAGAGAGAGATATGTTTTAGGGCTCATTTGATTGTTTGTAAATCGAAAAATGTTTTAGAAAGTGAGAATTTTGTTTTCACTCATTTTAAGTGCAAATTTAAATCCTCACTTTGGAGAGACTTTTGACAATATTTGTGGAGTTTGAAATCAGTGATAGTACCCAGTTGCATCGCAATCAACTGATGAACTTAATAAATTTTATAATTTTTTAAAAACGTGATTACGAACTTCAAGCAACCAAATTATTTCAAAATTTTTAAACCATCGAGCAAAATGTTAAACAACAGAACGTTCCTCAAGCCAATGTAGCAGCTCAAAACAAACAACAGAAGCAAATGAATTGCAAGAATGAGCACAAAATAATAAGTTGAGATATGTTTCTTACGCTCAACCTTAGAAGAGAAAACCTAACAAAAACCTCCTAATTTCACAAAACTGGCATCCAAAATATAAGCTTTGTAGGGAGTCAACGCGTACCTTGACAGGCGTTTAACCTCCCACTCGAAATCGCCATTTTAGGTGGAGCCTAATAAGTTTGAAAAGAAATAATAATACAAATACAAATCAGGAAAAACAAAAACAAAAAATAGAAGAAATTGGTGGAATGCAGATGGTGTTAGGGTCCTTCGCTATGCGTTAGTTTACCGGAAGATGAAAGGTAGAATCCACCAGTCTGCACGCCATCCGCTCGGTTGGAGAAGAGTTAGAGAGGGAAGGGGACTCTCAAGTAAACCAACCGGTGGCGGGTTTAGGACACAGATAGCATGCGAGGGCCCACCATGATTTCTTTGTGGCAGGTTACTGCAAGTTGTACTTTGTGCCTTCGTGGAATAAATGATAGCATTGGAGATGACAGATAAAAGGGATGAGAAGAAGGGATTCAGGCGAAGAAGGGTCAAGACGTGGATGGGCTGTGGCGGATATAGTGCCCGGGGTCGATACGGAGCTCGAAGACACGTATTTCAATCCATAATTGCGTGTGGGCGCTGGTATGCCACTTGTTCAACTAGATTTATTTAGGGAGAGGGTAGAGTTTACTGAGAGAAGCTCAAGTTCAACAAGAGCAAGCGCGGACAGCGAGTTATCGGGACGAGGAGTCGCTGAGGGCCGGGAGGTTATTAACCATGGAGTATTATAGAAAATTAAAAAATTTTAAAAATTAATTAAAAGAAAATTTTTAAAAGGAGCTTATGTGAAATGTTAAATTTTTTTATATTTTCTTTAAAATACAAATTATTTTATGTTTTTATCATTTGTATTAAAAAAATATTAAATATTAAACCCTAAACCTTAAAACTTCTAGTTTTTTAATAAACACAAAACATTTTAAAGTTATAATGAAATAAATGTATGTATAATTAGATTTATATTAAATATATACATGTTAATATATATAAATAAATTTATTTTCATTAATTAGTTTATAAATTATTTTCTTTCATTAAATTTCTTTTCAATAAAAAAATTTCTAATAAAAAAATCTTATATATTTTTACATATGTATTATTTTAAAAAATAAATTAAAATAACATTTTAAATTAGATTTATATATATTAAATATAAAAAATTTGCAAAATCATTACATTAGAATATAATTTAATATTTCATTTTTAATTATTATTAAATATAATAATTTTAATAATTTTATTATCATTAATTTTGTTAGGGTTTGAACCTAGGTAGACTTGAATACTCACCACTATATCAAAGTAAAATAATTATTTAATATTATATAAAAATATTAAAATTTATTTTACAAATTTTCAAATATTTTTTTTCTCAAGAATGTTGACAAATAAAATATTCCACTCATTCACTATAGTGTTTTTTATACAAATTTGAACAACTAGCATTATACTACCTCGATAGATAGACTAATATTATACTATCGACTTGAGAAGAGAAACAAATTTATTTTTATAATCAAACTCACCATATGGAACGTAAAATCCATCCCGAAGAATAAAATTCATATTCATCTATCATTTTTATTATGAAATTAACTAAGGATAAGTTTTAATCTGTGTTTAAAGCTTTTTTCCCCTACTTAGTAAACTAAAGTAAGGTTTGTTTTATATTGGGTTCTAGACTCACTATATATGTATGTCTTTATAGTTAATTACATCTCCATAGAAAAAACTATTCATCAAAGTGAGGATTAAAATTTTTAAATTTATAAATATTTGATTAATAATTTGAGTTTACGAATCTACCAACAAGGAGAAGAATTAGATTTAGATTTAATTTGAATTTAGAATTCACTTAACCTTCCTAAATAGGAGATACTGATGTGTATAATTTAAGTTTATGTTTGAGTGGAGTAAGCTGTCAGCTAATATCCTAAACATAATCAATTGCTTTATGAATATAAGATTTGATGGCTCTAATCCTAAGGAATCAATGATGTTAAATTCAAAAAATTTAAATAAAAATTGCATAATATGTAAATGCATCTAACTAGCGTCATGTATAATGTATAAATAAAATATTTATTCATTTATTTGAAATAAAATATAACCCAATATCTTTACATAAAGTAATCAAGTTCCATCACACAGTGGCGGAGCTAGAAAATATATCTCAAAGGGGCCTAAATTTTTTTTTTTAATTTTCCTTTAACTTTTTACATCCAGGCTTAGGACCAATATAATCAGTATTAAAAATGATGAAACTTTGGTAGTAAATTAGTTTATTTTCTTCCTTCACAAAATGACTTCAATCATCAAATACTTGATTTCTGTTAGAACATGTTTAATATATTAACTAAATATGTGATATTAAAAATCTCATTGCATAAAAAAAAATCATAAAATCTCTTTAAGATCGAATCAATATAGGATTAAGATAATATCAATCAAGAAAGAAATGTAAATGAACAGGAAATTAAATTGAGAGTGATTTGAATGGATGATCAATCTTGATCGTGGACTGTTTATTGGGCATTTAAATGTCTTAGTGATATCAGAATTCGACAATCTTGGGCTCGTTGGATTCGTCTTGTCTAGCCGCTCGATTCGACTATAAGAATGTCATGTTTGGAAACCGTTTGGTAATACAAATTATGATTTGAACCATCCAAATATGCTTCGGGTCTTTGATTTGGAGTCATTTGGGTTCGGATTGAGTTGAATTTGGCGTTGTTGGGTTCGTATTTTTGAGTCGTTCAGTTCGACTATAAGTTTTTTGAAATAGGAGTGCATATGGTCTCTGATTTAATTCTTGAAGTTTCCAACTTGATTTTGTCTTGAGATTAAAAAAAAATCAATTTTTTTAGGGGGGGGGGGGGGGGGGCGGGCATGCTTGTGTATTGAATTCTCGGCTCCCAAAATTTGTCACTTGTACTCTTAGAAATTTCATCAATATATCACATGTGAGTAAATTGTTTTTTACTTTTTTCACATGATAATTTAAGCAATATGGAATTTTTTTTTTTTTTGTGTTTGCAACATTTTAGAGTCACGTGTTAAAGTGACTATGCTAATGAGGCTAGTAGAAACATGAAGAATATAGAAGCACAAGAGCTTAAGAAGAAGAAGAATCAAGACAATGTCACTATGTATTGATTCACACACCTATATAATGAATTCATGAGTTTTATATCCAAGCATTGCTATACAAAGTATTGTAAAGGAAGCCAATTAGATGTAAGATGAGGATGCCTCAGATGGTTAGCAGGGAGTGGCTTAGATGAAGTCTGCAGAGAATCTACTAATTTGTTCAAAGGAAGTGGAAATGTGATGATAGTGAGTGTGACAGCTGCTTGCTTTTCATTATATATTTATATGGCTCATCACCGCCCCTCAAATTGAGGATCCAAAGATTAGCGAGTCAATTTGCTGCGTAGTTGTTGAATCCATGATGAAGAGAGAGCTTTGGTAAGGATGTCTGAGTTGAACTATGATATATTGTAGGCGGATGCGATCCCAAATAAAGTACTAATCAATTTCAATGTGTTTGGTGCACGCATGAAAGAATGGATTGTTGGCAATGACCATAGTTGAGATATTTTCACACTAAAGTGTTGTTGAAGATGATGAATGGATGTTAAAGTCTATTGGAAGGAGATGGATCTAGATGATGCCTAAGGCTTCAGATGCTAGAACATGATATTCTGATTCGGAGGAAGATCTAAAAATTGTTTGTTGCTTCTTGACACTCCTTGAGATGACAGTATTTATCAAGAATGAACAAAAACCTATTGTAGATTTCCAATCAAGGGAGGTGAGACATGGGTTGTTGAATATTAAAGAGATATGAGGTGAGGTGGGTTGAAGCAACGAAGTCTAGAAACCAATCAGATGAAGTTGGTTGATGTTAAGTATATAATCTAGTGAGCTGGGTGGATCAATTGGGGTTGTATTGAAGGTTATAATGATGCTAGAAACTAGCGGCTATGTGATTGATTTTGTTGCACATTTGGCAGGTGGGTTGAGCTGCATATGTAGTGTTACGGGGCTCCTCTTGTGCACTAAAAAGAGAATTAGGGACCTGCTTGTGTGTGGTTGGTAGAGCGACTTTATTTGTATCAGGGTGCACGATCCCTAGTGGCTGAGAACATAATTGGGGTTGAATTCGATTGGGAGAGTTTGAGTTTTTTTTATGACCATATTGATTTCTTCATTGCATAAGAGGGAGTAGAGATCTTCTAGGCTGATGGGGGTGAGCTTGATGCGAATGAAGGTTTCAAAGGATTGATAGATCGGAGGAAGTCAATTGAGGATATGCAATTATTGCAATATGACATTCTCAGGTTTGTGATGGGAGTCGACATCAGTGATGTTTTTCACAAGATATTTTCATTGAGATATTTATGAAGCTCGTTGTTTATTTGAATTACTCAGAAATGATTTGTTGGTTGTAATCGTTTCTTTAGAGTGGTCAAAATGTTGTGATAAAAATGGAAATTGAGAATTTAGGGAAGAATGTTTTGGGAGATTGTAGACTAGAGGGCAATTGAGAGGTTCTGGTCTAGGAAATGCCAAGTAGTATAGCCAGGGTTTGCAATGAGTTCAATGGTTATAGACAAAAAGGAGTTTTAGTGGACAGCTGATTTCTCTGATAAGGTAGCTGACAAAGTTGTTTACTGAAAATATTTAGAGTATCTGAATCAACCATATTGGGCAATTGTTACTATTGAGTTGAATATGGACAATGGAGTTGGGATTAGACTGGGGTGTCAATTTTTGACACAACCCAAAATCCGACCCAAAAAAAATTGGGTTTGAGTTGACCCAATTAGCAAACATATAGGTTTTGGGTTTGGATTTTTTACCCATTTTAAAATTTTTGGGTTGACTCGGAAACCCAAAATCAACCTAACAATGACCCAAAAGTCGGAGTCCATTCCAAAATTTTGCCCACAGTCGCGGACTCCACCTGTTGCCCCCACTCGCGACTCACCGACCGGCTCAACCTCCTTCTGTCGTTGTTGTTGCTGCCCACACTCACGGACTCCGGTCGCTGTCATTGCTGCTGCTTCGCCGCCGGCTTTGAATAGGAACTGGAAGTAGCTATGGGAGCTTAGCTCGCAGTTCTTCAGCCAAATCTCCTAAATTTGAGTCGGGTCATATCAATCAGGCAACCCGCGCAGGTCAGGTCCGAGTTAAAATATCCGACCCGTTTGAAAAAATGGGTCAAGTTCAGGTTGACCCATTTAGATCCGGATCAACTCAGGTTCGACTCGAACACGATACGTCGACCCGTATTGACACCCCTAGGTTAGACATAAAAATTTTAAGAGAAGAGGGTATATGTGTGTCAATCTTGGTGATGATTTCAGTTTGTAAATGAGTCGTGTTAGAAGCACTGGAACCGGCGATGAAACAAAGAACAATATAAGGCTACACATCTACTAAGCTTTGATGTGTCTTTGATACCATGAAGAGACTAGTCTAATAAAGTAAGTAGAAACCCGTAGAAATGACGTACCACAAAATCTAGAAGCACATAAGCTCAAGAAGAAGTAAGATGCCATGTTTATATATTGATTCACATACAAATATAATGAGTACAACATGTTTATATATAAGCATCACACTACAAAGTATTGTAGAAGAAGTTGTGGCACCTCCACAATCATTATATAATTTTACCTGTTATGATTCGAATTGACTTAAGGTAACCCACTAATCTTCTATTTTTGAACCCCCTCTGTATTTGTTCATAAGTATTATGTGTGCATGTGATATGCTATTCTAGGTCCAAAGGATTAGTTTAAATGTTTGAAAATCTATAAATTTTCCCATGGGAGCACCGCGGCACTGGGGTTGGGGCACCTTGGTGCTAAGCTCTCTAGAATTTTAGAATTAATTTAACGTGGTGGTGCTAGGGATCATGTTGTAAGCTTTCTAAAGAAGAGTCTTGATGGGCGCGGCAGCATCAGACAAGATTTTAATAATAAAAATATCCAAATCCACTATTCTATTCATTTGATCCATTGAGATAACCATCGCTAGTGTGTGTGTGTGTGTGTGTGAGAGAGAGAGAGAGAGAGAGAGAGAGATAAAGAGACTATTTATTGTAGCTTCTAGTCATTTTTTAGCTGCGACCTAATTCAAAAAATTTCTCGAGTCGAGATAGGTTATATTTTGCATATCTCAGTTTTCAATAATTCAAAGTTTTTTTTTATTATTTTTCTAATCGAATTTATAATTGGATTTTACAAAAATACGATTTTCTTGAATTTTGATAAATTTTATCTATGTATCTTTTGATATGTTGTCGGTATGATTATTCTAGTTATTTTGAGTATTTATGTGAATTTTTTTGCAAGGTGATTTTGAAAAATAACGTTTTTTATTAATTCAAAATTTTATTTGACATCTAAAAATAACATTTTAGTTTAGTTAAAGCTTCAAAATGCTGTTATATACAATATTTAGTAATATGGTTGATACGGCATCAGAAAATTAGCTTGATCGGGCACGAATCTCGAGGCAAAAGCTAGTTGGAAACTTCAAAAATTAATTTCGGGAGCACCCGAACTCCGATTTCAGCGAGCTTACAGTCAAACTGAGCGTCTCGGAAATACGAACCCAACGACACCAAATTCAACCCAATCCGAGTCCAAATGGGTCCGAATCAAGGACCCGAAGCGATGTTGGAAGGTTCAAACCGCAATTTGAGTTACCAAACGGTCTCCGATTTTGACGAGCTTACACTCGAATTGAACGGCTCGACGAAACGAATACAACGATCCCAAGATCGCCAAATTCTGACATCATTAAGGCTTCCAAATGTCCAACGAACGGTGCACGATCGAATGGTTCAATATCGGTCATCCATTCAAACCACTCCCTATTCGCCCGTGATCTCACACCTATTTACAAGTCATGCCACTCCAGAAAAACTATAAATAGAGCCCTCATTCTAAACAAATGGGGGGGTCAAGTGAAGAGAGAGAAGAAGAAGAGAAGAAGGAGGAGAAGGAAGAAGCTCCTCCTCGACCACCGCCGGAGCTCTTCCTGCCACCTGAAGACGCCGGAACTCTGCTGAATTTTTGGGAAACGCCGGGAATTTGCAGAACTTTGTAACTTTGTGAGAAGTTGATTGTATACTGATCGTCTTGATTTGTAAGACGAATCAACCTTTGTATTTCATAAAAACACTAGTGGAACTTTACAACTAGGCGAGGCCCCGTGGTTTTTTCCCTTTTTGAGTTTTCCACGTAAAAACTCTGGTGTTCATTTCTCTTTTCTGTTTGTGTGAGGAATACTCGTGCAACGCTAAGACGAATATTTTCTAACTCTACTGCCGCGTATATTCTAGCACGCAACAGTTTGGCGCCGTCTGTGGGAACGTGGTTCCCGACTGGGGGGCAAGTTTTGCTCCAATATCAAAAGATCGCTCTTATCAACTTCCTGACTTTAGTCATTGTTGCATCAGATGTAGACTGGGGGGCAACTTTGACCCCAATTCTAGTCAAATAGATCCTCCAATACTTTCATCAAGAATATATTTCAGGAAAATCCGAGCAAATGCAAGGATACTTCCAATCAATTGCAAGCTTTATACAGTCCCTTGCTGGAATTCTACTCCTTGGACAAAGTCTTAATCTCAACCTCAAAAAGACAGTAACGGTCTAAAGATAGACCATTCTTCACCTTTGATTCGGGATATACGCAGCGTTCACCCCCTCCCAATCAAAGCAAAATCAATCCCAGGGGGATTCTCTCGACCTCTTCCACACAGGTTAACGTCGTCGAGCAAAGGCTCCGACATACAACCTCGAAAAGGTCTCGCATTCTTGGTGGATTCTCTCGACCTCTTCCATACAGGTTAACGTCGTCGAGAAAAGGCTCCGACATACAACCTCGGATAGGTTTTACATCCTTGGTGGATTTTCTCGACCTCTTCCACACAGGTTAATGTCATCGAACAAATGTTCTGACATACAATCTCGGATAGGTCTTACATCCTTGGTGGATTCTCTCGACCTCTTTCACACAGGTTAATGTCATCGAACAAATGTTCTGACATATAACCTCGGATAAGTCTTACATCCTTGGTGGATTCTCTCGACCTCTTCCACACAGGTTAACGTCGTCGAGCAAAGACTCCGACATACAACCTCGGAAAGGTCTTATATCCTTGGTGGATTCTCCCGGCCTCTTCCACAAAGGTTAATGTCGTCGAGCAAAGGCTCCGACATACAACCTCAGAAAGGTCTTACATCCTTGGTGGATTCTCCCAACCTCTTCCACACAAGTTAATGTCGTCGGTAAAGGCTCTAACATACAACCTCGGAAAGGTCTCATATTCTTGGTGGATTCTCTCGACCTCTTCCATACAGGTTAACGTCGTTGAGAAAAAGCTCTGACATACAACCTCGGATAGGTCTTACATCATTGGTGGGTCCAATATCGATTAACATCATCGAGCAAAGGCTCTGACAAACAACCTCGGATAGATTATACACCCTTGGTTAACGTCACCAAAATGCCGTCAATGGACTTCTATTTAACTTCTCCAAAAAGTTAAATTTCTACTCGATGTTGAATTTCCCCCTGTCGCTGAATTTTTGCCTTGCAGGACTTTCGTCGGAATTTTACCCGTTGATGGACTTTCGTCGGTCTTCTACCTGATGTCAGACTTCTCCCTATCGTAGGACTTCTGCTCGTCAGCGGACTCCTACTCGTCATCAGACTTCTGCTCGTCAGCGAACTTCTACTCGTCGTCGGACTTCTGCCCGTCGACGAACTTTCATCGGTCTTCAGCCCGAGGCTGTATTTCTACATGACGTCGGACTTCTCCTTATCGTCAGACTTCTGCTCGTCAGCGGACTTCTACTCGTCGTCGGACTTCTGCCCATCGACGAACTTTCATCGGTCTTCTGCCCGAGGCCGTACTTCTACACGACGTCGGACTTCTCCTTGTCGTCGGACTTCTGCTAATCAGTGGGCTTCTACTCATCGTCGGACTTCTGCCCGTCGACGAACTTTCACCGGTCTTCTTCCCGAGGCCGTACTTCTACTCGTTGTCAGACTTCTGCTTGTCGTCGGACTTCTGCCCGTCGACGAACTTTCATCAGTCTTCTGCCCAAGGCCGTACTTCTACACGACATCGGACTTCTCCTTGTCGTCGGACTTCTGTTCGTCAGCGGACTTCAACTCGTCGTCAGACTTCTGCCCGTCGACGAACTTTCATCGGTCTTCTGCCCGAGGCCGTACTTCTACTCGTTGTCGGACTTCTGCTCATCAGCAGACTTCTACTCGTCGTCGGACTTCTGCCCGTCGACGAACTTTCATCGGTCTTCTTCCCGAGCCCATACTTCTACATGACGTCGGACTTCTCCTTATCGTCAGACTTCTGCTCGTCAGCGAACTTCTACTCGTCGTCGGACTTCTGCCCGTCGACGAACTTTCATCGGTCTTCTGCCCGAGGCCGTACTTCTACACGACGTCGGACTTCTCCTTGTCGTCGGACTTCTGCTCGTCAGTGGACTTCTACTCGTCGTCGGACTTCTGCCCGTCGACGAACTTTCATCGGTCTTCTTCCCGAGGCCGTATTTCTACACGACGTCGGACTTCTCCTTGTCGTCGGACTTCTGCTCATCAGCAGACTTCTACTCATCGTCGGACATCTGCCCGTCGACGAACTTTCATCGATCTTCTGTCCGAGGCCGTACTTCTACTCGTTGTAGGACTTATGCTTGTCGTCAGACTTCTGCTCGTCAGCAGACTTCTACTAATCGTTGGACTTCTGCCCGTCGACAAACTTTCATCGGTCTTCTGCCCGAGGCCGTACTTCTACTCGTTGTCGGACTTCTGCTCATCAGCAGACTTCTACTCGTCGTCGGACTTCTGCCCGTCGACGAACTTTCATCGGTCTTCTGCCCGAGGCCGTACTTCTACACGACGTCAGACTTCTCCTTGTCGTCGGACTTCTGCTCGTTAACGGACTACTACTCGACATCGGCTTCTCGCTAGATTGCTACTTGCAACGTACCCTCGAACTCTCTCCTTTGGCTCCACACTCGATCGTTGACAGCTAATGGGCTTCAACTTGATCGTCCATCGCCAGTAAACTTCCGCTCAAATGGCATTGAAATCCCGTAACTCCTGCACGAGAGGAGGGGCGCTAATTTGAGCAGGGGAAATTTCTCACTCGCAAATAGCGGAAGCCTCAACCGTCAGAAAACCGTGGGGGAAGGAAGAAAAATCCTGTAACTCCTGCACGCGAGGAGGGGCGCTAATTCGAGCAAGGGAAATTTTCCCACTCGCAAATAGCGGAAGCCTCAACCGTTAGAGAGCCAGAGGGAGAAAGAGAGAGAATGTGCAAGTTTTCTAAAGGCTTAGGAGGCCTATTTATAGGTTTTGGAGAGAATGAGGGGGAGTTATTGCAATTTTTGGAATTTCCAATTTTTCTAAATTTTTCCCGAATTTTTTCGGATTTTTTTGGACCAAAAAATAGCAATAAAATGCTATTTTCGCGAATGTGGGGCCCACTTGAGGCGGTGGGCCGAACCGCCTCTTCTCTCTCCTTGGAACCACGCAAACAACGCGTTGATCCGTGCGCGCAACACGGAGATTGCCAACCTGTACGCGAAGGCACAACACGCACTGCCCGCGGGCTGCCGCAGCAGCGCCGGCGGCGGCTACATCAGCGGTAGCCGTGCGCGGCAAAACAGCGGGCGCGGGCACCCAATCCCGCGGCGAGCCCAGGTGCGGCCCAAGAGCGGCGAGCCCAAGCGCGCAGCGCGCGAGGCTGGCGCGCGGTTCCGCGGCGCCGCCGGCGTCGGCGGCCGGCCGGTCCGGCCGGTTCGGTTGCCCGGTCCGTTTTGGGCACGAATTTCGTCCCAAAAAGTCCAAATTCGACTTTTTTGGGGTCCCCGGGACCGTTTTTCGACGTTCCAGACTCAATTTCGACACTTTCAAAGTCGTTCGGGGCTCCTACACACAAGATCTATTCAGACTCACTTGAAAAAATTCTCTAAAATTTGCGATGCATATTTTCGGACTCCTGAAGCTTCGACATCCGAAAATAGGGGGGCAATTGATACGGCATCACAAAATTAGCTTGATCGGGCACGAATCTCGAGGCAAAAGCTAGTTGAAAACTTCAAAAATTAATTCCGGGAGCACCCGAACTCCGATTTCAGCGATCTTACAAGCAAACTGAGCGTATCGGAAATACGAACACAACGACAACAAATTCGACCCAGTCCGAGTCCAAATGGGTCCGAATCAAGGACCCGAAGCGATGTTGGAAGGTTCAAACCGCAATTGAGTTACCAAACGGTCTCCGATTTTGACGAGCTTATACTCGAATTGAACGGCTCGACGAGACGAATCCAACGAGCCCAAGATCGCCAAATTCCGACATCATTAAGGCTTCCAAATGTCCAACGAACGATGCACGATCAAAGGGTTCAATATCGGCCATCCATTCAAACCACTCCCTATTCGCCCGTGATCTCACACCTATTTACAAGCCATGCCACTCCAGAAAAACTATAAATAGAGCCTTCATTCTACACAAAGGGGGGGTCAAGTGAAGAGAGAGAAGAAGAAGAGAAGAAGGAGGAGAAGGAAGAAGCTCCTCCTCGACCACCGCCGGAGCTCTTCCTGCCACCTGAAGACGCCGGAACTCTGCTGAATTTTCGGGAAACGCCGGGAATTTGCAGAACTTTGTAACGTTGTGAGAAGTTGATTGTAAACTGATCGTCTTGATTTGTAAGAAGGATCAACCTTTGTATTTCATAAAAATACTAGTGGAACTTTACAACTGGGCGAGGCCCCGTGGTTTTTTCCCTTTTTGAGTTTTCCACGTAAAAACTCTGGTGTTCATTTCTCTTTTCTGTTTGTGTGCGGAATACTCGTGCAACGCTAAGACGAATATTTTCTAACTCTACTGTCGCGTATATTATAGCACGAAACAATGGTAAAATTATACAACAACAACAATAACATCAAGCCTTTATCCCACCAAGTGGGGTCGGCTAATATGGTAAAATTATGAAAACTATAATTTTGGTGAATTGTAGAACACTAGGTGAAAATTTATTATGATAATTGTTGGTGTGATTTTGTAGAAGTAAACAGTAGCACTATAATTGTTGGGGTGATTTTATTTTCAATATCTTTGTTTGAAATATTTGAATCATGCCAAAAGAAGGAATTTTGTTGGTGACAAAAAGAGATTATGTTATTTGTTATGTGTTGGAAGTTTTGGAGCTAGCGGGCTATTCTGATATTTACTAAGAAGGATTTTGTTGACATCGAGAAGGGATTCTGTTGGTGGCTAGAAGAGACTCTGTTAGCAACGAGAAAGTATTATATTGGATGTGAAAATGGATTTTGTTATTTGTTATATATTAGAAATTGAGATCTGAGGGGCCATTATGATATTTGATATGAGGTGTTTGCTTATATTTCAATAAGTTTCAATACAAATTTAGATGTAAGTTAACTGCTTATTTCAATTTATTATCAATTTTTGCTTCAACTTCAATTTTTCGTATAGTACTTCATTTTATTATTTTACATTTTCATCTCTTTTTGTTTAAATTATTGAATCATGTTTAGGCTATCATATAGTCTATCATGCCATGTTAGCACAATCTTGTCTTTGCTTTCATTTTCAAGTTAAGAAAGGGTAAGGAGCGAGTTGAGTAATTTCTAATATTTTGCTCTAATCTATTGTAGGTATGCAATTTTGGTTAATTTTCTTTTAGCATGCTTGATTTTTATTTTTGTTATACCTTTCTATTGTCAAGCATTGTTATAGAGAGACTTCAGATTGTATTTATAATTGTTGCGTCCAGGAGTATTCACGGCGGTAGAAAAATATAAAGTTTATCATATTAGAGTTGTACGAAAATCCGGCACGCAATCAGATAAGAGAAAGGGTCTAGCATTTATGAGACACCAAGATTTTTACGTGGAAAACCCCTAAAAAGGGGAAAAAACCACGGGGCCTAGCCCAGTTTGAATGAATCCACTAGTATTGCAGTCGATTACAAATGAGGCCCTTCCTTGGTGGAAGGTCTTAGCTTGATGTACATCTTATGGAGTACATTACATGATGTTAATACAAAGAGTCATTGTTGACATGTTCGTTTGATCGGAAGGACCGTAGTTCGAGGGCGACGGAGGTTGGAAGACTTGTAGTCGGTGGGTGACGTATGTCAGGAGGACCGTAGTCGGTTGGCGACGGAGGTCGGAAGGACTGTAGTCGGTGGGCGACGTAAGTAAGGAGGACCGTAGTTGGCGGGCGACAGAGGTCGGGAAGACTGTAGTCGGCTGGCGACATAAGTCAGGATGACCGTAGTCAGCGGGCGACAGAGGTCGGAAAGACTGTAGTCGACGGACGACATAAGTTAGGAGGACCGTAGTCGGCGGGCGACGGAGGTCGGAAAGACTGATGTCTGACGACGAACATCAGAAGGACAGCGTCAGGTAGAAGTCTAACAATGGAAAGAAATCCATCTTCGCGTAGACGTCCAGCGAAGTACGATAACCGGTAGAAGTCTGGCGTCGGGTAGAAACTTGGCGAAGAGTGAAGGTTCCGTCGGGTAGAAGTCCGACGTCTATTGGTGGCAAAGGAGAACTCCGGCTTCACTTGGGCGGAGTTTCTGCGTTAGGAGGGAACTCTGTTGCAAATTGGGAAGAATTTCAGCATCACATGAAAGTTGGGAAGAATTCATGCATTCTCCCGAATATCACGCAGAATCCCGCTGTTTTCGGGCAGCAGGAAGAGCTCCGGCGGTGGTCGAGGAGGAGCGAATTCTCCTTTTCCCCTTTCTCTTCTTCTTCTTCTTCTTCTCTCTCTTCACTTGAATCCCCTTTGTGAAAATGAGGGCTCTATTTATAGTTTTTCTAGAGTGGCATGGCTCGTAAATAGGTGTGAGATCAGAGGCGAATAGGGAGTGGTTTGAATGGACGGCCAATATTGAACCCTTTGATCGTGCACCGTTCGTTGGACATTTGGAGGCCTTAATGATGTCGGAATTTAGCGATCTTGGGCTTGTTGGATACGTCTCGTCGAGCCGCTCGATTCGAGTATAAGCTCGTTAAAATCGGAGATCGTTTGGTAACTCAAATTGCGGTTTGAACCTTCCAACAGCGCTTCGGGTCCTTGATTCGGACTCATTTGGGCTCGGATTGGGTTGATCTTGGTGTCGCTGGGTTCATATTTCTGAGACGCTCAGTTTGACTATAGGCTCGCTAAAATCGGAGTTCACGTGCTCTTGAATTTAATTTTTGAAGTTTCCAACTAGCTTTTTGCCTTGAGATTCGTGCTCGATCAAGATAATTTTGTGATGCCGTAATCAATAATATATAAAAATTATTAATGAGATTTTGTAGTCTTCTGCTTTGCATTTATATTAAGTAGTGGCTTTGTCATATACATGATCTAGATGTTTCAGTTTCACAACATTTCTCCAACTAAATCTTGAGATTAATCTCTGCTTCTAGCCATGATCAAGCACGGTATGACCTATGTGATCCAGTTGGGTCATATCAATTTGAGTCGTTATTGAAGTCAACTTGATGGATGGTGAGGATCCTCAAACGATTAGCAGGAAGTGGCTTGGATGAAGTCTGCAGAGAATCTAATGCTGTGTTTAGAGTAGGGGTGTCAATTTCGGGTCACGGGTCGGGTTCGGGTCGAACCCGGAACTGACCCGGGTTCAAACGGATCGACCCTAACCCAACCCGAGTAGACAAACGGGTCGAAAAACCGAACTCGGACCCGACCCGGCGGGTAGCCGGGTTGAATGTAATGATGGTGAGTGTGCCGACTGCTTGCTTATCACTATATGGCTTATTATCGACGCAACTTAATTCACAAAATGAGCTATGTTTGAATACTTCTGATATTTGCAATGCATTTAAAGTTAGACTTATGCAACATCACATTTTTTTGCTATCATTTTCATTATGTTTAATCGAATTAATTGCCCATCATTTCCATTGCATTCGATCAGGTTGAATTGAGGAGAAAAAATCGTGGTCAAGATATGCTTGTTTTTGTGTCCCTCACCGTATTAAGGCTAGGAATCTTGCTTAGGCTAAACAAAATACCTTGTTAGTTCTCTAGATTCACCCAGTAATTAGGCAAGCGCTCGTCATGACTTACTAAGAGTTTAGCAAACTATCAATGAAATTATCTATTATTTTAGCACTAGTGGTCTCAAATGATCCTAATAATCACATGGCATTTTTTTTTCCCTTGGCTTATGATCATTATTATTAATCATGAATTATCTTGTTCCCCAATACATCACAAATCAAATGTATATAAAAAAAAAAAAAAACAAAGGGCAATTTCACTATAGATCACGACAAACAAAAAACCCTAAACCCTAGAAAATATATTGTACGAGTCACTACAGCCATCAAGCAACGATTGGGTTTTACCATTTTGTTCAATTTCAGTAAAACATTTTACTAATGACCATTCAAGCTGCGTGAGTGTCGCATTATTGCTAGCTCAATATTTTGACTGTCATCATATGACAATCCAATACATCATTGGCCCTCACAAGAGCCTCGGTCAAGCTTACACATTTGACAAATTTGAAATGGAAGTTAAAAGGAATAACAGCTCTGATCGCAAAACACCCCTTTTTATATTTTTATATTCATTGGACAACATTGTTTATATGTAGAAGAATAATTTTGATTTTATTTTGAATGACAACAGAATCCACGCATAGATTATCAAATTAAGGTTACAATACTCGTTAGAAGTTTATGTGGCAATCTATTGAAATGCCAGATGTCCTCACCTAATTAGTAAAGCTTTTTTTTTTTTTTTAATGTTTTTGGAAGTAATGAAGGCAGAAGGCCCGATAGCATTGTTTTGTCGTTAACATCCAGTAAAGCAATAATACCTTTTGCGGTTAAAAAAAACATTTTCTTATTTATCTGCTCACAAAGAAGAAATCGCATGCAACTACGATAAAAAATTTTAGCCTAAAATATCATTATTATTATAGTTTCATGAGGTAAAAGAAAAGGGTGGGGCTGATATGTAGACAATAACACAACAAGAAAAGTAATCGAGCAGCAGCCACCAAGGAACAAAAAAGTCCACAATTCCTTTTTTTTTTTAATCTACATTTGAGCAAGAAGCTCTCTCATCTCTGACGCTGGAGGGACATTCTCTCCTGGATATATCTGGTTGACTAGCTTGACAAAGCTTCCATACTTGTCCAGAAAGTCCTTCTGCAACGTCAATGGACATGCAGTTGTGCAAGACCAAAAAAAAGAAATTAGGAAAACTAAAATTAGAAACATTAGATCATTACTGCAACATATTGCCTATCTATTATGAGGCTTACGAGGTTTATACATAGGACCTTGAGGACCCAACTTGAGCTGAGGATGGATGGTCAACGAACTGGTTACCATCGAACTTGCAAAGGACGATGCAGCAAACCAATATCAACTTTACAGAAAATTTTGATTTAAGTGAACTCACGGCCCGATCGCAACCCTCACATATAAACCTAGAAGCTACAACAGCGGCCCCATCAACAACTCTCTAAGCATTCTTGACTGTTGCAGTCTATTTCCGTCACACCCCCCGGTCGAAATTGGCAAGCAATTAGCGCACTCAATTTACAGTAAGTCTTTTCCCAATGATTGAAAACGTTTGTCAAGTAGCTATGACTATTTTTTTTTTTATTCCTCTATTTATTATGGTTTCCAAGCGCATATTTTTTTCTAACTAATATCAAAGCTACAAGAAAACAGAGAACAATGACAAAAAAAAAATATGCTAGGATGGAAAATTACAATGACAAGGACTTCATATGCTACAAGATGCAAATTAAGAATTATGCATATCAGAGTAAGTTGAATTTATCTTGGAGCCAAAGCACACTTCAATGGGTCAAAATTTTTTAAATTGTTTGGATATTTAAATTCAGAAAAGATAAAAATCTCAAAATTTATCTTGAAATTGTGATGTACAATGACAAGTTGAATCTTTAATTTCACGGTTTACTGCTTTATTACTATAGCAGAATTTTGAATCCCAAAATCCACTAAGCTATTCATGTATTGGTTCATAGGAATCAATGGCTGTAAAAGGGAATATTAGAAAATAGTTTATAGTAGGTCAGAGTTATCCCTATGCTCCATCCCATAAGCTAGCTACAACGGAAACTGATGTGAAACGTACATGGGGAAGAGTTGCTTTGGATTATAACAATAGTTATTGAACATGAACGTTGCTAATTAGTAACTTATGTTTCACCCAAGTTAGATTCTTAGAACTTTCGTGAAAAGATTAAGTAATGGCAAGCAGTTACAAGAGATTTGTAAAACAATCGCAATAACAACAAAAACAAGATAAAAGTACTAATAGCAAGTAAACAAGAATCCACGGTGTAACATCAAGATATAGTCACTAAGAGTTCATTCTCACTCAATCACTCTTAGGCTTTAGCGGAGGAGGACGAGCACACGAGGAAAGAGATTACCCCTAGGAAGATGGCGCCGAGGACCTTCGTCGGTGGAGAGGTAGCCGGCGGTGGCGAACGTCGTGGATGACCGACAATTATCCAATGACCCGGACGGATGTGCTCCTCGATTATGTGCTCCTCGATTGATAGTGTCAGTTGATATAGGATGCGACCGTCTCGTCGTTGCCGAAGTACACGTCAAAGAATGGGGATCCGTGAATATCCGTCCGTCCTTGCCCGTCGAAAACAAATCCGTGGTCGATCTTAAGATCGTCCATGCACCAACAATGAGATTGGGAGAGGAGGTCGTCTTCTTCTCTTGGCTTTAAGTTTCATGAGCAAACTAGGGTTTCCCAAGAGAGGGGATGCAAGGGAAGGGGCGGCTTGGATGAGAGAACTTAGCTTAGGTTGAAGAGAAAGAGGAAGTTTTAATCCAAATCTGAAATTAATTTCAGAATTTGAGTTAAATTCGAGGGATCTAATTTGAAATTTGAATTCAAATTAAATAGGGATGGAGCCTCATTAGGAAGCAAAGGGGAAAATCCCCATACATGTGGCCGGCGGCATTAAGAGGGTGAGGGGAGAGGATTGGGGGGAGTTAAGCACTTTCCAAACAAGTTAGGGCCAATTAGGAAGGAAAATAATGATTCCTCTCTAACTTAAATTTAGATTGGATTCAAAATTGAAAACTTTCCTTATTTAGAATTTTGTAAATATGGAAAGTTTTTTAATTTCAAATTTGAATTTTAAAATTTTCTAACTCCCTTCTTTATTGCAAGAGCCAATTTAGGGAGTCATTATGACGATTAAAATCATCATAATGATTTGGGATGTGGATGGGGCCGGCGGTCAAGAGGGAAGAAGTGGGCTTGGTGTTGGGTTGAGGTGGCCAAGAGCTAGGCTGGCGGGTGGGGTTGTGGAAGGGGAATTATGTGGGGATCAAGGGGAAAGTGGAGGGATGACAAGAAGTCGATGGGTGATAATCGAAGATAGAGTAGAAAACGCAAAAGAAGACCACGAGCCATGGACTCTTCCGGTGACTGGTGGGTATTGAATTTTCCCACATGTTGGGCTCTCCCTTCTCTCTAGTGCACTCACAAGAAGAAGAAGAAGACAAAACAAAATTCACTTAATCATTCATCCTCCTTTAACAACATATGAGACCACTCTATATAGGTCTCCAAACATGAAAAAAGAAAAGTACATAATTGCCCTCCGGGCTACAATAATAAAATAATTTCCTATGGTGGTACATTTGGAAAATAACAAAACTAAATAAAACTGTTGACCTCAATAACATATTTAGAAAAAAAAAATAAAATCAATAGATACCTGAATCCAAAAATCCTACTCAAATCCCGTAAATCCGCCAAACAGAGAGATTTTTTTTATTTATTATAATTCTTATTAATTATGTTTAATAATTTTTTAATTATAATAATAATTAATTATCTAATTATAATTAATAAATAATTAATAATTAATTATTAATTATAATTATTTGATTGATTATAATTAATTTCAACTAATTATAATTAATCATTAATTAATTTTAATTATAATTACTTTATTAATTATAATTAATCGATAATTAGTAATTAATTATTAATAACAATTACTTAATTATTATTATAATTAATATAAATTATAATAAAGAATAATAATAATAAGTTGCAAATACCCTCCTCTTGCCTCGGTCCATGAGCCTCAACCGCCGGTCCCCAAGGTATAAATCTCTAAACTTCAATTTCTGCTCTCGACGTTGGCGGCAAATTGGCAAACCCCCTACGCGCTCACGTAGCGTAGTAGGAAGGGAAACCAGTACAACGCCTACGACGAGGCGGACAATCGCCTAAAATCCTATCCTCGATGCTTGCAATGAGCCAGCAAACCCCCTACGCGCTCACGTAGCGTGGTAGAGAGAGAAACTGGCAATGCGCTAGCAGCGAGGTGGGTAATCCCCGAACCACTCATGTTGCGTGAGGGGATAAAATTAAGTACCCACACGTGGGGAAATACTTGTGCTCTCTTTTCAACAGATGCCCATGACCCTTAAACGCTCACGTAGCGGGCGGGATTAAAGAAAATGAGGCCGTGGTGTCGTTAGACACCTACCCGAAGCGCTCAAGTAGCGACTAGGGGAAGGCTAGTCTTTCGGATATTTCCCCTAAACAGGGGTGACGTCGGGAGGCTGCCGAAATTCAGACTGAAGACACCGTGGACTTGAGCAAAATTTAGGCCTACATGTGAACAAATCTTGAACAAATGAGGACATGCCTTGGACTTAAATGAAACAAAATGGCTTAATTTCAAATATGAATAATCAAGTTAAAGGTTTAAAGCAAAACTTGACTAATAAAAATTGAACTTGATTGAGCACAAGACTTGAACCAATCTTGGGGATAAATAAGAACTTGATTTGAATATAGTCATAAAGATTTAAATTAACATAAAGGGCTTGAACTCAAATAAGCTCGGTGCAAGAAGTCCTAATTTGGACTTGAATAGGACTTGAACTTACGCGCTGGATTGAACTTGAATTGGAGAAAATCACAATGAGCTACATAGAAAACTTGCAAACTAGAACCTGAACCGAATGAGGCTCAAAGGAATTTGAGCTTGAATCACTTGAACAAGAGCCCAAAATTTGAATAAAATGGAAGACTTGTTGACTTAAGTCCAAATGAGTACAAAAGAACATGATCTCGCATATTAAGCTCAAGCTGAATTCAAACTTCAAGTGAGCTTAAAGAACTGAACCCAATTTAAATCGAATTGCAAGAAGCTTGAATTTCCAACGACATCATAAGACTCGCCTACGAACATGTATAGAAGACTTGTAATGAACAAATGATGAAGACTACGGTACACCTAAAACTTGCCTTTGATTAAAAGAGCAAGAGTAATGAGCATGTCAATAACAATACAATCAATAAAGTATGCGTGAGTTGTAGTGAGAATCACATGGTGATATGTTCACAAGCAAAGAAAGAGAGGTGTAGGAGAAGCAGATCCTTTGTTATCAATGTGGGCTAATGTGTAAAGGAGCACACAAGAGTCTATTTTCAAATGAGAAGAAGAGGAGGGATATTGCGACATCCTCATAAACAACATCGAGGTACAAGCAAGCACACTATAAGACCTCAACCGTATAAACAAAGAATGTAGTGGACTCTTACAACAGTCCCTACGAGATTAAGAGCATCGTACCAGCAAGAACAACAAATAGTTGCATAATGCATATGTGTACGCTAAATGCATTTATTGAAACCTCCAACACTAGCAGCTTTGCCTGAATATTAAAATGGCGATACTAGCACCAAATAGTGAAATACCCATCCCTACTAACAAATACAATCAACAAACCACCTAAGATTGGTGAAAGGTGGATATGATGAAGGCGACAACGGCTCTTCTATGAATATCTCCAGGAGGTCGTAGTGGATATAACGGGTCCCTGTAAATGAACATAAGCCGCTTGTGGATAACAACAGTGAAAATATCGTAAGTACAACGAATCACTGTGGACACAAGTACAGATATCATCTATGACAGCGGTGATTGAGATGCTGCTAGTATGTCGGGTATAAAGACAACTCGATGTCTCGATGTACGGAAAAAGACATCTTTTAGCAGAATGGAAGACATGCTTGAACAAATTAGAACTAAACTTTCTGGTGTTCCAAAGTTTCTTTTTGATTTTATCCTTAAAAAGAAAACATCTCTGGTATCCGCAAACACTGAAAATAACAAGTCTACTACACTGAAGATCTTGAAAAGAGATCTTTTCAAGGCAGCAGTCATTGATTTCAAAGTACAGAAGAACCTCCTCGGTGAATGAGAAAAGGGGAGTCAACATCAAGATGAGAAGATGCCTCATAACATCAAGACCATATTGCCACCGGATCTGCAACATATATACAAGCAGACAGAATGCGTGTATGAGCTTCCAAATAGAATGCTACATCCAAATAGTGGTCACACACACAATTGAGTAGCGTTAAAAAAAAAATTCAAAAAATGCCCCTGCATATGCACCGTAATATGTATGCACATATGTACACTAAAGAGGTAAATACAATACCCACATGAGCCCCGGCGAGCGTGTTATGAGCATATACGTGACGTCTAGGGATGCTTCGACAAGTAAGTGGATTCAAGTTTGAGCCCGATCCTCCTGTGCAAGTAAGTGGGAGTCGACAAGGTTCGAACCCTTAAATAAATATCCGGTCGCGAGGTCGACCGAAATATTTATTTGATACATTCATATTAGGCCTTCAAGGCCTATAATCAAGAGAATTCACTAACAAATGCCTAAAGCCTACGAAACCCAATCCTCCTAAGCAAGTAAATAGGAGTGTACAGCGTTCAAACTATCGAATAAATATGCGGTCACGAAGTGGACCGGAATATTTATTTTATACATTCATATTAAGCCTTCAAGGTCTTTAACAAAGGAAATTCACAAACAAATGCATGAAGCCCGAGAAACTCGATCCTCTGTTGACATCCCAACAGAGTTGACAAGGTTCATCCACAAAATGAAGATATTTTCAAATGGAAATGACCTCAAAGTCCACCCCGATGATGTTCGTATTGAATGTAGATCTTAACCAGAGGGGTGATTCAAATACCTTCAAATGCATTCCAAGTTACAACCAAATACCCAAAAAATCTAAACTCCACAAATCCCAAAATCCAGATATTTAAAACTGAAATCTATCCATTAAACCACTCAAAGCAAAATCTATCCACCCTCCATAATAGTTTGTCGAGATGGGCAAATTCAATATAACTTCAGCTCACAAAGAGCTAATGCCTAGTCGAAAATATCACTAGGATCCATTCTCAAACAATCTCCTACCAATAAGGACGTGGTACGTGTCCTCTAACCGGCTATTTTGCCGCCAAATGGCACCACGAAATACCGGTTATGGCCAGAGCCACTACGCTCCTTAATGACATCAAATCCTTGAGACATGAATCAATAGGATATAATCGATAGGGCACAAAGCCCTCTGTTAGCTAAGGTGGATTCAAATTTGTCTCCTTAGACAAATATTCCCCCTAAGTCTACAAGGTACCCTTGGACGAAGCAACCCATGGCTGCCAACAAGGATCCTTCTGTCAGGTTGGGTCGACTACCTCCTCTGACTAAGTAGACCATGGACCACGATGGCCCGGAACGACAGAACCATGAGATCTTGATCGGGTCTATCATCCATTCCCCCACCATCCGTTTTAAGTGCAAGATGGTGAAAATTTCTATTTTAAATACAAAACCTTCAAATTTCCAAACATTCAAGCCCAATTCCCAAATATCTAAACCCATGCTGCTACTATATGCCAGATACCATGTATCTCTACGTATCTGATTGACGACTAGCCTAAATCAAAAGTTCTCTCTCATGATTGGGAGGGGTAATTAACTATAGGGGCTTGCGACTATAGGAAACCAGAACTCAGATCATAAAGTCGTCGCAAAATGAGGGCAAAATCTCTGGGTAGTGTCTTATCTACAAACCCATCTGCCTTCCAAAATTTACCCTGAAACTTATTTCGTTAAAACTCTCTCGCCGAAGCAAAAGTAAACAGCGGACAGAGGCCGGAGCCGAATTTTCGGAGCCCACAAAAACATAAAGAAATGCATCAACTTTTCTTTTCCCTAAGTTTGTTAGAGGAACATATATGATACAGAGAACCGATAGGAGGACGTATATGAAATGGATACTTTAGCTACTGTTCTATTGCTCCTTTGCATTCTTCCCCCTCTCGCAGGTCATTCTGGCGTTCAGTGCTCCGGCAATATATCATCAAACTTATGGGAATATTTTATAAGATGGTAGTGATATCTGCAATGCTTTATGGTGCAGAATGTTGGCCATTAAAAGAAAATCATAATATTAAGTTAAGTGTTGCAGAGATGAAGATGCTCAGATGGATGAGTGGCTTTACTCTTAAAGCAGGATCTGAAATGAGCATATATGTGAAAAGGTTGGAGTAGCTCCAGTGGAAGATAAGATTAGAGAGAGTCGTCTTAGATGATTTGGTCACATAAAATGATGGCCTTCCGATGACTTAGTTAGGAAGGTAGATGTATTAGATTTGACTTACGTTAAGAAAGGTAGAGGTATACCTAAAAAAGCTTAGTTAGAAAGCATTAGAAATTATCTATCTTTATTAGATTTAGATGATTTGACCCTTAAAAAGACAATGGAGAAAAAAGATTCATGTAGCCAACCCGCCAAACCCACATAATGGGATAAAGGCTTGTTGTTGTTTTATGTTATAATCTTTCATTAGAATAAATTCTTTTATGAAAAAGAGGTATTTATTCATATTTGTTGAATTATTGTTAAAAGTATTCATAAATAAACTTGTTTATAAGAAGAATCGTTTTCTAAGTTCATTTGTACATAAACAAGCTCGTTTGGTAGCTCGAATACACTCGCTAGATATGTTTATGAATGGACTCATTTGGTAACGTGAAAACATTGCTAGATATGTTCACAAACAAGCTATATAAAAATTGTTTGTTAGTAGGTTTAATAAAGCTCATTTGTTATGCTAATGAACATCTAAAAAGTAAAGCTTGTTTGTTAAAGCTCGATAAGCACAAAACGAATCACGAAACGAATCAAACATAAACTAAACACAAATCAAATGTAAATATCTATTATTTTAAATGAACCAAACTTGAATATAAATATAAAGCTCAAATCGAGCTCAAACCAAGTTTAACAAACTAATAATAAACAAGCTCAAACATGAAAATGCACCTGCTCAGCTTGATTTGTCGTGTTTGCAACCCTTAATCTAAATTTACGCTAGTAAGGAATTCATTTATGGACAAGTTGAGTGTGATAAAGTTGTGAATATTAAGATAGATACATCACCAAAATTTAAAACAAAAAATGATAAATTGAGAAATTATGATACTATAGGGGTGTGAGAATAATATTGGTAGAGATAAGGTAGTTAAAAAAGACCAAAAGGTTTGGGCATATACATGAAAGGTAGAAGCTGCATCAATATGATTTATACATAAAATTAGTGTAAATGAAATCATTAGAAAAAGGGTACAACAAAAATAACTTAGACAGAAGTGCAAAAAAATTTACCAATATTGATTGAACACCTCATGCAAAACTCACATGGGATGAATGGTTATGATAATTTATAAAGATGACCACAGATTGATGGGGAAAACCAAATGATAATGATAATAATATATACAATAACAATAACATCAAGCATTTATCCCACTACGTGGGGTCGGCTACATGAATCCTTTTCTCCATTGTATCCTATTAAAAGTCAAATTCTTGTTTAAATCTAATAAAGAAGGTCATTCCTAATTTTTTTTAACCAAGTCTTTTTAGTTCTGCCTCTACCTTTCTTAACATAAGTCAAATCTAATACCTCTAGTCTCCTAACTGGGTCATCGGAAGGCCGCCGTTTGAAGTAGGCAAGGGGGGGGGGGGGGGGGGGTTCTAAATTATTTGAGTTGATGTTTGGATTTTCCTTTTGGTGAGCTACTGATTTCTCTTCTAAATTCAACTCATTATTGTGTATTTAATGGCAAATTAGATTCATTTCCCCCTCCTTTTCTTCCCTCCCCTGTGACCCTTCGATTTCCTCCCTGGCTCCCCCTTCCCGTGGCTTGTTCCTCCCCTTGTGGCTGCCCGTTCCGATCCCTGTGGTGCTCGTTCCTTTCCCCTTGGTTACCTATTCCGGTCCCCTTGTGGCTACCTGTTCCGGTTCCCCTTGTGGCCGCCCATTCCTTCCCCCTTGGCTGCCTTTTCTGGTTTCCTGTATGGCTCTTTGGGTGTTGTTTCTGGACAAAGTTTTGGTCTTCTGTTTTCCCTTGTTTTGATGATTTAATTAAGGGAATTTTGGGTTGCTTAGCTGCCCCATTTCCCCTATAAATATGAAGTGGTTTGTAAGCAAAAAAGAGACTTTTGGTGATAATTTTTGGAGCAAAACCTTTGGGTTTTTAGGATAGCTTGTGAGCTATGCCTCTTCTCTTCGTCTTCCTCTAGGAAAGCTTGCGACCTTGTCCTCTCCTTCGTCTCGGCTTCTTACCTCTTTCTTCTCTCCGTAAGTTCGACGCCAATTGTATCTTTCTTCTCAATCCAAGAAAAGCAAGTTTAGGTGTTTATTTTTATGTCATAAGTTCGTAAGGATTGTCTTTATCCTATAAAAGTTGTATTTTGTTTAAATATCGTATTTTGTCTATTTTTGAGTATTTTGTGTATTTTCTTATTTTCCTATGAAGTCTCTTTTAGGATGCTTGCAAAAATTAGGGTCTTCCTTTTTTTTTTCTGCTTGCATCAATTTGGTATCAGAGCCTAGGTTAGTATCTTCCTAGGCTTTTTTCATGTATTTTTTTAAGTGTTTAAAAAATGGAAAAAGACAAAATTATTAAGTCAATTATGGAAGAAAGTAATCCAGTCAATTATGGAAGAAAGTAATCCAGAAGATCTTGAAGTCCCTCATCTAATTATGGAAGAAAGTAATCCAGTCAATTATGGAAGAAAGTAATCCAGAAGATCTTGAAGTCCCTCGTCTAATGGATAGATGGATTCCGACGGAAGGAAGTTCAACAGATCCCCTATAGAATGAACTATACAAACAACAGATGAAGATGCATATGTGTACATAAAATTATATGAAGAAAAAAAATTTCTTCAAGACCAATTCATGCAAGAACGAGAGAAGATCCTAAAAAAATATGAGGACAAGATTTAAGAGCTGGATACAGCACCTTCATCTCATCAGAAAATCTACAGCAACCTCATCAGGAGATGAGTTCTTTCAACCGGAGGAGAAATTGATGAAGGCAAAGGATGAGGGGGGGGGGGGGGGGGGGTGGCGCAAAATTATTTGAATTGATGTTTAGACTTCTCTTTTGGTGAGCTACTGATTTCTCTTCTAAATTCAGTTTATTATTGTGTATTTAATGCCAAATTAGATTCATTTCTCCCTCCTTTTCTTCCCTCCCCTGTAACCATTCAGTTTCCTCCTTGGATCCCCCTTCCCGTGGCTGGTCCCTCCCCTTGTGGCTGCCTGTTCCGATCCCTGTGGTGCCCGTTCCTTTCCCCTTGGTTACCTGTTCCGATCCCCTTGTGGTTGCCTGTTCCGGTTCCCCTTGTGGCCGCCCGTTCCTTTCCCCTTTGCTACCTTTTCTGGTTTCCTGTGTGGCTCTTTCGGTGTTATTTCTGGACAGACTTTTGGCCTTCTATTTTTTCTTGTTTTGATGATTTAATTAAGGGTATTTTGGGTTGTTTAGCTGCCCCACTTCCCCTATAAAAATGAAGTGTTTTGTAAGCAAAAAAGAGACTTTTGGTGATAATTTTTGGAGCAAACCTGAGGGTTTTTGGGATAGCTTGCGAGCTATGCCTCTTCTCTTCGTCTTCCTCAAGGAAAGCTTGCGAGCTTGTCCTCTCCTTCGTCTCGGCTTCTTACATCTTTCTTATCTCCGCAAGTTCGACGCCAATTGTATCTTTCTTCTCAATGCAAGAAAAGAAAGTTTAGGTATTTCTTTTTATGTCATAAGTTTGTAAGGATCGTTTTTATCCTATAAAAATTTTATTTTGTTTAAATGTCGTATTTTGTCTATTTTGTGTATTTTCTCATTTTCCTAGGAAGTCTCTTTTAGGATGCTTGCAAAAATTAGGGTCTTCCAAAATTTTTTTGTTTGCATCACATTTTATGTGACCAAACCATCTAAGGAGACTCTCTCTAATCTTAGCTTCTACTGGAGCTACTCTAACCTTTTCACATATATGCTCATTTCGCATCCTATCTCTAAGGGTAAAGCCACTCATCCACATGAGCATCCTCATTTATGCCACACTTAACTTAGTATTATGCTTCTCTTTTAATGGCCAACATTCGGCACCATAAAGCATTTCAGGCCTAACCACCATCTTATAGAATTTTTCCTTAAGTTTGAGGGGTACTTTTCTATCACACAACAAGCCCGATGCATTCTTCCACTTCAACCATCCAACTTGAATTCTGCTGATAATATCCCATCTATTTTACCATCACTCTGAACAAGAGATCCATGATATCTAAAACGTGTACTCTTATTAATGACTTGATCGCCCAAAGTCACAATCCCCTCACTAGGTCTATTACTACTAAAATTACACTCCATATATTCTATTTTAGATCTACTCAAGCGAAAACCTTTAGAGTCTAAGGTCAACCTCCATAATTCAAGTTTACCTTCAACTCCCTCTCTAATCTTATCAATAAGAAGAATATCATCAGCAAAAAGCATACACCAAGTTACATCTCTTGCAAATGTTTAGTGAGAACATGCATGACTAAAGCAAAAATATATGGGCTTAAGGCTGATCCTTGATGTAACCCAGCCGAAATAGGGAAATACTTGGTCAAACCACCTTGTGTTTGAACACAAGTAATAGCTCCTGCATACATATCTTTAATGATTTGAATATAACTGTTATTAACTCCTTTCTTTTCAAGAACTCTCCATAGCACTTCTCTTGGAACTTTATCATATGCTTTTTCTAAATCAATAAATATCATATGTAAATCCTCCTTATTTTCTCTATATTTCTCCATCAAACCTCTTAATAAATGTATGGCTTCCATAGTCAACCTACCCGGCATTAATCCAAATTGATTTTGAGAAACATTAGTATCACGCCGCAACCTATGCTCCATAACTCGCTCCCATAGTTTTAAAGTATGACACATTAACTTAATTCCTCTATAATTCGCACAATCTTGTGCATCACCTTTATTCTTAAAAATATGAATTAACACACTCATTCTCCACTCATCTGGCATCTTTTTAGTCTTCAAAACAGTATTAAAAAGTTTTGTAGGTCAAGAAATTCCTTCATCTCCTAAGCATTTCCACACCTCTATTGGAATATCATCAGGTCCAACAGCTTTTCCACCCTTCATTTTCTTTAAAGCCTCTCTAACTTCGGTTTTACTAATACGCCGATAAAAACAGAAATCTTTATTTTTATTTGGGATGCTAAGGTCACGACAATCAATCTTATTATCACAATCTTCATTAAAAAGTTTAGCAAAATATCTCATCCACCTTTGTTGAATATCATCTTCTAAGAAAAGTATTTTTTTATCTTCATCCTTAATACACTTCACTTGAACTAAATCCTTAGTAGGCCTATCTCTTTGTTTAGCTAACTTATACATATATCTTTCTTCCTCCTTAGTATCTACTTTATTATATAAATCACTAAAAGCTAAGGTCTTTGCATCGCATATAACTTTCTTAGATTCCTTATGAGCCTCTTTATATATTTCCTAATTATCAGAGATTTTAAAATTAAACCAATTTTTATAACAAATCTTCTTATTTTTAATCCTTTAACAAATGATAATCATATATGTTGGAGAAAAAGAATGCCATCATAGATATATCATAAAAAAATAGAATTTTGTCCTATATCTTGAAAGGAAACAAACCTTGCATTTTTCCCATAAAGAAGGCAACAACTCTTCTGAAGTCAAATTCTTCTGTAACTTCTTATACATAGCATTAATTGTCTTGTCAAGCTGCCGACGAGAATGAAGAATGTTAACATAAAAAAGGGAGAAAAAAGAACAAATATGAAAAGCTAAAGATCAAGATTGTCCGTTTTACCCCAGATAAGCTGGATTTAAGCATTTTTCGAAGGTCTGCTTTTGACATCCCAACCTGAAACTGTATCTGTGTATTACAAAGCATATTATCAGCACCACATAAATAGCTACACTTCAATGTGAAAGTAACTTTTCTTTTCTTATTACCTTCCTCTCAATTTTTTTTTCTATTAACAAATTAAGATAGCATCCAACAATACCAACAACTTTTTACCTTGCTACACAAAACATTTGTTTTCAGCTGCAGAAATTAGAATGACATCATATTTTATAGAAGCCACACTTGATTAAAAATACTCAAATTAATAATGACAATATAATATATCTTTTTCACACAATTATCGGAAGAAATGTACTGAAAATATGCATAAGGCCTTAATACTGCCTAAATTCATTAGACAGTGATGATCCTAGATTGTAATGTCAATCTTAATTCCTGATTGGATAAATGTCATCACATTTAGGCTGAAAAAATATGATCTCAATGTTGTCTACATCAGTTAAAATTTCCAGTTGTAAGGACTTCAAAAGTAACTCACTTCTTGGGGAGTTATTGTGACCATCAATTCCTCCATCCTTCGAGCGAAGATAAACAATCTCTCAAATGTCTACAAATAAAGATTTAATAATGGCCAGGTCGAAAGTGTACAAGTAAAAAAGCAAAGGAAACTACAGCTGGTAACATCCAAGAAAAAAGCGGATAAATATTATCAATGAGAAATATACAGGAGGGCGAGCCAAGGAAACTATACATACGATAAAAATAATCATGTTGATGTGACGTGTACAAGCTTGATCATAAGATTCACTGGCTTGGCGATAAAATTTTGCTAGCGTTGGCACCACATTGGCTAAATCATAGAGACTACAACAAGGTAAATACTACTCATCAAAAAATATTAATTCAATTAAAAAATACTAAAACATTATGAAAATAAATCGATAAAACAATGAATAAAAAAGCAAATTTTTTAAAAGAAGCATATGAAAAATCGAAATAATAAGAAGCATCGTTAAAAATAAATAAATAAATAGGAGCGAAATCGCTAAACTAAATGACGCAATTTACATTTGTGAAGAAAACACCAAAAGATTTAGCTATTTTTGCACAAAACTAAAAAGTTTACAAAAAAATTTGGCGTCGTTCGCTCAGCTACACGGGGGAGAGGGGAGAGAGAGAGGGGGGAGACTGACGGTAATATAAATTTTAATTAATTTTAATATAAATATAATTTAAATATAAATATAGTTATACTATAATTTTTAATTTTTCATTAACTTTAATTTATTAATTAAAATAAATAAAAAGTTATAATTATTTATTTTAATTTAAATTTTATAGCTATAAAAATTTTAAATTAAAATAAATTTATGAATAATTATTTATTTTAACTAAATTTTTTTGTATAAACTACTATTTTTATCTAATAAATTTGCTTTTATCTAATAATGCATAAATTTATTATACTTCTAAATAATTATACATATTTTTTTAATTTAAATAATTTATTTTAATTTAGTTTTTAAATAATTTATATCGAAGCAATATTAGATAAAAGTAAATTTATTTGATAAAAATATTAGTTTATACAAAAAATTTTAGTTAAAATAAATAATTATACATAAATTTATTTTAATTTAAATTTTTGTAACTACAAATTTTAGTTAAAAACTTAAAATAAATAATTATAACTATTATATTTATTTTAAGATAAATGAAATATAAATTTTAATTAAAAAATTAATAAAAATAAAGTTAATTAAATTTTATAATATTCATGATGTTAATAAATTAAAGTTAATTATAAATTATAAATGATATTATAATTTTACTTATATTTAAATTATATTTATATGAAAATTAAATAAATTTTTTATTACCATCTCTCTCACCCTATCTCTCTCTCTTCCCGCCTCTCTTTCCCGTGCAGCAAAGCGGAAGACGCCAAATCTTTTGGCAAACGTTTTGGTTTTGTGCAGAAATAGCCAAATATTTTGGCGATTTCTTCACAAATGTATACTGCAACATTCAGTTTAGCGACTTTGCTTCTATTTAAATTTTTTTTAACGAAGCTCATTATAATTTAGATTTTTTTTGTATGCTCCTTTTTAAAAATTTGCTGAATGGAAACTATAGGAGATGAAACATAGACATGAGGCCCATGACCTATAGGCATAACTATAGTCAAGGACAAGAGATTCAGTACAACAGAACCTCTATTACCTGTTCTGAAAAGCAGCATAGTTCTCTAGAAGTACAATGTCAGAATACTTTGGTTCCATTTGTGCAGTTCTCTCCAAGCACACAAACATTATGCTGACCTGCAACAATTAAAAAAAAATCTCTAAATTTACAAGCAGTACAAAACTTAGGACACGAAATAGTGTTACTATACTGTAAAGAAGTCCGGCAAATTTAGAGGATAATTCTTATTTAAATTTCCTATTTGCATAATGTTCTTATATGAACAAAGTAGAGTAATGTGTTTGCAATAATGGAGTTCATACTCAATAGTAGTTAATGATTATAAATGCTGCTTACGATTTTGGTATATGTCTGGTCAACTAAATCCCTAGATTGACCCTGAATGTATTGCTCCATGCGTGTAGCAAGAAAAGCAAATCTATACAATCAAAATAAGTTTCACATTAACATGCATATTAATCAAAAGAAATAATTGGATACCTATTAAAAAATGTAAGTTGATCCATCTAAAGCAACAATACTAATGACAAAGCAGCAAAGCACAAAATAAAATAAATCGTAGAAAAGTATAATAAACTTAAACTCTGTTTTCTGAAATAAGAAATAAAACACCTTAGCAGCCTAAAATTTCATTGTTGACACAATTGTTCCGTACTTTATGTTGTCTTCCTAATATCTAGATTCATATTAATTAATTTCAGGTTAGTTTATGAAGCAGGAACTTTCTTTATTAACCACTTAACATGGCTACTCAACAGCTATTACAGCCAAAAACAATATTTATTGGTTCATTCAATATGGAAAAAAAAAAATTTGCAAAGTAAACACTCAAGCAGCTTAAAAAACAACCAGCACGAATTCATGTCCCGCCAAGACCAGCATAATTAATTCAAACAGTTATAAGTCATCCCTACTTCATTGGCAAGGCTTCTGAGTCATTTACTAGCCTCAATGGTTATTAAAAAAAATACAACAGCTTGAGTACTGAGCTTGCAACATCTAAAGAATCGAATTTTTCTTTCCATGAAGCAATTTGACTTCACAGACTGTTCAAATTCCATGGAGTTCTAAGATAACATACACTATTACCAACATAGTTCTTCTTCCATAGATGATCTTCAAGTAGGACAATTGAATGAATTTCCAAATAGGCCAATTATAAGATCACATATAATTACTTCATTAATTATGTGACAATGTAATTAATGCATGTACTTCATTGATTATATAAGCTAATTCATTCAATAGAAACTTGGAGCATTCAGGAAGCCAATTAATTGAATACGTTTCAGGAGATATTTAATCTATTAAATGACGGGGGTTGCAAATAATTCATTTTAGAAAGTTAACATTTCATGAGTAATAAATTTAAGGGTTACAATATCATTACAAGCATCATCAAACTACCAATTTATTAGCATTCAATAAGTATTTTAAAATTCAAGATGAGATGTTACAATTCAAACATTCAATTGGGACGATAAAAGAACTGAAAATATAGAAGTTACAAATCATTCAAAGCTTCATTCATGATCGAAATTAATGCAATTTAAGTTTTATTCTTGCATGTTGATTTTTAAAACTGATCTCTTGCATTATAAATAGTTGATGAATTGAATGAAGAAGAAATTAACTCTTTTGTTTGTGCACAAATTTGAGTTATTCTTGCTAGTTTGATAATTTAGGATTGGTTTGCGAACCAACCAGAGTGAGCTATGTCAAGTTCATCACATCTTCTCACTCTAGCACAATACAAAGTTTGTACTTCCGATAGAGTTAGAATTACCAAGCCAAAGGGTACTAGCCACGACCAACGATACGACCACCAAATGGGACATATCCAATCAATAAGGCTTGTAGGCAGTCGCCGACCTACTGGAAGAGCTCAAGGAGCAAGCCGACCTCCAATAAGAAGAAAACAAGCGAAGAACCACCAAGTACTACAATCTTCGTGTTAAAAAGAAAATCTTCTGACCAGGAGACTTGGTCCTATAAAAAGCAAACACAATCACTCGTGGCGCCACACTCAAAAAATTAGCAAGTGCTTGGGAAGGACCCTATATCATCAAAAGACAAGCTAGTCCAGAAGCCTATCAACTACAGATGCACAATAGAACAAATATGCCCAGGACCTAGAGTGTTGACTATCACAAGTTATTTTACCCGTAAGGGACGTATCTATCCATATATACACATTATTCTCATTTTTTATCTGATAAAACTATTTATCTATTCAAAATAAAAACATTCCACATCAAAGCATAGTATAATTAAAGGCACCTGACTGAATAAAACTCTTCCTTCAAAACGCTTGGGTAACTTAGAATGCCGAGTCCAAACCTTAGATCCTTACAATGAGAACTTATCAAGAAATCTTCTCTAAGTGAAATGTCTTAGCCTAGTCGTCTGACCTCGTATAACCAGTTGATCACCTGAGCAATGCGGGATCGTCCAATCCTCCTCCGGGTCCGAGTTAATACAAAAGATTGGACTACTCCCTGAGACGAGACGAGGCTCCTAAACAATCAAAACTTGTGAGCGCCAAAGCCCCTTGGTGTGAAGGAAAGTCATCTTTCTAACAAGATCCCCTCTTTATCCTTCGTCAAGCGACCAATGATAGATTATGTCTTCAAATACTAGAGAAGAACACCTCCAATTGAGTTTGCCCCTTATTCCGGACTCACCAAAATTTATTCCCTTAATTGCTAAAACAATCAAGTTCGCCCTTATTCCAAACTCATTGAATTTTAGTCCCTTGATTACTAAAACAATCGAGTTCACCCCTTATTCCAAACTCACAGAATTTTAGTCCCTTGACTACTAAAACAATTGAGTTCACCCCTCATCCCAAACTTGCCAAATTTTAGTCCTTTGACTTCAGGACTACCGAACTTGTTCCAAGACTTATCGGACCTTAGCCCTCCTGATTTCATGATAACTAGATGATTGCCCAAGCAATGCGGGATCGTCCAATCCCCCTTCGGGTCTAAGCTGAAAAGATAAGATTGGACTACTCCCTCGGGCTAGTCGAGGCCCCCAGGCACTCAAGTCCTGCACGAGCGCTAAAGCCCCTAGCGAGAAGGAAAGTTATCTTTCTGGGAAATATCCCTCTTTATCCTTTATCGAGTGGCTAAGGGAAATCACAGTCTTGATCTTGAAAATAATTTCATACAAGTTTGCCTACCTCGATACACAATTAAGCACAAATCATTTATCTATTTGCTAATCTTTCGCACTATGCTCGTGGAACTCGGGCATAGGAAAAATTGGATCACATCAAAACAGATGAGCATACTTGTTTCTTTTGTATGAATGAAACTTTTCATTATTGTAGGCTCCGAAAATTCGGCCCCGACCTCCCCCGTTGGTTTTTTGGGGGAGTTTTAACCGATTATGTTTTGGGGTAAATTTTGCAAAGACGGATGAATTTGTAGATAAGACACTACCCAGAGATTTCGCCCTCATTTTTGCGAGGACTTTATGATCTGAGTTATGGTTTCCTATAAGTGCAAGCCCCTATAGTTAATTGCCCCTCTCAATAACGAGAGAGAACTTTCGACTAAGGCTAGTCGTCAATCAGATACGTGTTATCTGGCATATAGTAGCAGCATGGGTTTGAGATGTTGAAAGTTTGATATTTAAAATAGAAATTTCATCACCTAGCACTTAAAGCGAATGAAACTTTTCATCATTGTAGGCTCCGAAAATTCGGCCCCGACCTCCCCCGTTGGTTTTTTGGGGGAGTTTTAACCGATTATGTTTTGGGGTAAATTTTGCAAAGATGGATGAATTTGTAGATAAGACACTACCCAGAGATTTCGCCCTCATTTTTGCGAGGACTTTATGATCTGAGTTATGGTTTCCTATAAGTGCAAGCCCCTATAGTTAATTGCCCCTCTCAATAACGAGAGAGAACTTTCGATTAAGGCTAGTCGTCAATCAGATACATGTTATCTGGCATATAGTAGCAGCATGGGTTTGAGATGTTGAAAGTTTGATATTTAAAATAGAAATTTCATCACCTAGCACTTCAAGCGGATTGTGTGGGAATGGATGATGGATCCGACCAAGATCCCATGGATCCGTCCTACCGGGCCATCGTGGTCCCTAGTCTACTTAGTCAAAGGAGATAGTCGACCCAACCTGATAGAAGGATCCTTGTCGGCATCCATGGGTTGCTTTGTCCAAGGGTACCTTGTAGACCTGGGGTGAGTGTTTGTCTAAGGGGATAAATCTGAATCCATCTAACAGAGGGCTTTGTGCCCTATCAATTATATCTTATTGATTCATATCTTAAGAATTTGATGTCATTAAAAACGTATTGATTATGGCCATAATTGTTATCTTGTGATGCCATTTGGCTGCAAAACCACTAGGTTTAGAGGGCCCTAGATCATAACTGTTTATCCTGCGGTGCCATTTGGCGGCAAAATCGTCGGTCACGTACCACGTCCTTACTAATAGGAGATTATTTGAGAATGGATCCTAGTGATATTTTCAACTAGGTATTAGCTTTATATGAGCTTAAGTAAATTTTAATTTGTCTACCCTGACAAACAGTTGCGGAGGGTAGATGAATTTTGCTTTAAATGATTAGAAGGGTTTATTTCAATTTTAAATATTTTTCGATTTTGGAATTTTTTTTGAAATTTTTGGAGTTTTTGACATTTGTGTGGCATTTGAAATATTTGGAATTAACCCCTCCGGTTGAGATAAACATTCAACGCGGCCATCATCGGGGTGTTTACATTGCATTTTGTCTGTTGGACCTTGTCTACTCCGTCAACTTATCGACAGAGCATTGGGTCCATAGGCTTTATGGTTTTGTTAGTAAATTTTTTTATTGGAGACCTTGAAGACCTTATATGAACGTATAAAATAGATCTTCCGATCAACACCCTGACCATATATATGTTTAATAACTCGAGTCGTGTCAACTCCTATCTATCCATATAGAAGGATCGAGCTCAAACTACATTCATTTATGGACCCACGCAACATCCATAGGCGTCACATGTATATCAATAACATGTTCGTCGAGGCCCATATGAGCTCCAAAGTATTACACATGAAGGGAAAAGAGTGCTTGAACGCAAACTCTTTATATTTGTTAGAACCCATGTAATATAAAACTTGGAGCTTTGAGGAAGCTCAAAGAACCAAATTTGGAGGATATGCATGAGAAAGAATTCCCCGTTTCTCCATGAATGTTTTGAATTCATAAAAAGGGGAGACGCGCACTTGAAAGGAATTTTCCAATGTATTTTAGAGTGTTTTGAACTTAATTTGGGGAGGGAAGAATTGATTTCCTAAGGCTTTGGAGAGGTTTCTAAATCAATTTTGGCATGATCTAGAAATTTTGGAAGCTTAGTGGTCCTAGCAAGAGACCTAGGAAACATGATTTTGGCTCATGTTAAGGCAGGAAAGCACACCTAAAGCTTCTAAGAACAATCCAATCGATTTTGTCATGAATTAGTTTATTAAAACACGACGATGATTTTCCAATCTTAGGGATTTCATACAATAGAGTGAATGCTCACTTGTTACTTTCTTTACAAGCTTCGCAACACACCCAAAATGAGTTTGATCAACCCTACTTGCTATAGGATTTGTAAAATGAACCTTTAAGAGTTCAAATAAAATTCTACAACAAGTTATCAAATGCATTTGGGCATCTACCAAGCCATAGAGAAAATTGCAAGTTTGGCAAATACAAACTCCCAAATTCTATGTCAATTTTGCCATGACATTAGCATTGAGCGAAAGAGATACAACCTACAATGCAATGAAACATACGCTTCATCATACATTTTGGGATAGGAAGATATCATCAAAACCCATGGTTCATTGTAGGCGAAGGCTAAGCATGTGATATGAGTGCAAAATCATGCATTTGAAGAGCGTTGGACACCAATCCAACACCCCATACGTATCGACATGACCTCTTTGGCTTTCACAAGAGAGCAAACAAGTGAAATCCACAAAGTTTTCACTGTTTTGCGGAGAGGACAGAGAACATTGGAGTTGGGGAAGCAAAAAAAATGAAGTTTCTAAGGGCCTAGGGCTTGGGGACGTCAACCACACATCAAAGGCTAGGGGACCTTTGGACTTTTCCTAAGTTTTTGAGATTTTACCTCACCCGGGCTATCCAAGCACTCCAATCCAAGCTTCAAATGCTGTCCAAGCTCCTTTGAAAGCTCCAAGCTGCTGTCCAAGATGTTTCCGAGGAAGAAGACCGATGTCCAAGCCATTCCGGATGTCGCCGCTGCTGTCCAAACTCCAAAGTACTCCGGAAGGTGAATTTGCTGTCCAAGAATGCTCTAAACAGCAGTTTGAAATTTTCCAAATGCTGATTTCGTTGTCAAGAGGTCGCCAGAGTCGGTAGAAGAGGGAGAGGAACCTTCTACAGCGAGCAAATGATAATCAAATGTTTCCAATGTCTTCAAGAGCTCTTCCACTTCACCTCCTTCCACACAAAGGAGAAGAAGCAACAACCTCTCACTGTTTTTGAGAAGAACAGTGGAGGAGCCAAAGTCCAAATCAAGTGCAGAAAGACCCTTATGCGCAAAAGGAAACATCGGGCTGCTCGATTCCCTTGCCTGGTTCGCCTACAGGAAGCAGTCGATTCTCCCTGGTTTTGCCTGGCTCACGTGCACGCATGGAAGCCGCAGGGCTTCCGCTTCCCTATCTCCTCTCCTTGTTCTGGACGCACGCAAACAAGAGATAAGAGAGCCGAGCGGCTCTCTCTCTTACACTCTCTGTTTCACGCAGGGGCCGCTGAAGGATGCCGCACAAAGGTGAGCTTTTCCGCCTCCCGCTCTTCCGCTCTGCCTGGGACGGGCGAACACGCCAGCAAGGGGGGGCGATCTCCTCTGTCCTTACAACACAACCAGATGACTGATCATCTTCAACGAGAATCGGCTCCCCACCATCAACTCGCTTTCTCTTCAATAGAGATCAAGTGGTCAGATCAGCCGAATCCACGGACACTCGTCCTTCTCAAATATCAAGCCTACCTGGTGCGGCTCCCTCTATATTTGCAACTTCCACCCCAAATAATATTTGTGCATTTTTTTAGGCAACTCTTTAGAAAGCTCGACGAACATATATGTTTATTCGGTCAAAATTAAGCAAGGCTTACAACTGAAAAGTAATGGCATGTTTGCATCTGACACAAAGTTGTTATTTATGGAGAAATCACAAGGTTGTTTAGTCTTCAAGGAAACATGAAGCTATAAATCAATAAAAGATTGAGGACAATAAATTTATATTTACTCAAGCTCATTTTTCTAATTTTTCATTTACCTGACCTTTTCAACATCAGATGATCAAAAGGTCGCATAAATCGGGGAACTAAATGTACACCTATGATTAATTAGGCAGGTACCCGTTCGTCGGTATCTTGCAGGTTATGATAGGGTGAGCGAAAGGGCATACTCCGCCATTGAGACAACTCGTTCGAAGGACATGCTTAAGAGATGGAAGGACCTCAATACTGGAGCATGGCAGATTAGGAACAGTCATATCCTCTAGGCAATCATCCTCCCCTTTGGGAGAAGCAACCTCAGAAGTTCATTTCTCATTCAGGCAAATCTTTATTCACCCCAGACAGAGTTAAGATATAATATCCAAAAATTTGTCAAATGCAAGCATGAATTTTCCCCAAAATCATTCCCTATTTTCATTCAATTCTAGTTATCATTTATCCATGTGATGTACAAAGCTATATACATCCAAAATTGTTGGCTCAAGAAAAATGGCACGAATGCATAAATCACACTTTGCAGCCGTAGGATTCCATTTCCCTTAAGTCAGATTGTAGTTAAACAGATTTCCCTTGAGAGTAGTGTCAGGGTTTAATTAGATTTGAGTTAATTACTCCTCTTAACATGTAAGAGAGAACTCTTGATTAAGGATGAATAAATTTTAGATAATTTAGTCTCAATTATGAAGAAAATGGAGGTAAACCTATAATACCCAAGTATTCAAAATAAATGTAAGTATAATTTTTATGAATGTTAATGTATTTTAATTAAAAATCTATTTTCAATTTCAATCAAAATATGAATCAAATGGTATAAATATATAGTTATTGATTTAATTATCGTTTATGTTAGTAGCAGTTAATTAGATATTTATTAGTAATTAAATTTTGTATATCCAAGCATTTTTTTAGACAATTGATTGCATAGTACTTCTATGTCTTGCAAATAGATTAATTAGGATTAGTGACATAATGCATTTAATTCACGTTTAATGGGCATTTCCTTCACTGTCCAGTAAACTGTCCAGTGTTGTACTTATAGATATTTTTTTATTTGTTGTAGCTTTCCACTTAGCCACTCATGCATGCGTCTGATGTAAATCAATTGGTTGATATGGTATTGAAAAGGTAGTGGAAAATGTACTACATTAGAATAATATTATTTAATAAAACATAGAGCATTAAAATTAGAATACCAATTCCTTTTATCCCCTCCCTCAGCCAAAACCTAGAAGTCCCGAAACCTTGAGGTAAAGCAGCGGGTAAGAAAATAGGGAAACTGGGAGGATTCGATTGCTGGAAGGAGAAATTAGCAAAGTTGCTGGAAGGAGAAATCAACAAAGCTGTTGGAAGGAAAAAAAAATAAGTGTTGAATCAACTGTTGGTGTAGAAGCTGCAGTTTGGGTATTTCTTTCTCAGGTAATGAGGAATATAGAAAAGCAATACTAGTATTTCTCAAGCCATATTTTCTATAAAAGTGAGTGCATGCAAATTAGTGAGGAATTTTTGAATTTTTGAATGCAGGAATGCATAAATTGTGGATTTCTGTCAATCATTTTGAATGCTGAATGTGGAAATCAGTAGAAAAAAAAGGGTAAGACTATTGTTAAGTTAGTTGAAGGAAAAAAAAAAGAAGAGAATTTCTAAAATTAATGTTGCTGAAATCAGTTAGTTATGACTCAGTTTGTGATGGTAAACTTTTGGAAATATGAAAGAAACATAGGAAGGAAAGAAAAGAATCAGATTACTATTTAATGAGGAAAAATTTAGTTGAGGTAAGTAGTCAGATATTCATATAGCTTGTTCCTTTATTTATTTTTTTGTACATGTGCAAATAAAGAATTGTATGTTGTAGGTAGTGTACAAAAGAAGAAGAAAACAGGAAGAACGAATCCCAAGTGAGGTGAGATACCCAATGATGCATAAGAAATAGTAATAATTTTATAAAATTTCAATTTGATGTTTTTATCATGTTTAACATTTCCTTTCTCATGATAGCATGTTTTTCTTTTTCAAATAATTCAATTGCTTCATATGTGAATTACACATGTACTGATTTCAATTTATATAATCGTTGGATATGATTATGACAATGTTCCTGAAATGAAAGAGAGTATAAGTCATATGTTGGGGGATAAGCCCGCACTAGTAAAGGCGAAAGACCTGAATAGGTAAGCCTATACTTTCAATTCTAGAAGTTGGGAATTTAGACCCAACCCTGAATTGAGAAAACAACTTCAATTCTAAAAGTTGTGAAGCTAGACCCAACCTTAAATTGAAAAGCTAAAAGGGTGCAAAAGCTTATAGTTATCATTTGACTTGTTAAAAATAGTGTTGAACAATTAGTAAGATGGAAAGTACTACTTTGTTTTCTTGTGCCTCATGTGGAAGGTGTTTTAATCATGTTATTTAGTCACTAATGTTATGCCTTTCTTAATGGTTAAAATGTTATTATTATTTTCTTTACATTGCTGGTGTATTTTATTGAGCCCTAGCTCATTAGCAGTTGTTATACTGCAGGTAAGGGAAAGGAGCCCGTAGGGCACTAGGCGAGAAAGAGGTGATCTTTCGTTTTTGTGTAAATATGTTTTGGTGTACAAAGATATCTTAGAGGAGATCTTAAGGATAACTGTATAAACCTTTTGGCATGTAAGTAAATTTTGAAAGTTTTAGTAGAGCTCTGTATTTACATTGTTTATATTTGATGTTACTTGAGGTACATTACATGCTTTCTTTTATTGTGGAGTTTGATATGTTGACGTATTAAGAGAGTCAGAATAGATTCCTTTCCTTCTCTGTTATACTCCAGTTTGATTGTTATAGGGTGATCCAAACTGGGGTGTGACAAAACCCGACCAAGATCTCATGATTTCGTCGTCCGAGGTATACCGTAGATTTCAATCTACCAACACTAACAATCATTGACCATAGTGTCCAGGGAATCTGATTAGAAGTCATGGGTTGCCTCCTCTTAGGGATTCCGAGTAGAATGAAGTGGTTAAATGTGGGTTTTAATTTTATTGGGTGTTTTGGAGTTTAAATCTACTAGAATACCCAGAACTTAACTTAGTTTGGGATTTATGACTTCATTTAGAAGTAATCCCGGAGTTTGCATTGGAACGAGACTTATGGCTTCTTTAGGAAGTAGCCCAGGTATTTAGATTTAGGTTGTAATTTACGACTTTCATAGAAAACAACCCAGGAGTTAATTTAGGATGGGCTTACTGCTCTATTTATGAGTTGCCCAAATATGGGTCTTACAACCTAACTCTACAGTGAGGCTGCCTGGAGGTTTTAAATTTGATTGTATGGGGTTTAAGATCATCACTATTTACTTAACAATTTTTCTAAAACGTAGGACTTATGACTTCACTTAGAAGTAGCCCACTAATGAGTCTTACAACCTAACCCTATAGGCTAGGATGTCCGAAGGCTTTAATTATTTGAGTAAGAGATCCTACAATAGCAATTTCACATGCTTTCAACATAGGAATCATAATTATTGTATTTCAAAGCATTATTTAAAGATGAAATTCTCTCTTGAGGCTTTTGCCTTAATTTTTCAACAATAGTTGTCCTTGTGACTAAATTTGAGTTGGGACCAATGTTTAAAATTGCGTATTCGAATATTGAGGTGTTTTTCATTCGTGAGGCGAGGCGTAAGCCTCAAAATCAAAAGATTGCATAAACATAAAATGATAAATTTTTTATATACTAATGAGTGAATAATATAAAACATAAAAAAGCATAAGATATGAAGTGAAATCAAAATATCTCAATAATAAGACAACATGAAATATAGTTCAACTCAAAATTCTATCTTTCCCAAATCCCAATATTCTTTTCATTAACATATAATTCAAATTTCCAAAAATAAATAGCGATGACATATCACATAAGAACTCATAAGTCATCAACACTATCATCACTAAGGGGTTCTTCATTTGAATCATCATTATGAAGAACTGCTCTCTCCCCCCTTCCTCCTCTCCTATAGAGTCCAATGGCGGGCATTAACTTCAAGATTTATGTAAGTTTTAATATATATAGCGTGAGGCGTAAGCCTCATGCCAGTGAGGCGAGGCGGGCCTCAACCAAGTTGAGGCGCAAGTCTCATAAAAAAAATTCGAGGCGTTTTTTACTGGAATTGCACAAAGGCGGGCCTCAAGGCGAGCCTCATATTGCGCAATTTTAAACCATGGTTGGGACTTATGGATTTCATTAGGAAGTAGTCCAAATTAGTGGGACTTACGGCCTTTACTGAAGGTAGCCCCAATATTTCAGTTGGGTAGGTATTATTGTTTCCTTAGAAGTTTGTCTAATGATGGGTCTTATGACCTAGCTCTGTAATTGTGGTCTTATAACCAAGTCTTATAGACTAGGATACCCAGGTGAAGGGTCTAGGATTGTGTTATTACATAAATATTTTCCTCAGAGGACGGACTTACGGATTCTATTAGAAGTTGCCAATGTTTTAATTGGGGATTAGGGGTTAGGTCAATTTTTATCTAAAACTTTCTCCTAAGGTTAGACTTATTACTTTCCTTTGAAAGTTGTCGGATACTAGGTCTTACAATCAAGTTCTTATAAATAAGGATGCCCAAATGTGTTGAGTTTGATTATGTGTTTGTATAGATAGTAGTTGCTTGTATAATGTTTAGAGATTTATTCTGTACTTATTTGAGTTGGTTTGAATTTGTAATTTTGATACTTTGAAGTTTTGACTCTGGCGTTGGAGTTTTAGTTGTTTTGTACTCGTAATATTTTTTCTATTACAATAGTCCACAACTTGACCTATTTTTTCAGTACTGTTACTCTACTAGCTTTTTCATACTTAGTTTTTCTTGCTTTCCAATACTCTGTTCAACCTACATGTAACACCCCACATTACCCTTGACTAGTACTGTAGAGTGTAACAACTAAAACATATTATTTTCTTTCCATAAAGTTTTTGAAAACAGTTAACCACTTGCATAACTATACGACATATCTCATAAACCTTCATTGATACATTAACTGAAGTACTTCACATTTTTAAACTTCCACAACATAGTTACAGAGCCACTAAGGAACATCCAAACAAAATACTTCAAATGAGTGTTTACATACCCTTAGCTAATCCTTACTAACAAATATAGAAATAACACATAACATTGAGGTACTTGAAATCTAATCAGCAACAACTTTATCTTTTCCTTTACCTATAAAAACAGCCAGAAGAAAGTTCTGGTGAGCTATGAGGCTCACATAAGCTATGCAAAATTAAATAACAATAAAAAATGAATTGATAAAATGAAATACAATATTGAGCTAATCATTTCACCAACTTATCATTATTTGAAAAGCATCAAAACATCATATTGAATATCATCCGTTATGTTATTAGAGAATATATTGAATATTTAATCTTTTAAAAGATTTGGCTATACTTTAACATTTTCAATGGAGCCCAGATAAATCTGGCATTATCACCATTGAATTTCAAAGAGGTCCCTTTTGCCTCTTTAGGGGTCCCTTTTGCCCCACTTGCTATGCAGGTATCCATTTCCTTGGGGTCCCTTTTGCCCCATCTACAATTCAGGTTTCATATTGGATCCCTTTTGCCCACCTGACCATGTAGATATCATAATATAATATAGCCAATCTTTATTAAATAAATATTCAATAACTCTCATATTCATAATTCATCTCTTTTATCACTTATATAGCTGTACAAGTGTTATAAGAAAAGTTGACATGCATTATCTAACAAATGCAAACTTCTTTCTTTAACATATATCATCAAAGCGATTGAAACAACATATTTGATCAAATATCATTTCATTTCCACATAAAGTACATTTGTTTATACATGAACACTTCAATGAAATCTATTATGATTGCTATGCAAGTATTCATAATGCATTGAATTACTCAAACCATTGAAAAGAGATAATAAATATAAAATCAGTGATCAACTTTACATAACTTACCTCCTTGACGAATCGTTTCTTCCAATTCTCTATTTCGCACCCTTCTACGATTGTAAGTCACTATAAAATCTCCTCTTTGCATGTATATGCAGGTAATTCCTAATCTTCCTTTTAACCTTCCTTCGCTTCACTTATTCCTCAATTAGTTTGTATACTTGCAATCACTATAAACCATCACAAAATCCTATATTAATTACATAAAAATCTGATAACAGAAACCAATTACTTTCCTTTAATTCTTACTATCATACCTGCAATTTATGCACTAATGAATTCATTACTAAATACTTTTCAAATCTTCTTCTCCCAGCATAGCCAAATTCTCCAATTCTCTGCTACAGAATCTTCTTCTATTAATTTGTATGCTTACACAAAATTATTCATTTCTGCATCGCCGAACTCCACTATGCAAAAATCTTCCTATGCTAAAGCAAAATATTGCTTCAGGACCTGCACTATTGAATCCCACGGTTTTCCAAAAACTCATGGTTCAAATTCTTCTGAAACGGAAATAAACTCTTCTCTTAATGCATACTTACCCAACAAAGTATTGAGCCTTCTCCTGTACAGTAATTTCAGCGATTATGCTACAGGAATTCTTGCCGAACAGATTGGTTGTGATTCCAAGCACTGTGCCGAATTTGCTACAGGGCTTTTGTCTCCGCTTGTAAGCCTCCGAACAAAGCTACAGTCCCGCAGAAAAAGCTTTACCGAAATTGCTTCAGTTTTTGGCTATAGTGCCGAAGGTGGAAAATGGATTTCTCGGTGGTGGAAACCTCTTTGGCGTGAGACTGAATTGCTGTAGATCTTCTCTTGTGAAAATAAGGGTTGAAAATGATATGGATTGAAAAGTGGGCCCAAGCTATAACTGCCATTACTCAATCAATGCATCTGTTCAAAAATAACTTATTAATTATGTTATTTGGCTTTAATTACAAATTCCATTTATTTGTTAGTATTAACATAACAACAATAAATATTAAACTAATCTATTTAACAGTTATTTACTAATTAATTTAAATTCTATGCAGTATTTAGTACTCACTTGATTATCCGTTTGGGTCTTACACTACAGTAGCTAGATTTATTATTTTCTAGCATTAATTTAATTTATTTATGATGCACTGATTCGTGTTTACTTGTTTAAAGATATGTGGTACTTGCAATAGTTCAGGGAGTTCACAGATAGTTGCAAGAGCTCGTCTAAGAGGGATCTTTGAATGCTTGCAAAGTGTCTTTGTTTAGAAGAGCTTCAATTTGCTATGGGGAGTTTTGTATAAGATTTGGAGAGCAAAGTACTTATAAGTTGGAAAGTTTGAGAGATGTTCTATTTAGAGAGTTTAAGAGCTTTTGTTTTGGAGGAGTTGTACAATTTGTGAGGGTTTGTGAATGGGAGAGTTGTTGTTTGGAGAATTTGATCAAATTTGGAGAGCTTGAGAGTTTTGGAGAGTTGAAAGGCAATGTTGTATATGACAATTAGTGCAACTTCCCCCTCCCTCTTTTTTTTATTGCATTTTTATTTTATAATTGCTCAATTGATTGATAAATCAATTAACCAATTAATCAAATTTAAATTTTAAAGCTCTCTAATTTTAAAACTCTCAATTTTTTTAAAAGCCCTCGGATTTGAAATGCTCTCGAATTTTAAACTTATTCTTGATTTTTTTTTAAATTAACCAATCAATAAAATTTAAATTCAATTTATTTTAATTAATGAATTTTAATTCATTAATTAATTGATTAATTAAAATTCAAATTAAATTGCTCTCCAATTGTTTCAAAAAGTTCTATAATTTTTTTTAGAAAATTTCGGTAGCATACCGACGTCTCCTCCCCACCAAGGAAGAAATTGGGACGTGCTTCCTACTCGGACCTAAAGTCGATGGCGTAGGGTCTTCGAATTTTAAAAACAACCTGGCCGGATCTAAAGATATGACGGCCCGGGGTCTTCAGATTTGAAACCATATGCCCGGATTAAAAATTAACGGCGCAGATCTTTGAATTTTAAAACTATCCGCCCAGATCTAAGATCGATGGCGCGGGTCTTTGACACCTATTTGAAAGACCCATTTTTTTATTATTATATCACTCTCTCGTTTCTTTTTTTAATATTATAATTATAATTATAATTAATTATATATATGTATATACATATTACATATAAATAAAGAGAGATGAATGAGTCTGATCGGGTTAGCTCAGGTAGTCTTCGAAGGAGCTTAGTCGAATAGTAGCAGAAGAGTCAAGGAAATGGTTTATCAAATCTCTATATCTCCTGCAAAGCAATAAAGCCGAACAACAATAAAGAGACAAAAAGGCCACCCGTGCAATTTCTCTACCCGATAGAGCTAAGGAAGTGACTCGTGCGATCCTCTGTGAAGTAAGGAGGTCGGACAGTTAAGAAAGAGTCGAAGAAGCCACTCGTGCGATCACGAAGCCAAACAGCAAGGAGCGGAAGAAGCGTCTTGCAATCCCTACACCTCATGCGAAGCAATGAAACCGGGCAGCAATGAAGGAGTTGAACAAGCGTCGGAGGAGACAGGATCGGCTGCTTCGGGTGTGGGTCGGGCGTGGGAGGCAAAGACGAGCGGAGGCTGGGTCGTCGGGCTCGATGGTGTCGGGTGCGGGCGAACAAGCGGAAGAAGGCGGAGGAGTTGGGCGCCTCGACTTTTCTGTCCCCCGCCCCCCCCCCCCCCCCCCCTCTTATTGCCTCAGGTTACCCGACGTACATCAGGTAGCCTATAATATATCGCCACGTGCTCTTACATTTTACTGCGCGGCCCGAAGACTCAACCCGGAACGAATCCGGGATTACTATGTTCGCGTATTGCTCGGTATTGCTAGGTACTACTCGTTATTTGCTCGGTATTGATCGGTACTTGCTCGGTAATGCTCGGTATTTGCTCGGTACTTGCCGAAGAAGCACGCAAAATGGAGAAGGTTATCTCCACAGCGAGCGGGATCCCGTTTTTGCCTCCGATCAAACTTCGTAGCTTCCGAACCGGTGGAAAGGGAAAGTCGTCGATGGAGAAAAGTCGAACGGCCACGAGTGGAGCCGAAGAAGGACGCGAAATGGAGAAGGTTATCTCCACATCGAGCGGGATCCCGTTTTTGCCTCCGATCCCGAGCAAATACCGAGCAATAACGAGCAAGAACCGAGCAAATATACCGAGCAAATACCGAGTAGTACCTAGCAATACCGAGCAAATACCGCGCATTTTCGTTTCGGCTTGGGTCGTTAGGCCGCGCGGTAAAGAGTAAGAGCACGTGGCGATATATTATAGGCTACCTGATGTATCTCTACGTCAGGTAACCTGATGCAATAAAAATTCCCTCAACTGCTCTTGCCTATCCTTTTGAAGGATGCAGTGTGCGATTATTTTGTTTTTCAACAAACAGTTAGTTCATTTGGGAGCGAACTGTATGAAGTGGGGCCGGACTCGGATGCAGGTATCTTCCTTTTTTTTTTTTTTTGGTCAACAAAAATATATGTATAACTATTTATTTAAGCTATTATAGTTTTTTTGGGACATTTAAGTCATTTAAGGCAAACTCACACACACAACGCATACACAGAGACTCGAACCCTGGACCTCTTAGTTGGAAGCCTAAGCTCTCAACCAATAGGCCAAGGAGAGTTGTGTTAAGCTATTATAGTTAATAGCTGCTACAGCTAAAGCCACTTACCCCATGCAATAATTGCTTCATCCTACGCCATGAACCATAAAATCCCCACCTTTAGGTTGTTTATATGGTTGATAGAAGCCACTGCATAGGGTTTTCAATTGCTTTAGCTGTAGCAGCTATTAAATAAAATGTTGAATAGTTGTAGTAGCTTAAATAAATATGTATACATATATTTAGAATGGATATACTTATGTACATAAAATGGATAAATAATAACTAGAATTCAATGAAAATAGAGAATGATTTTGGGGAAAATTCATGCTTTCATTAGACAAAATGTTGTATATTATACTGTTGGTTCCTCAAGTATTATTGCAATGTCATATTTTTATGATTGTTATAAAATGTAAAATGTATTATAAAATGTGAAATGAATTAGAAAGGTGAGATAAATCATATATGAGGTATAGGCTCGCACAAGCAAAGGTAAAAGACCTGATGAGATAAGCCTACACTCTCTTAATTCTAAAAGTTAAAATTTAGACCAAACTTTGAATTAGAGAGTGGCCTCAGTTCTAAAAGTTGGGAATACTGACCCAACCTTGAATTAGAGAGTTGTAAGTGTGCAAAAGCCTATAGCAATCATATGACTTGTCTAAAAATATTGAACAATAAATAGAATAGGAAATAATGCTTTAAATAGATTATCATGTTGTGTTGTTTCAATTGATTGTAGACATGCTTATTTTATATATATTACTTGTGTATTTCATTAAACTTTAGATCATTACAATGATTGTACTGCATCAAAAGAGAAATGAGCCAGCAAGGCATTTGGAAGGAAGGATGACTGCCCCTTTTGTGTACATACATTAAAACTAAATGAAAATAGAGATTTTATTTTTATCGGTGTATCAGTAAAATTGAAGTTAGAGAGGCTTTAAAGAAAATTAAGTAGGGAAAAACTATTAGACCAGATGATATTCCAATAGAGGTGTGGAAATGCTTAGGTGATGATGGAACTTTTTGACTTACTAAATTTTTTAATATTATTTTAAAGACAAAATATGTCAGATGAGTGGAGAATGAGTGTGTTAATTTCTATTTTTAAGAATAAAGGTGATGCATAAGATTGTGCAAATTATGGAGGAATTAAGTTGTGTGTCATACTTCAAAACTTTGGGAGAGAGTTATGGAGCATAGGTTACAACGTGATACTAAAGTTTCTCAAAATCAATTTGAATTCATGCCAGGTAGGCATGGTATGGAAGCTATTCATTTATTGAGAGGGCTGATGGAGAAGTTTAGAAAGAATAAGGAGGATCTACATATGATATTTATTAATTTAAAGAAAGCATATGATAAAGTTCCAAGAGAAGTGCTTTGAATAGTTTTAAAAAAGAAAGGGGTTAATAATTCTTATATTAAAGTCATTAGGGATATGTATGTAGGAGTTGTTACTTGTGTTCAAACATAAGGTGGTTTAACCAATTATTTTCCTATTTCAATTGGTTTACATCAAGGATCAGCCTTAAACCCTTATCTTTTTGCTTTAGTCATTAATGTTCTTACTAGACATTTGCAAGAGGATGTACCCTGGTGTATGTTTTTTGCTGATGATATTCTTCTTGTTGATAAGACTAGAGAGGGAGTTGAAGGTAAACTTGAATTATGGAGGTCAACCTTAGAGTCTAAAAGTTTTGAGAAGATCTAAAACCAAATACATGGAGTGTAATTTTATTAGCAATAGATCTAGTGGAGGGTTTTTAACTTCGAGCGATCAAATCATTAATAAGTGTACTCGTTTTAGATATCTTGGATTTATTGTTCAGAGTTACAGTGAAATAGATGGGGATATTATTAGTAGAATTCAACTTGGATGGTTAAAGTGGACGAGTGCTTTGGTTTGTTGTGTGATAGAAATGTACCACTCAAACTTAAGGGAAAATTTTATAAGATGGTGGTGAGACCTGCAATGCTTTATGACTCAAAATGTTAGCCTTTAAAAGAGAAGCATAATATTAAGTTAAGTGTTGTTGAGATGAGGATGCTCAGGTGAATGAGTGGATTTACTCTTAGAGACAGGATACAAAATGAGCATATCCGTGAATAGGTTAGAGTAGCTTCAGTGAGAGATAAGATTAGAGAGTCGCCTTAGATGGTTTGGTCATGTAAAACGACGACCTTCCGATGACCCTGTCAAGAGAGTAGATTTATTAGATTTGGGTTATTTTAAGAATGATAAAGGTAGACCTAAAAAGTCTTGATTAAAAAATATTAGAAATGACCTTTCTTTATTCGATTTAAATGAGAATTTGACTCTTAATAGGACACAATTGAGAAAAAGGATTCATGTAGCTGACCACACATAGTGGGATAAAGGCCTGATGTTGGTATTGTTGTTCTATAGAGGTCAGAATAGAAGCTGTAAAAGCACTTCTCGGTATGTAAATGTTATTTGCAGTTTAGTAAGCTCTGTATTTTATTTGATGTTTTGATGTGTTTAAATATGCTTCCAGTTATGAAATATTGATTCTAATCTTAAGTTTTGAAAAACTTTTGTTTTTGGAAGAGTTTGAATTGACTATTTCCTACTCACTTGGTCCTGATAGAAGTATTTCAAGATGGGTGTTACTAAGAGATAGGTCTGTTGAGATTCTCCCTTTATTACACTCTAGATTGACAATAGGGGGTCAAAATGGGGTGTTACATAAGTCTACCAAGCTCGATACGTGAAGGACCCGCCAGCACATAATGCCCCCGCTCAAAGATTTCCCTCTCACATATGCCTAAATATCATACTCAGATGTCACTTGCCCCTTTTTACCTCAACAAGGTGATCCAGATCGACCTACCATCTCTCATTGATAGCAGTTGAATGACACTCGCCCCCTCGTATCTCAGCAAGGCCACTACTGATTATCATTCAACCCTATCTGACTCTCCTTTTTCAACCGACGACTAGCTCGACACCAACAAGTTATTACAACAAATTGATGGGATAGCTACATGCCAGGACACAACTCCTACATTCCTCTCTTTATAAAAAGAGGGAGAAAGAGGAAAAAAAAGGAGAGGGAAGGAATCTAAAAAACATATGCCCAAGATTTAGGGTGGGGAAAGGAAGTTAAGAATTTATAACCTCTGAAGGAATCAATAGAAGAAAGAGATCCACAAAACTAAATTTCCAACATGGCTCAGGCTCCATAATGCAAAGCTCTTATTTTCACCATTTTTGTACCTCTTTCTTGGATAATAAGGATTTTATCTAAACTTATATCTCTCTCAGATCCACCTCCTCTTCTCTCCTTACACTTAGATTTTATCACATTCTCCCCACGGTTCTCAGCCTACAGGTAGCATAAAATACAGCCTGGCATCATCTACCAAACAAAACATAATTCAACATGAAGGATCTATATAAACTTGCCTATAAAATAAAACAAAAAATAAAAAAAAACTTTGTTCTAAGAGGTGAAAATTTAGAACTAGAGGATCTAATCAGGTACCTTCAAAAAAAAAATCAGATACTTGATCAATTACATATAATGATTCAAACATTAGAATACTAAACCTTGGGATGTATGATAAAACTCCCAATTGGCGTGCATTGCGTTCAGTCTTCTCAATCATATAAATACAGTCATCAACAAACTGCACTTGAAATGAAAGTTAAACAAGTTAATCTTCATTAAACATTGCAATAAAAGAAAAAGAAAATCGAAAGAACTGACCCTGCCAAAATTCATTGATATTCTTGTTTCCAAGTCATCAAGTAGTAGGCGGACAAACCCAGCTGTGTCAACTTTCTGACCAGAAAGGTAGCGCTCTGTAATACCATGCATTGAAATGCACCTCAAAGGATCAAATTTGAATGCCCAATCCAATAAGGAATAGAAATCCTCCTGTAATTATAAAGAAAAGAAGGTACCCAATAAAAAAAACTCGTTACTCCAAAATCCAGATGATGCAATAGTATTAGATGAACACTTCAGTTTTCAAGGAAAAAAAAAGGATAGTCGATGAAATTTGTAGTAACTAAAATCAGAGGAATTCATTTTGCATTGGTGCAAGCACAAGCTAGAAACACAGTGCAAAAAGGACCATTATGTTTAAGGAAATAACTTGAGACAGCTCATTTCAACATGTAGAACCAGATCAGAGGTTGCCATTATATATTTCTTTACCCACTTCTAGCAATCAATCACCTGGACCAAATTAGTTGATTATAGATACAGAAGTATTACCTGAATGCCATCAAGTAATTCTTGGAGAGATTCATTTAAAAAACTCAGCTCAGTAGTGCTGCTACCTGGATAAACAAATGCACCAACTATATTTCAGTTTAGGCAATAAACCATGAGATGTAGAAAGCTATGGCATGCATGGTATTCGGCAATAAATCCTGGCAGCAGTCTTTCAACAATATGCATTTAACAGTAGTACAAGTTATCATCGTCTTTAGCATCATTCGCACCTGAAGCTATGCCTTCTTGATCATCATCAGTTTCTCCATTGCCATCAGAGCCGCTATTGCTACTGTTAGCCAATTTAGGAACATCAAAGCACATGAAGTGTGCAAAGAACGTACTCTGGAAAAAAAAAATTCAGCAGCTAAGTTATATCATTTTGTCAAAATCTCAATTCACTTAAAGGAAAGTGCCATGAACCATAAGCAAACCTCATCTACAAGAAGGGGAATGAAAACTGTAAGCATTTTTGAATATGCTTCAGAAAGCACACCGGTTTCCTCACTATTTGCTGTCTGGCCTGACCCTGCAGAAGATTCAAACCATACTGTAGGGGCTTTTCCAACTTTCGTACTAGCACGAAGTTCATTTGCAAATTCACGAGCCTAAGAAAAACTTGACGATTTAAGAACAAAAGCCTGCATTATTTCATCATTCAATATCTAGAACCCTAGTTGGCTAAAACCAATCTAATAAGAACTAAAACAATCCAAGAGCTACGATCTTTTTGAAAATTTATTTAATATAGTAAGATGGCCTTGGCATACCCGATGACAACAATCATTGACTTTATAAATAATGCATTGCAAGCTATAGCTGAGAAAGGGGAAATTAAAACAGTAGGGGCCTAGAGGTGCTCAATCCAAACGCAATAGAGGATCAGAAAAAATCATAAGCAATTAAAGTATAACATATGAATGCAGAAAACTACTAAAACATGCACACTGTCAAACTCCAATAACATAAAAAATCATTTTTCTTTTTTGAAAAATAAATACAAAGCCAAGATGATTTGCCTGCAGATCAACAGAGAAAGTATTCCAAGTTAAGAAGCTCACAAACTTTTTTTTTTTTTTTCCTTTTTGGTAGTGCTGGTGGTGGGGGTGGCGAGATTGCCGAAGTGCATGTTGTTAGCACAGCCGGAAGATATTTATTCAAAAAGTCATATGCTACTAGAAGTTAAAACTAAAAGATACGCATAAACTTAAATTATTAATACATTGCTTCATCAAAAAATTAAAGAGCAGCAAAAAAGAGGAGTTCAAAAATATATATGCATGCAAGTACTAGAGAGAATTCTAGCATAACATAGGCGTCAAAAATTAGTAAAAGTTGGCACTGAAAGAGTACGGTTAAATGTCTATAGAAGAGAAAAATTATTTTTTTACAAGATAATGTGTATGACAAAAGCAGAATAAGAACTATTTTGACAAACAATGAACATAAAATCTATGATGTGTCAATCCGTTCACATTACTTGCTTGATTTTACATTGCTCAAGTGATCTTATCTAAGTGCAACCTCATTATACTTCACTGCAAATCTACATGATACTTATATTCTTTTGATATTTTTCAAGATTATACTACTTTTCTTTCCATGAATTCATTTTTCATTGTGTTTACATTTACCAGAGCATTTGAAAAAAATCAGTACTTGGATTCCAGTTCAGCCAATGAGCAGTTAATGGCATTGATTGAAAAGCATAATGTGGAAATCCTAGACTCGGCTCAAACTATTCCTATGCCATTGCAGTCCTTCGGCCTTGTGGGCTCCTAAAATTCGCGACCCACCTCTGCCAAATTTTCAAAAGACATATTATATTGTAGATAAGATATTTCTCCCTTATTTTTGCAAGGACTTTGTAATATGGTTTAAATTTCTCATAGGCACAAGATCCTATGTCTATTTAGTCAAAGTAGTTGACCTTACAAGCTGAAGGATCCTTATCGGCAGCTGTGGATTATTTTGTCCAAGGGAACCTCATAGACTAGGGGTGGATATTTATCTAAGGGAAAAATTTTAAATCAACCTTGGCTAATAGAGGATTTTGTACCATATCAAGTGCATCATATAATTCATTACTCAAGAATTTTTCAACCACTGAGGAATTTGCGGGCTGTGGATGTAACTATAACTTAAAGATGTAATTTTGTGACGAAACAATCCAGTCAAAAATCCCTGATTATAACCGTTTACGTATAGTATCAGCTAGCACAAAACTACTAATTAGAGAACATGCACTACATTCTAACTAGTAAGAGAACATTTCAGAATGAATCATATTACTGCACTCAATAAGATATTTGTTCTTTGTAACTTGAGGTTGTCCTTTAATTTGTCACCCTCATGTTGACCCCTCCCGTAACAAAAAAAAAGAAGAAAAAAAAAATCAGATCTCACCTGCCCTCTGCCATCCCACGACCTCGGCACGTCGCTCGCACGCCGAAGTCGCATCCTTGCACGTCGTCGACACAACTCGATCGCGTCGATAAAGGGCCGAAGAAACGAAGCCTCGCACTCTTCCTCTCCAATCCCAAGCTCTCCGAAGCCCTCTCGCTCTCCCTACAACTTCGCTCCTTTGACGACTGTTTCTTCCAGTCGGATCGGAAGAAAAGATCTTTCCGATCGGAAGCAAGGGAGCTCGCTGGCTGTGAATAAACTTTCTCCCTTTTACGAGCTTCTTTGGCCGAACTCCCTCGGCCGGCCGACCTCCTCCCTTTGTCTGATCTCCTCCATCCCGAGAGAGAGAGAGAGAGAGAGAGAGAGAGAGAGAGAGAGAGAGAAAGCTCTTCCTCCCCTACCTTGCCTAGCCGATCCCGCCGCTCCTTCGGTTCCATCGTGCTTGGTCGACTTCGCTCCTTCCACGACCGTCCCTTTCTATAGGATCGGAAGTCACGACCATTTGATCGGACGGGAGCTCACCCGCTCACTGTGTAGATAACGATCTCCCTTCCGCGCGCTTCTCTGGCCAAATCCCGTAAGCAGAAAGAGAGAGGGAGAGGAAGAGATGTATTTTACTCTATTTTGATATAATTATAATTATTATAATTATTATTATTATTATTACTAATTAACTTTAATTATAAATTAATGACGGTTAATTAAAATTTAATTACATTTAATTAATAATTATAATTATTATTAATTAATCATTATATGATTAATTAAATGGTAATTATAATAATTAATTGTGTATTAATTTTAATTAATTAAATTTAGTTATAATTAATTTTAATTAGTTAATTATAATAATAATCAATTATAAACCCTCTCTTGCCTCGATCCACGAGTCGCCACCGATCCGCCAGCCGACCAAGGTATAATTTCTGGAACCTAGGCTTTGCTCTCTTACCTCGGCATGCGTGTCGAGTCAGTGGTCTGCCTATACACGCTTTTCTTAGCGTGGTGGGAGGGGCAACCGGCGCGACACCCACGACAAGGTAGGCGAGCGACCCTTGGTTCCAAATCCTTTTTCGAAGTTCGTAACGCACCGGCAAACCACCTATACACGCTTTTCTTAGCGTGGTGGGAAGGAAAACCGGTGCGATGCATACGACAAAGTCGGGATACCCATAAGTACCCGCTTGCGGGGAAACAACTGCTTTTTCTCTTGCAACAGGTACTGATAGAAGACCCATACACGCTTTTCTTAGCATGGTGGGGACAAAGACTTTACACGGCCGCGATGTCCTCGAAAGAGGGCACCTACCATACACGCTTTTCTTAGCGTGGTGGGAAAGGCCCAGTTTTCCGACATTTTCCCCTAAACGGGGGAGACGCCGGGAGGCTGCCGAAATTTCGGGTGACATATTACTCTACTCGGGACCTATTTTGAACTCAAAAGACATGCAAGAAATTGGATTCAAATGAACAAGAACAGAGGACCTGTGGACTGTGGACTGTGGACTATTGAACAAACCTCAAAATGATTAATTAAAAGTCAAATTCAGATAAAAGAATTGAACCAAACTCAAGTCAATTTGAACGTGAAAATGGACATATAAAGACTCCAGAGGACTTTGAACAAAAAGAAAGTGAACTTTCAAATGAACTTGCAAAGAACTTCAGAAGACCCTGGACAATCAATTTGAACATGCACTTCGAGCTCATGTTCGAACTCAGACTGTATGACATTAAGCAAGGACTTGTAAACTTGATGAAACTCAAGTCTGAATGAAATTGAACTTGGATCCAAGCACGTACAAGGATAAGGTTTGAATCCTGTGTAAGGGAGTTCAAACAAGAACATTCGTATGGTTAATAGTGACTCAAAGTACGCTACAAGACCTCGATGCACGAACTCCTACAACAATCTCTACCAATGCCTGTTGATTGAGAAGGCAATATGGGAGACCAATAATGGAAGGACCGTCCCCTACAGCAGATGCAATCGTCCAACCACCCGAGATTGGTGAAAGGGTGGATATGATGCAGAAGCAATAGGTCTTCTACAAGCATTTTCTAGAAGCTCGTAGGAGATACGACAGTCCCTAGCAAATGGATACTTGTGGATAACAACAGTGTATTGAAAGAACAACGAAATCACTGTGGACACAAGTACAGATATCACCTACGACAGCGGTGATCAAAATCTATAAGTACACCGGGTACAAAGGCAGCCCGATGTACGAAAAATACACTCCCTTGCAGAATCAGAAAGGAGATGTTTGAACAAATTAGAACCAAACTTCCTGGTGTTCCAAAGTCTCTTCTTAGTTCTACATTTAAGAAGAAAACAGTTCTGGTGCCCACTAACATCAGAAATAACAAGTCCACTATATTGAAGATCCTAAAAGGAGTTCTCTCCAAATCAGTAGTCATTGACTCCAAAAGTCTAGAAAGATCTTTCCCCGGTGAATGAGAAAAGGGGAGTCAACACCAAGACGCACGCCACCGGATTTGCGACACTAATACAAGAAGAAGAAGGCGTCCACAATCTACAATGCCACGCCACCGGATCTGCAACACTGATACAAGCAGACAGAAGGTGTTTACAACATTCATATTCAGCCTTCAAGGCTTAAAATCAAGAAAATTCATGAACAAAGGCATGAAGCCTATAGAACCCGATCCTTCTATACGGATCAATAGAAGTCGACAGGGTTCGAAACCTTTAAATAAATACACGGTTGTAGCGACCGGTGTATTTGTTTAAATACATTCTTTTTAGGCCTTCAAGGTCTAAAATCAAGAAGATTTATAGACAAAGGCACAAAGCCTACGAGAAACCCGATCCCCCGTTAATAAGTTGATAGGGTCGAAAAGGTTCAATCAAATAGAAACGATCCCCAAAAACCCCGATAATGGCCGTGTTGAATGATGATCTCAACCGGAGGAGTTCCCAAATATTTTCAAATGTCCCCCAAATATCCAAATATCTTCCAAACTCTACCCACAATGCCAAAATCCAACAAATTCCAAAGTCCAGATATTTAAAATTTGAAATGCAACCATCCCAACGCTTAAAGAAAAACCCATCCACCCTCCGCAACAGTTTGCCGAGGTGGACAAACTAAAATTTACTTGTACTCACAAAGAGCCAAATGCCTAGTCGAAAATATCACTAGGATCCATTCTCAAACAATTTCCTGCCAGTAAGGACGTGGTACGTGTCCTCTAACCGGCGGTCTGCCGCCAAATGGCACCGCAGGATAAACGGTTACGACGACCCGGGGCCCTCTGAACCGAGTGGTTTTGCCGCTAAATGGCACCACGAAATACCGGTTATGGCCAGAGCCAATACGCTCCTTATTGGCATCAAATCCTTGAGATATGAATCAATAGGTTATGATCGATAGGGCACAAAGCCCTCTGTTAGCTAAGGTGGATTCAAATTTGTCCCCTTAGACAAACATTCAACCCCGGTCTACAAGGTCCCCTTGGACGAAGCAGCCCATGGCTGCCGACAAGGATCCTTTTGTCAGGTTGGGTCGACTACCTCCTCTGACTAAGTAGACCAGGGACCACGATGGCCCGGGACGACGGAACCATGGGATCTTGATCGGGCCTATCATCCATTCCCCCACCATCCGCTTTAAGTTCCAGATGGTGAAAATTCTAGTTTTAAATATCAAATTTATCAAATCTCCTAACCCAAATTCTAAACATCTGAAACCTTTTCCAAATTCCCAATCCAAATCCATTGCTGCTACTATATGCCAGATAACACGTATTTTATACGTATCTGATCGACGACTAGCCTTAATCGAAAGTTCTCTCTCGTGATCGGGAGGGGTAATTAACTATAGGGGCTTGCGCCTATAGGAAACCAGAACTCAGATTATAAAGTCCTCGCAAAATGAGGGCGAAATCTCTGGGTAGTGTCTTATCTACAAACCCATCTGCCTTCCAAAATTTACCCCGGAACTTATTCCGTTAAAACTCCCCTCGCTCAGGTAAAAAAGAAATCGCGCGGCGAGTGGAGGCCGGGGCCGAGTTTTCGGAGCCCACACCTCAACAAATAGTTGTTGAAGGTGAATGAATTTTTGTTTTATGATATAAGAGATATATTCCACCTGTTGTTTTGAATTTTGTAATTTTTTGGATTTTTCATATTTTGTATAAATTTGGCCCCAAAATAACATGCATTGGACAATGAAGGCATTTTTTAAAGATGTAGCCCCCTTCGGTTGATATTCGCTTTCAAAATGGCCATCAACGGGGCTTTTAAATATTTTATTTTATTATTTGAACCTTATCAACACCGCCCACTTGCTAAGAGATGATCGGATTCGAGTGTTAATTATGTGATTTACCATATAATCAATGCACTCAAAAGTTTGCATTTTTGTAATGGATATCTTTCGTGAAAAGCATTTAAGGTATAATGTGAACATAAAATCAAATATCTTAGTGTATTATTTAGTTATATATTCATTTGTAAGAACATGATTTATAGTGCACTATTTGAAAATTAAGCGTTTAAGATAAATAATTTTTAGTTTGACTTGCTTTTAACTCATGCAATATTCTTACATGTTTTTCGATGCATTTGCATAGTATAGATGCACTATTCAATGTACTTACAAGCGTTTCGACATGCCTATACGATACACTTGCACACATTTTAGTGCATTTACACAATAGAGTTGTACACTCTATGCATTTGTACGTTTTTCAATGGATGCATTTGCATAGTATATTCATATGCTTTTCCAATGTACTTGCATATTTTTTTGTATACTTCTCGAAACAACTGTCTTGCACATTTTTTTGTACATTTGGACTACGTATTAATAAGTTTTCTCAATATAGTTTAATTGATGTTTTTACTTGTTTTAAAATGGTGGTATACTTCTCGAAATAGCTGCACACTTCTCAAGGCAACTACATAATTCTCGAGGGAGTGGCATTCTCAATGACCTTATATACTTCTCAAGAAAATTACCCTCGAGATAAGTACGCATTTTTTTATGGATGCACACCTCTAGATAACAACACACTTTTTAAGATGCTTGTACACTTCTGAAGAAAGCTGCACACTTCATGAGTCAACAACACACTTCTCAAGATTATGTACTTCAAATTGATAATTATATTTTTTATGCACATGTGATTTGAAAATATCCAAATTTAATTGTTCACACAAGCTTTTATCTATGAGATGTACGTAAAGATTTATTTTGAAATTTTAAACAGTTGTCTTTCACTTTCTATTCGCTTGCATGTATGTGTTGCAAATTTGATGGCACATGTAGAACGTGAATAGAAATCATTTCCCACTTCCACTCAAAGGTAGGTAATGATTGCAGTAATCCACTAGGTCGTTGTTGTTCAGCTTTCATAATTTGACATGTTTCACACTTAACTACATATTCCGCAACATCTATCTTCATATCTGGCCACCAGAATATTAATTTCAAGTCTTTATACATCTTAGTACTGCCTGGATGAATTGTATAACCATAATGATGAGCTTCTTGCAAAATTTTCTTTCTTAAATTCATATCAGTGGATACCCACAACTGGAATTTGTGCATAATGATTCTATCAACATCAACAGAAAGATCGAATATTTTCCCTGACTGGACCTGCTCCATTAATTTGAAAGATTCCCGACTGAACTTTTGAGTTTCTTTGATACGATCTGTTAAAGTGGGTTTTATTGTCATCTGATGCAAATATTCCACATTTTTTAATTCTCTAATCTCCAATTGCAGATTTGTCATTTCCTTGATCAATTGAATATCTTGAATAATCATCCAGTTCATCATTCTTGTAGACTTGCGACTCAAAGCATCAACCACAATATTGGCTTTTCCTGGACAATACTCAATATCCAAATCATAATCTTTGATGAGTTCCAACCATCTTCTTTGTCGCAAGTTTAAATTCTTTCTGTGAAAATATGTATTTTAAGCTCTGTTGATCAACCTTGTTAGTAATTTGCGCTCCTACAATTCCCTGTCTTCTTTTTCTTCTGTACACAACGTCTGTCTAACTTCTTCTCACCAACCAAATCCCTTTCTTTACTACTCTTTCTCCTTGATTTAATAATATTCAAATTATTACCTTCTTCCCAAGAGTAAAAAGCTTGAACTTAGCAACAACCTGTAGGTATTCTTAGAAATGCTGATTTAAAAAAAAAAAAAAAAAGTTCCTACTATAGTTTGCAAGAAAGCATTTTCTGTGTTTCCCTCACAGCAGCTGCTGAATTCCTTCCCAAATCCAGTAAACAGCAATAGGAACTTCTCTCCAAGATGCCGAAACAGCAAGAATACGCAGAAATTAAAAAAAAAAATCCTAAACCTACCGTAGCAGCTCCAGCAGCCTTCTCCCCGCCTCATCTTCCGGCCATCCGCTCTCTGATCGGATGTAGAAGGCCTCTGATCGAATGTAGAAGGCAATTAACATGTGGGAGGAAATGTCTAGTGCTTTACTTCCGCTCAATCTTTTTTTTAATTCAGTTATAATCCCACTAACTTTACACTACCCATTCACATCAAATCTCATCCATTGGGTTCAAATCAACCCATTGAATGTGTATCTCAGTGGATTTCTTCATTAGAAATATAAAATAAATAAACTTGTACTGGTTGCTATGTGTATAATTGTTGACCTTCATGTTATACCCAAGAGATCAAAAGGGGGAAGAAAGCTCAAACCAAAATCCCGTGTACATACCTTGTGCCCGATAGATCCACGAATTGTGCCGCAAATCCAGCTGAAATCGGCGCCGTCCAAGTCTCCTCGCGCGATTCCTGCGTACGCTTCCTCGATCGCTGATTTCTGAGGTCGTTAAATACCGACCCAAACGAGGCCTTTCTTCGCTTCTCGTCTCTCCCCATTCGCAAATCTCCCGAAGCTCTTTCCTCCTCCATACGAACTGCTCCCTCCAGCTCTTCCACATACACGCGATCTCCTCCCTCTTCCCGCACGAGAGCTCCGACCCAGCCGATCTCGCCTCCTGCTTCTCCGGCCGAACTCCTCCTCTATTCTGATCCTCTCAACCGTCCGACCTCTGACCGAGAGAGAGAGAGAGAGAGAGAGAGAGAGAGAGAGAGAGAGAGAGAAAGAGAGGAAGAAGAGAGTTTCCCCTACCTTGCCTTCCAGCCGAACCCGCCTCCTCCTACCGTGACTCCATCTCCTTGCCCGATCTCTGCCTTGCCCGAGCCAACCTACCCGAGCCCTCTTATCCTCACTCAAATAAAGCCACTCAGCCCTGACTCAGTTCAACTCGCCTCGACTCAGTCAACTCAGTCACTCAGACCACTTAAACCTAAGACTACCCACTCAACTCAGTGCTTGACTCAGTCCAACTCAGTCCACTTAAACCTAAAGCTCTAACTCACTCAGCCTCCCGACTCAAGCCAACTCACCCGACTCAGCTCCTACTCACCTCAACCGAGTCCACTCAAACCAACCCATTAGGTATAGTTATTTTATTATTATTATTATTGTTATTACTATTATTATTAATTATTTTTAATTATAATTAATTTATAAAATAATTATAATTAGTTTTAAATTAGTTATAATTTTTATAATTAGTTATATTAATTCTAGTTAATTAACTATACTTAATTATTATTAATTGTAACTAATTATTTTAATCATAATTAATTAATTTCAATTATAATTATTTATTATAAGGTAATTATGATTAATTATAACATATGGTTAATTATAATTAAATATTTATTAATTAGAATTAATGATAATTAATTATCATTAATAATAAATAACTATTTTAATTATAATCAATCTAAAATAATAATAAATGATTCTTTTCTCGATGCTTGCAACGGGCCGGCAAACCCCCGAGGCGCTCACGTAGCGTTTAGGGTGGGAAACCGGTGCGATGCTTACGACGAGATAAGGATCCCTCTTCAAAGCTTGCAACGAGCCGGCAAACCCCCGAGGCGCTCAAGTAGCGTTTAGGGTGGGAAACCGGTGCGACGCTTGCGGCGAAGGGGATAAAAAAATGTGCTCTTTATTTTCATATAAGTACCCCCGAACGCCCACGTGGTGTAGAGGGGGGAAACCTGTGCTTATTTCTAACGCCTGTTTTCTTCTTATAATCAACAAACATAAAAACCCTTAAATGCTCACGTAGCAGGCGGGGATAAAAAAAATAATATATTTGCGACCGCGGTGTCATTTTTGACACCTACCTGAAGCGCTCACGTAGCGTCGATGGGAATGGTTGCCTCTTGGTTTTTCCCCTAAACGGGGGAGACGCCGGGAGGCTGCCGAAATTTGGATTGAAAATCCAAGGACTTGAGCAAAAATGAGCTTGCTAATGAATTTAATTGAACTCAAACACAAATGAGTCATGACTTAAGCAAAACTCAAACAAGAATTTGTGCAAAACTTGAGTTGGACTCAAGTTGACCTAAACTTGGACTTTTATTCGAACTTAACAAGACTACAAAAGACTTGAACACAAATAAATTTGAACTCAAGTGAACCCGATCTAAGCTCGGGCTTGAACTCTACAAAACAGCAGGGGACTCGAACTGAAGAGGCTCATATGGAGCCTGAACTTTATTTGACTTATGGAGGACTCTCTTTGAACTTGAACCGAACCGCAAAAGATTTGAATTTGAACTCAAGAAAATACTTGAGTTGGGCTACAAAGAAATTGTATTTGAACTACTCGAATCAAATTGAGAATTCAAGTTGGATCCAAACAAACATCAATGAATAGAACTTGGACTCAAACTTGTACTTGTGAACTTTGAACTCAAACTCAAATGGGCATTGAACTAATGATTTAAGTTCAAAGTCCAACATCTAAAAAGGGAGCCATGAATGTTAGCCAATGAATTTGATCATTTGGAGACTTATATTTAAAAAATGGATGAATTGTTGATCCATTCATAAGGAATAATGCAAGCTCTTAATGAGCTTGATGACTCACCAATGGCATATACAAAGAATATGTAATGATTGTGATCATTCATATGCAAACATATACTGAAGACTTATGGTAGAAAGAATAATGCACCTACAAGTGAGGATGCGAATCTATTACACATACAACAAATCATTCACAAGAAGATATAGGAATCTTATGAATATTTGTGGATGATCATGGAAGACAATGAACCTACAACATTCGAATCATGCAAGCAATACAACTCTAGTGAAGGCGACGAATGGCACAGCACCTTTACAATCAACATTGTCTAATGTCAAGAAAATACGTTGATCCGTTGTAAGTAAAGATTGATGATACTATAATAAGTGCTAGCACCTATAAACGAAGCAAGAGCCAATGAATGTTGTAATGTTCTTGTAGTCAACCATCATTCAACATCAAGCAAATATATTAGACCTCTACAAGCAAGAACCACAAGATCTGCAACACGTACGATCTCTCTACAAAGACAAATGTATGTGTCAAATGCCACTTATGGGTAGATGCAGAAAACTTCAGTAAATGCAGTATCCTGAAGTCAATTCCAATATGTGAAGGAGAACATCTATCTACCTACATACAACAGTGGCGGATGTACTACATGAGCCAGATACTATAACAAAGTGCATAAAAAATACGACAGATGCAAGCTCCCACGAGCTTCTACTGGAACCCCGCTACGAATATTACATACAATATACGAAGAAATTCTAAAGAACTACAAAAGATCTGCAACACATACGATCTCTCTACGAAGACAAATGTATGTGTCACATGCCACTTAGGGGTAGATGCAGAAAGACTTCAGTAAATGCAATATCCTGAAGTCAATTTCAGTCCGTAAAAGAATACATCTACCTGCCCACTTGTAACAGTAACGGATGTACTACATTAGTCAAATACCACAACAAAGTATATAAGGAATATGATAAAGACAAGCTCCCACGAGCTCCTGCTCCGCTACGAATATTTCATACGATCTACAAACAAATGCTAAAGAACTACAACGAATATAAACATCTACGATCTAAAACAGGAGATTCGTTAGTGCACTACGATCCATATACAGAAAGCAACGGGTAGTGCACGACAATCTACCTGTACGAAGCAGCGAACCACTCTATTCAGAAGTTGCTACACCACGCCATCGGATCTGCAACATTCTTACAAGCAGACAGAAGGCGTCCACAACTACAACCCCACGCCACCGGATCTGCAACATTCGTACAAGCAGACAGAAGGCATCTATAAATATTCCAAAAATACCCCCTGCACGTGCACTATAAATTGTATACACATAGGTACACTAAAAGGGGTAAATATATTCTCAACCCGCATGGGCCCCGGCGAGCGTGTTATTGGTACACACGTGACGTCTAGGGATGCTGCGCAGGTTATCAAATTTTAAACCCGATCCTCCTTAGTAGGTAAAAAGGAGTCGACATGGTTTAATTATAAAATGCCCCCAAACCCGCATGGGCCCCGGCGAGCGTGTTATTGGTACACACGTGACGTCTAGGGATGCTACGCGGGTTGATAAGTGAATTCTAGTTCGAACCCGATCCTTCTATACGGTTCAATAGAAGTCGAAAGGGTTCAAACCAATAAACAAATATACGGTTGTGGCGACCGTTATATTTGTCTAAATACATTCATATTAGGCCTTCAAGGCCTACAACAATGAGAATTCACTATCAAAAGGCTCAAAGCCTACAAAACCCGATCCTCTGTCGACAGCCCGATAGAGTTGACAAGGTTCAATCCATAAAGTGAAAGTGATCCCAAACACCCCGATGATGGCTGTGTTGAATTCAGATCTCAACCGGAGGGGTTTCCCAAATATTTTCAAATGTCTCCCAAATATCCAAAGTCCAAAGCTTCACTCAAATACCCGAAAATCCAAAAAAAAACCAAAATCCTAGAAAACTCCACAAAAATCTCAAAATCCCAAAATTCCAAAAATATTTAAAAATGAAACTATCCATCCCAACACTTAAAGCAAAATCCATCCACCCTCCGCAACAGTTTGCCGGGGCGGACAAATCAAAATTCACTCTAGCTCACAAAGAGCCAAATGCCTAGCCGAAAATATCACTAGGATTCATTCTCAAATAATCTCTTGCCAGTAAGGACGTGGTACGTGTCCTCTAACCGGCAGTTTCGCCGCCAAATGGCACTGCAGGTAAACGGTTATGACCCGGGGCCCTCTGAACCGAGTGGTTTTGCCGCCAAATGGCACCACAGATAGCGGTTATGGCCAGAGCCAATACGCTCCTTAGTGGCGTTAAATCCTTGAGATATGAATCAATAGGATATGATCGATAGGGCACAAAGCCCTCTGTAAGCTAAGGTGGATCCAAATTTGTCCCCTTAGACAAACATTCAACCCCGGTCTACAAGGTTCCCTTGGACGAAGCAACCCATGGCTGCCGACAAGGATCCTTCTGTCAGGTTGGGTCGACTACCTCCTTTGACTAAGTAGACCAGGGACCACGATGGCCCGGGACGACGGAACCATGGGATCTTGATCGGGTCCATCATCCATTCCCCCACCATCTGCTTTAAGTGCTAGATGGTGAAATTTCTATTTTAAATACCAAACTTTTCAAACCTTTCTAAATACCCAAATCCAAACCCAATCTTTCCAATCCAAACTCATTGCTGCTACTATATGCCAGATAACACGTATTCTACTACGTATCTGATCGACGACTAGCCTTAATCGAAAGTTCTCTCTCGTGATCGGGAGGGGTAATTAACTATAGGGGCTTGCGCCTATAGGAAACCAGAACTCAGATCATAAAGTCCTCGCAAAATGAGGGCGAAATCTCTGGGTAGTGTCTTATCTACAAACCCATCTGCCTTCCAAAATTTACCCCGGAACTTAGTTCGTTAAAACTCCCTCGCCGAATAAGAAAAGCGAGTGGAGGCCGGGGCCGAATTTTCGGAGCCCACAATAATGTAGAATATCGTATTACAAGTTGTGAGCGTTGTTGCTTTTAGCCACATATTAAAGAAAGCACTTGTACTCTTCACAAATTCAGTTGGAGTTTTAGGGTGTTGGTTCCTTCTACCCTGTGCTACGTGTGGCGGACGTTGGTGAAGGATTATCTGATTTGTTAACATTGACTTGTCAAAAGATTTGCGTACCTTCTGCCCTTTACTTCTTGCTTTGTCAGGTTTGACAAAGGAGTATATGCCAGTGACCTAAATCCTAGGTTTATATTAGGTCGATCGCAAAAAATCATTGGTCCAAAGCTTTATGCATAATAGACTTGTTGATGACAGAATCCTCTTAAGTTCAGTCGTAGGCTTTATGTGAACTTTGGGATATTTCTTCGGTCATTTGCTTTGTGCTTTGGTAGACTTACTAAAGAAAAATCTTTCGATCCTTACATTGTGCTTAACAGATTGTTGAAGGATTTATAGATTTCGAATTTAATCGATAGTACCAAATGTAAGCAGTATCTTTATCCTTAACCAGTTGATGAGACTTCAATCTGAGTAACTTACATCAGATTAGATAACCTAAGATTTGATAGATCCTCGTTCTCTGGTTGTTGAAATAGGGGTTACTCTACTACAGCCTTTCTTATGGGTGTTGAGAAGATAGAGCTGTCAGCGATCCGATCATACTTAGGCTTGTTGGACCCCGCCTTTTACACCCATTCAGGCTTCAACTTCAAACTTGAGCTATGAGAAATGTGCCTCCTAATGCTGATTTTACTAAAGTTGGTAGATTTGGAGTCATCCTTTGTGGATGAAGATTTAGACCCAACGTACATTCGATAATTGCTCGCGACTCCTCCCTACTAGAACTTTGATTTTCTAGTCAATTAGGAGAATTTAGTGGACTACAACTACTTGAACTTGCCGAGTCAAATTAGCCTTCGTACTTCCTACAGTCCCTACTAACGAGTTGACGAAGTGGGGGTTCTGCTACTACAGTCATTCTTATGGAGTATTGAGTAAATGAAGTTGCCAACGATCCAGCTATATTTTAGTTTGTTGGAACCAGCCTCTTATACTCATTCGAACATTAAGCTTCGGGGTTTTGAAAGACTTTAAGCTATTCCGACTCGACTTGCTGGAGTGTGCAGTTACAAAAGTCTCTTTCTTGACTTTTGAAATCTTGGTACGTTGGAGAATGTGGTTGTAACACCCCATAGTACTCCTATTAGTACTATCAGATATTACAAGTACAACTTTTAAATGTACATTAAAGTTTACTAATAGATCATATATTGAAAACATGGAAGCATCTCAATTACAAATTTCTTCAAAGATCAACTTACAGAGCCACTACAACAACCCAACTAATACTTATATGAAGTTCTTACATATATTTAAAGTTAACTCACTAACAAAGGTAATTTTAATATGAAAAGAAGAAATACTTTCATCATTTAGCTTGCATCAATCTTCTCCTTTCCCTTTCCTGTAAAAACAGCCAGTAAGAAATAACTGGTGAGCTGTGAGGCTCAGCAAGTTATGCAGAATTAATTAATAATTAAGATGAATAATTAAAATAGCATAACATGAATAATTAGAACATTGAAATCATGACAAGAAATATTAAAAGTTATACTTAACATTTTGCTTCAATGTTTTTGGATTTCTGTTGAATAGAAATTTTTATGTGCAAGATTTGGCTATACTTTCTTAACTTTATTCATGGAGCCCAGGTAAACCTGGCATTATCGCCATTGAAATTCATAGAGGACCCTTTTGCCTCTTTGGGGTCCCTTTTGTCCCACCTGCTAAGCATGTATCATAATTCCTGGGGTCCCTTTTGCCCCTCTTACCATGTAGTTCTTGAATGAGAACCCTTTTGTCTCAACTACATTGGTAATACATACATTACATATAGCCAAATTTTACATTAATTTCGTATTCAACATTCTTTCAAATCATATATCATATCTTCCTTCATCATCATTCATGATATATATCTTATATAAAATTAACATGCATTAGTTTTTCAAGGAAATTGCTATCATTCGAAAACATTCTCAAATAGAAAAACCTTTAGATGAGAGTACAAAACATTATCTTGAACTCATATGATAGAATTTTATAAGCAGTAGTTTACACTTAAAAATCTTAGATAAAACATTCTAAAGCAAAATAATTTACTGGCAATGCATAATTTCATTTATTTCAATCAGTCACTAACAATCAATTATAGATATACAAGTAGAATTTGACAATATTATTTTAAACATTAAATTTGCATTACTTACCTTCTTGCCGAGGTGTCTCTAATTCTCTACTTCGAAGTCTTCTACGATTGTAAGTCACTTTGAAGTTTTCTCTTTGCATAAGACCAGACTAATTTATGACATAATAAATATAACATCTTTAAGAACTTTGATACCTTAAATAATATAAATGACAAGGAAGAATATTATAATTCTTACCTTTCTTCAAATCTTTTAAATTACTCTCTAAATCTTTCTTCACTGATTCCTCAATTTTTTTGCACACTTATCTCAAACTGCACTGCCAAATCCCTACCGTACTGTGTCGAACTTCCTAGTCACGGCACCGAACTTCTCTATAGGAATCCTGCTGTACCGAATTCCACAACAGTGCACTGTGTTGCTGAAGACAGAATTTCCACTGTTTGCACTGAGCCGAATTCTTCCTCCAGAATTTGCTTGCGAAACTTCTCAGGATTCCGAACTCCAGACATAGAAAAAGGCTCGTGGGAATTCTATTCCAAATCGGGAATTCTTAATATTTAATGTGCTGTGAAATCAAACCAAATAGTAAAAGGATTTCTTCGCACTGCTACAACCTCTGTACTCATCCGTCCGTCAGCCTTGCTTGCGTGAAAAAGAAATGGGAAATAAATGGATAAGAGGCCCACAACTGCTATCATTCCTTCACGTCCAATTGAAACATCTCTTCATGCATAACTGAATAATAAATTTAATTTAATAGTTCACTTAATAGTGTACTTAACTGTAATTCACTAATTTAACTAAATTCAGTTAATCTAAATAATTATTAATTTAATTAAAAGTTTATTATACCTAAGAAGATTAATTAAGTTTTTTTTTTTTTTTTTTTTTAACTTTATAAGAATTGACTATTAAATTTTCATTACCTGTAAATTTTGGAGAAGAGTGGCATAGTATGTCACGTACTTCCTTCCTTATTTTTTGATTCCTACTTCGATCTTAATTTCAAAGATTTGAGCAGCTGTAATATCCGATTTTGGCTGGGCCGGTTCAACCGAACTGGCCAACCTTCTAATTAAAGACGCGACCCCAACAGGGGTCAGTACTGTTCCATTTTCACGAAACAGAGGGGGTGGACGGCTGAGGGCTTCATGCGAGAGCGAGGTGAGTTCCGTTTTTCAATTTTAGCAAATGATTTCCTTCAAGGATAAGAATTAACCATTCATTTTAATTCTTATCGCTAAGGAAATGCTAAATTGGGAGAACTTTCATCAAATGAGAGAAACAACCAAGGAGAAAAAAGGAACATGTTATTGAATTTCTTCCTTCCAATTTTGTATAAACTATCATGTTTTGTTTTACCTAAAGTAAATGACATTTTTTAAAGGAAGATAAAGCGATTTGGAAGCGAGGGGAAAGAATTATGGGAGAGAAAGAAGAAAGATTTTGGGATTTAGAAAATCTCCTTGTAAGTAAAATTTCTATTATATAATTTTTTCTTAGATTTATTATTAAAGCATATTTTCATAAAATATGTATTACTTAATTGGCCAAAACATATGTGGATGAAATTATGAGATTACATAAAATTTCAAAATCAATTGTTTCTGATAGAGATGCCCGTTTCACATCTAAATTGTGGAAGAAAATTCAAGAAGTTATGAGCACCCGATTGACTTTCAGTACAGCATTTCATCCTCAAACATATGGGCAATCACAACGGACAATTCAAACTTTGGAGGATTTATTACGATTATGTGTATTAAATTTGGGAGGAAATTGAGAGACCCACATAGCATTGATTGAATTTACATACAATAACAATTTTCAATCTAGTATTAGAATGGCACCTTAGGAGGCTCTTTATGGAAGAAAGTGCAGAACAACTTTGTGTTGGTTAGAAACAGGTGAAAGAAAAATAATTGGAACTGAACTGGTAGATGAGGCTACTAGAAAAATCAGATTAATCAGAGATAGGCTAAAGGCAGTGCAAGATAGGCAACGAAAGTATTATGATGCAAAGCATAGGCCAGTTGAGTTTGAACTGGGAGAATTTGTTTTTTTTTAAGTCAGCCTAATGAAAGGTGTGCAAAAGTTTTGAAAGACAGGAAAATTGAGTCCAAGATTCATAGGTCCTTTTGAAATCATAATGAGAATTGGAAATATGGCATAAAAATCAGATTTGCCAGTGCATATGCAAGAAATTCATAATGTGTTTCATATATCAGTGCTTCGGAAGTATGTGTCAAATGAGTCAAAGAGAATTCAATCCAAATCAATTGACCTTCAGCCTGATTTGAGATATGTTCAGGAACCAAAGAATACTGGATTATGATGTGAAACAACTGAGAAATAGAGTAATATCTTTTGTGAAAATTCTATGGAAACACGGAACAGATAAAGATGTCACTTAGAAGAAAGAGGCAGAAATGAAAAGTCAATACCCTCACCTCTTTAATTAAGGGTATGTTTTTTTTATTTGATTTAATTTCAGGGACAAAATTTTTATAAGGGAGGGAGATTGTAATATTCGGTTTTGGTTGGACTGGTTCAAACGAATCAGCTAGCCTTCTAATTAAAGAGACGACCCCAACATGGGTCGGTACTGTTCCATTTTCACGAAACAGAGGGGGCGGACGGCCGAGGGCTTCATGCGATAACGAGGTGAGTTCCGTTTTCCAATTTTAGTAAATGATTTCCTTCAAGGATAAGAATTAACCATTCATTTTTATTCCTATCACTAAGGAAGTGCTAAATTGGGAGAACTTTCATTAAACGAGAGAAACAACCAAGGAGAAAAAGGAACAGTTTATTGAATTTCTTCCATTCAATTGTGTATAAATTCTCATGTTTTTTTTACCTAAAGTAAATGACATTTTTTAAAGGAGGATAAAGCGATTTGGAAGAGAGGGGAAAGAATTTTGGGAGAGAAAGAAGAAAGATTTTGGGATTTGGAAAATCTCCTTGTTGTAAGTAAAATTCCTATTATTTAATTTTCTTAGATTTATTATTAAAGCATATTTTCATAAAATATGTATTGCTTAATTTTAGGAATTTTAGAAGAAAAAAAAGCAAGTGTAAGAGTTCGATTCAACAAGTAAGAAAATTTGAGGTTTGAGATAAGAAATAATTAAATACATATTTATGCAAAATTTATGAAAGGTAAATATAGAAAAATTTACATGATTGTGTGTTTTCCTTAGGTTAACAAGGATCGAAGTTTTAAAAGAGTCAAAGTGGGCAACTTATGTTATTTAATTATTTTATTTTATGCATACAGTCTTTTAAACATGTGATTATTAACATAAATCACAAATGTTGAGGGTATATATATCTCTTGATATTATAGTCTTCTGATAAATTTCATATGTTGTAAATGTTTGAAAGTTTTATTAAAGTAAAATGTATTAGATTTATAGATATGTATATGTAAAATTGTCATATGCCAATGTATAAATATTGATCAAATGGAAAACAAAAAGGAAAGGTAAAAGTTATATATCTATATGTATGAAAATAAAACATATATAATAATTATAACAAGGAAAAGGATATGCATACAAAATTTATAGAAGTTCACCCACGTATAGTACTGGCTGGGAAAAAATGTACTCGTGCATGTATAAAGAAAAAGAATATGAAAATGAAAATGGAAATGGTTATACCTTAATTGGTACATTTAGATGGTGCTCCTGTTCAAGTGGAAATGGAAATGAAAAAGAAAGTAAATGTCAAAACTGTTAAAGGAAATGTTATGAGGAAATATAATATTTATGATTGAAGGTTTATAATGCATGAAGATGTATATATAGGGATTTTATGTATTAAGAAAGAAGTATAAGATTATTTATGTTTTTCTATTTTTATAATTGATATTGATTACCCACTGAGCTTACTTTGTAAGCTCATTCAACTAAATAAATATTTTAAGGTAAAATTCCAAAGTTTTAGAAATGACATAAAGAGAGGAGTTCGACTATAGAAGACGGCGCATTAATGAAAACAGGTAATTTATGATGTCTATAAATGTTAAGTATTTGATAAATTTTTTGTTAGTGGCTCTTCAGTTGAATGGAAAATTTCATGTTCCTTTGCTTATGAATTGAAATGATTTGATCCTACCATCCGACTTTTAATTTCTACCTTGTTAAATCGAGTATTCGGGCCAGGTCGTAACAGCAGCATCCCGAACTTTTAAAAAAGTTTGTTTGACGGCATCTCATATGTCCTTTGCAATGGAAATGAACATAAACGTATTGTTAATTTCTTGAGTCATGGAATTTCACAACCATGACATAATCAAGGAGTCTGCTTCATCCCATACCCAAAAATTATGATCACTTTCTTTTGTTTCTCCTCCAAGGAAGTGATGTAATTTACTTTTTCCTTTTAAGTAGGTATTCACAAATTGAGACCACTTTAAATAATTTTTTTTATTTAGGCGATAGGAAGGTTGCATGCTTTGAAGGTCACCTCGTCCTTGGTGCACCATATGATCTTCAAAATGGTTAATGCTCAGGGAAGAATTAATTTCTGACATTATGGTGTCAAATTATAGTAATGAAGACAATCTGTATGATCCTGGATAGCAATTAATGCTTCCCAAAAAAAATTTCCTCCGATCTTTAGTTACGGCAAAAAAGGCTGATAATATTTTTTTCTTTTTTTTTTCAAACTCACGGTTAAGTGAGTGACCGAACCAAGCCTTTTAATCGTAGGATGTTCGGACAGAGCGGCTAGGACACGCGGGGTTGGCTGAATGGATCCGCTAATGGTTGCTCGAGCGTGGAAGCCAGACGACGAGACTTGGTCCGGGTTTTGCTTGAGCAAGATTTGCCCTTGCTTGCAGGCGACGAAGGCGGAAACTTGCCCAAGGGTTTTGCTCGAGCGCACAAATCAAGCAGGCAACGCTCAATGATCTCTTGAAGCCTTGTCTTCTCTGTTTCCTTCATTACGACGATCCAACGATAGTTGCGGCAATGAAGGCTGCTTTCGAAGAATTAGCAATAGTCAATCGTGGCTCTGATACTATGTTGAAATCAGTAAGTTTGAGAGGAAAATGCTTAAATTTCATTTCACAACATAATCCCTATTTATAGATCTATACAAGATGCCTTAATAAAGAAACAAATAACTACAAATAATTACATAACAATGAGTAATTATCTTAATACAATCCTTCCTAAATCAGTTGCCTAGCTATGGAAGGTATTCAACATGATTCAGGTGGACTTCCCACGAATCACTATTCATAGTTGTGGGATTAATATAAGAACGGGGAGGTTGTGATTTAACAAAAATAACTCAAACATATGGCATGGATTACTAAGAGTTATTAACCCTAGTTGCTAAGATGAGCAAAGTCCTGATAATTTTCTCACTTGCAGCAAATTAAGATTCATTTCTCCATTAGATATATGTAAAAATGCTTTTCTAAATGGGGATCTGATATTTTATTTGATATTAGTATTTTTAGTTTATCAATAGCCCCACAAAGAAGCATCTTAATGCTTTATATAGTAGAAGCAAGGGTATCTTTAAAAGACACCTGGAAAAAGGTTGTTCTATAGAAAGGAGACAGTAACGTGCATATAAATCTTCACTAATGATGATTGGTCCGTATAAGTAACAGATCTTAAATCCACATCAAGTTATTGTTTATTCACATGGGAAAACTTAGTGGCATAGTAAAAAAAAACAACTTTTTGCTCAGAATAATGTTGAAGCAAAAGTCAAGGTTGTGGCCCGTGATACTTGTGAAAGTGGCTTAAACGACTTCTCAAGGACTCGCATATTCTCATTATAGAATCTATGTTACTGAGATGTAAAAATCAAGCTACTATCAATATTGCTAAAAATTCAGTTCACCATGAGCGAACTGACATATTGAAATTGAAGTCCGCCATGATTAAACTAATATATTGAAATTGATTGATGCTTCATATAAGAAAAGCTTAATCAAGAGTTCATTCAAATAAATTACACTCCAACAAAACTCTAGACTGCAAATATGCTTTTCCAAACTCTTGATCAATCACAATTCGACAGCTTTACTTTTAAGCTAGGAATGATTAACATACATCCCTAGCTTGAGGAAAGTGTGAAAATCCTAGAATCAACTCAAACTATGCCTATGTCGCTACACTTTTTCGTCCTACAATCAGACCAGTTCAGCAATTTGTGGCGATTACCCTAGATGCAACAAGGGATGTGTGTCCGCCCAACTTAGCAATCCACAGGATTGTTGATCACCAGCTACAACAAGGACTGGATGCCTATCCAACTCATCAATCCAAAAGTAATTGATTTATACCAGGCCTTAATTTCCTCCTAGATTTATTTATATTCAACTCTCTCGTACCTCTCCTTTGTAAATATTAAGTTTTCGAACACATAGAAACACTGGACAAAATTCTTTGTGAGATACTAAGGAGACTCAAGTGTATATACATGCCTCATAGATATTCAACAGTATTTATTAATGGAAAGTTTTATTTACTTTCGTAATAGAAGAAATCAGCATATTAAATTAGAGAAATGATAACAGTCTTTTGAAACAATTCTTTTTCTTCCTGACCTCTCGACGGAGCAACAGGTTAAGGGAATGGCAGTATGCTTTTCGTAAAGGGCCCAAACTATTGCTGTCAAGACTCTGAAAAGTTTAATACAAGGCAAACAAATAATTAGAAAACGCAATCAGCAAAATGAAATTGCTCAAAGAAGCTTTTCATTAAACGCGTGCCTTTAGGTGTTGAAGAAGTTGTGCATAGGTTCTGCACTTGTATCTCAATTCTGCATGGTTAGGCCTCTTCAATGATCCCCGCTTCAAGAAACCAAAGATACATTCAAGTTAACTTCGTAATCCATCTTGTAATGTTGGATAAAACAAATGGAGTTACAAATTCACCCGAGAAAAGTAAGTCTTGTCGTTTATCATGAAATCCACCAAACTAGCAAAGTAGTTCCTCAAGAACTCGGATGCACGCCAAACAAATGTACTTTTTAACTTTTCTAATTCCACGCGTTTCTCCTTAACCTGTACAGTTTGTCTCAAGATTATTTACTTCTCTACAAATCTAGCAAACCTCACGGAATGGTGATTTAAATTAAGGACAAGAACAAATAATTATACAAAACCTAAAAGTTTTCCATAATTGATCTGTGGATTAAATTTTGCTAATCTGCTCAAACCAGCCTAAATGTCTTCTATATGGTTTACAAGTAAATCTACTAATAGAAAGCTCGCAAACTTCAATTAGGAATATATATATATATATATATGTGTGTGTGTGATATTGGTAGTTGAACCTCCACGTAGTCTCACACAAAATGTAATCACTTAAAGTTAGCAGATGATGTACAGCTTGCAGATTTGCATAAGATGGATCCAAAATTGGCACTTGAAGATGACGTATAGCCCCAATTAACCATTCACAAGCTTCAATATTTTTCATCACGCGAGGCTCATCGAAGGAACCAACCATTAGGCATGTTGCAAGCTGCCATTAAGAAGATCAACAAAACAATACGATAATAAATTTAGGGTTGACTATTTTGTTAGAATCTCGATCTAACCAACACAAATTTCCACATAAATCAAATATACCTGAGGAGGGATATGTAGCCATCCAACTAGCTTATCAAGTTCCTCCTCAAGTTCTTTATGGTTTGCAGAGTGCAATTCCAACTTGTTGTTGCGAGCTTCTATCTGCATTACTTAACAATGAAAGAATATACAAAAGATAACATATGGTATAAATCATACCATACCATAAAAAAATAAAAAATAAATAAATGTCTTTGAGGTCTGAGCATTTCTAAAAATTGATTTTCTTTAGATCAAACAAAAGTTTAATAACCACCCCCATGACAATGCAAAAAAAAAACCAAGAATGTCATCTTAAGTGTCCTTATAATGAAGCACTCCTAAGATAGGTAACCTCTTGAGAAGTTGCACTAAGAGTTAAACAACAAGATTAACCTAATATCGGATGAGATGGGCCAAAATAAATAATGCCTCATATAATATGGGTTAAGGTCACTACAAATTTAAATCATCATATTCCATATAGTCAAGGCACACCGCATCCCAAGCCCAAGGTAAGAAATGTACCATCTGAAAGCTGTTAGGTCAACCTTGACAAGAATTGTTGAATATTTGAAAGTCAAAGTTCCGGAATTTATTTTAGGAGTACTTTTAGGAATAAAATGAGAGATCGATTGTGATCCTCTCCTATCATTATGTTCCATAATTTTTAGGAAAGAATTATTCTCCTATGATTTTGTTTCCTAATTTTTAGAAAAGAATTAAGCTAGTTAGTTATTTCCTTTATTAGACATTTTTTGGTATATATATGTAGATGTAGTACCCTTTTTTAACAAGTAATCAATTAAGAAATTCTTCAAGAATCATGCAACAATTTTAAAGATCTTGCTAGTGTTGACAAATATTTTTGTTTTGACCCGACCCCAATCGAGCTGATTCAAGCCTGATTGGGTTCGATCGTACTCGATCGATTCGATCGAATGCAATCGAAGCGAAATCAAACCCTAATTTGTTGAAATTAAATTTTAATTTCATCAAATTAACCTTAATTTAATAAAATTAAATTCAGTTTAATTAAATTAAAATCAAATCAATCCAAATCGAACCCCGTCGAGCCCTGTCGAATCAAATTCGATGAAATTCATATGGTACCGCTGGAACTTCCTTCTCTGCCTATTCATTGTTCCCATCAGTGTTGCCATCAATGGCATCGGGCTCCTGAACATAGCCCTAAACCAAATAAAAATTACAATTCAATCATCGTCGTATAAACATACACCCTAAAATGTCTAAAACTTATAAATCCTCCTAATGGCGTTTTATACTGATCCATATCCTAAACTTGTGCTCTGATACCACTCTTGTCACGACCCGGCCCGGTGAGCTCGTATAGACAAGGCGGGAACGGATGTCAGACATTCAGAACATAAAATTTTCTTAAAACATGCATTGAAGAATCTAAAATACATCAAAAGGAAACTAAAAGCGCCTCTAAACAATTTCCAAATTATAATAAGCATTTCATATCATTTCATAAGAAGATTCATATATACAAAGGTGACTATAAAATCTATCATTCATGTCAAACCACCCAAAAATATATAAACTACAACTAATAGAGACCTAAGAGAAAACTGTCATATGGTCATCTACGACTGTAAGTGAACCAGGGGCGGTCAGCCATTTCTAGCAACAGGTTCTCCTGAAAAATATCCCAAAATGAGGGAATGAGCTAGAGCTCAATAGGAAATACTAACTCTAACAACTTCATATACCAAATTAAATGAAAATTAACATGTTGTTGACCTCTAGGTATTCACCAACAGAACAAAAAAAATCAAAATACCTGTAAGCCATCGGGTCCACGAATCCTGCCGAGGTTACGCTGAGTCGGCGCCGCTTGCGTCGCGTCTCCGCAATTCCTGCATGAATCCCGCTCTCGATCGTCGCTCTTCGACATCTTTAAAGGCCAACCGAGCGGACATCTCTCGGCTGCTCTCCACGCTCAATTCCATTCACTGCTCTTCTCTCGGCTCTTCTCCCGTTCGATCCCACACACGACTCTCTCCCGTTGCCGAGCTCCAGTCGCTACTCCTTCTTCCTTCCCGCACTCAAGTCCCGAGCTCCTCCCTCTCCCGATCGCAAACCCGACGACCTCTGCCCGACTCCAAGCCGTCGACCCCGTCCCAATCCCCTTACTTCTTCCGGTCCAGAGAGAGGGAGAGAGAAAGAGAGAGAGGGAAAGAGAGCCGAATCTCCCTACCTGGCCAAACTCCTCTTCAAGCCGCTCGCGCCCCTTCTCCGACTCCTTTGTACCGTTCGATTTCGCTCCTCCTACGACTTTCCCTTACTGTCGGATTGGAAGTTCCGACACTTTGATCGGAAGCACAAACGGGAGCTCGCGGCTGTTAAGGTAGCTTTCTACCTTCGGGCGCTTCTCAGGCCGAATCCCATAAACCCTCCGAGCAGAGGAGGGTTTATTTTTTTTTTTTTTTTATTTTTATTATTATTATTTATTATTTTATTTTATTTTTCTATTATAATTATAAATAATTAATTAATTATAATTACTTATAGTTAATTAGTTAAATATTATTTTATAATTAACTAATAATTATAATTAATTCTTATTAATTATAATTAAAAATCGTTGATTATAATTAATATAAATAACTAATTAATTATTGTTAATTAAAACTAATTAAGTATTTTTAATTATAATTACTTATAATTAGTTATAATTAAATACCATTAATTATTATTAATCATATCTTATAATTAAAAAGTAACCCCCCCCCCACTCTCTCACCTCGACGTCCGTGTCGGACCGGCAAACCACCTAAGCACGCCTTTAGTGGCCGTGGTAGGAGGGAACCCGGTGCGACACCTACGACGAGGTAAGCGAGTGAAACCTCGATCCACGTGTCAACCACGACAACCCCGCGGAGGTACGTACTCTTCTAAACTCAAAACCTTGCTTCAATATTCGTGGCAAATTGGAGAACTGTCCTAAGCACGCCTTTATTGGCCGTGGTAGGATGGAACCCCGGTGCGGCACGTGTGGCGAAGCGGGGTCGCTCATAAGTACTCCCGGGCGGGGGGAAATCAAAATTGCTTTTCAAAAAAATACTTTTTAAAACCCCAAGCACGCCTTTAGTGCGCGTGGTGGGAGAAAAACACAAATATAACCGCCGCGGTGTCTCACCAACACCAACCGTGCATGTATTTATTTACGTGGCGGGTAGGCGGCCTCTTGGTTTTTTCCCCTAAACGGGGGAGACGCCGGGAGGCTGCCGAAATTTGGATTGAAAATCCAATGACTTGGAGCGATTGAACTCAGAATGACTACGAAAGATTTGTACTTGGACTTTGGACAAGATTCAAAATGGCTTAATAAAGAATTGAACCCAAGTAAAATAAAATTGAACTGGACTCAAGAAAGAACTCATATTGAACAACAGGGGACTTGAATTATTCTTGGACCACAGAGAATATGAACTTGAACTTGCAAGGTGAACTTTGACTCATAACTTGTGGACATCAAACTTGAACAAGACATGGACCGTAGAGGAATTTATTTGGACAATAATACGTGGACTCAAGCTTGGACAATAATTTGAACTAGATACACTTTAACTTAAAATTGAGCTTGATATGATATGGACAATTTGGACTCAAATGCAAATGAATAAGTTCATACTTGAACTTGATTGGAATACTAAATAAGTATGACATAAATCTTTTGGGCACTAAATCAAATGAACAAAGGACTTACATTGAAACTACGAAGACTTGAACAGGAACTTGGATCCAAAATGAGCAAGGCTCCAAATAAATTTGAACATGAAAGGGGTTTGGCATGAGCCTTGGCCCAAATTTTGAATTACAACAGGGCTTGGATGTGGATCTTATATTGATTCAAAGGAGCCATAATTTGAATCATTTGAACTCAAACTTGGAGCAAAGCTTGAACTAGAAAAACTCAAGTTAGAGTTTGGATTTGATTTTGATGACGACATAAAGAATTTCAAATGAACCTTATAAGATCTAACTTGTATAGATTACAAGTGGTAAGCTCCAATTTAAATGCAAAGGAAGATGTATGAGAGATTTATGATTCCTACCTCCCATTCCAATCAATGTATTTGCAATCAAAATGTGAAGATCTCAAATGAATGTGGAAGAACCTTCATCTAGATATCAATGAATGAACAAGGGTCTACAAAGGAGGTCCAAAAGCCTACAACAAATAAAGCTTATTACGAATGCATACAAAATACATTTAATGAAGGAGATAGTTGGCTTTCAAGAATGAAAGAAGTGCATGTGAATATAGTAGCTTGCAACTGATAATGATGGATAGATTATGAATGCAATGATTTCCCTTCAACTAACATCGATGAGTCAAAAGGAAACTTCTTTCATCCACTAGCAACGATCAAGACAAATTCACAGCTTGACTATGAGTAATGACATGAAATCTCTAATGTATCTATAAAAAAGATACAATACAAATGGCGTACAAGTGACGAACATAAGTGCATGAAGGATACGACAGATACAAGCTCCCACGAGCTTCTGTTGGAGCCCCGCCACGAATATTACATACAATCTACGATCAAGGCAGGAGGCTTGTTAGTGCACTATGACCCACCTACAAAAATCAACAAATAGTGCACGACAGTCTACCTGTACGAAGCAGCGAACAATTCTATCCAGAAGCTGCTACGCCACGCCACCGGATCCGCAACTTCTATGCAAGCGGACAGAAGGCGTCTATGAATGATTTCAAAATACCCCTGCACGTGCACTATAATTTGTATACACATAGGTACACTAAAAGGGGAAAATACAATCTCAACCCGCATGGGCCCCGGCGAGCATGTTATTGGTACACACGTGACGTCCAGGGATGCTGCGCGGGTTGACAAGTGAATTCAGGCTCGAACCCGGTCCTCCTATACGGATTAATAGGAGTCGACAAGGTTCGAACCAACAAATAAATATGTGGCCGTGGCGACCAGAATATTTATTTTAATACATTCATATTAGGCCTTCAAAGGCTAAAAAAACAAGAGAATTCACTTTCGAGGGTACAAAACCTACGAAACCCGATCCTCTGTCGACAGCCCGACAGAGTGACAAGGTTTAATCCATAAAGTGAAAATGACCACCAAACACCCCGATGATGGCCGTGTTGAATGCAGATCTCAACCGGAGGGGTTCCTAAATACTTTCAATTGTCTCCCAAATGTCCATTCCAAATACTTTCAAACTCTACCCAAGATATCCACCAAAAATGCCAAAACTGCACAAAAATCCCAAAACTCCACAAAAATCCCAAAAATCCAGAAAATTCTCAAAAATCCTAAAATACCCAAAACTCCACAAAATCCAAATTCTCAAAAACCCAAAAATCCCAAATATTTAAAATCTGAAACCTATCCATCAAAAACTTAAAGCAAATTTCATCCGCCCTCCGCAATAGCTTGTCGAGGCGGATAGATTAAAATTTACTTCAGCTCACAAAGAGTCAAATGCCTAGTCGAAAATATTACTAGGATCCATTCTCAAACAATCTCTTGCCAGTAAGGACGTGGTACGTGTCCTCTAACCGGCAGTTTCGCCGCCAAATGACACTGCAGGTAAACGGTTATGACCCGGGGCCCTCTGAACCGAGTGATTTTGCCGCCAAATGGCACCACGAAATAGCGGTTATGGCCAGAGCCAATACGCTCCTTAATGACGTTAAATCCTTGAGATATGAATCAATAGGATATGATCGATAGGGCACAAAGCCCTCTGTTAGCTAAGGTGGATCCAAATTTGTCCCCTTAGACAAACATTCAACCCCGGTCTACAAGGTTCCCTTGGACGAAGCAACCCATGGCTGCCGACAAGGATCCTTCTGTCAGGTTGGGTCGACTACCTCCTCTGACTAAGTAGACCAGGGACCACGATGGCCCGGGACGACGGAACCATGGGATCTTGATCGGGTCTATCATCCATTCCCCCACCATCCGCTTTAAGTGCAAGATGGTGAAATTTCTATTTTTAAATATCAAATTCCCAAACTTCCAAACATTTCCAAATCCAACCCATATGCTGCTACTATATGCCAGATAACACGTATCTACTACGTATCTGATCGACGACTAGCCTTAATCAAAAGTTCTCTCTCGTGACCGGGAGAGGTAATTAACTATAGGGGCTTGCGCCTATAGGAAACCAGAACTCAGATCATAAAGTCCTCACTAAATGAGGGCGAAATCTCTGGGTAGTGTCTTATCTACAAACCCATCTGCCTTCCAAAATTTACCTCGGAACTTACTCAGTTAAAACTCCCTCGCCGAATAAGAAAAGCGAGCGGAGGCCGGGGCCGAATTTTCGGAGCCCACACATGTATGCTAAAAGTGAGTTAACTCCTCCATGATTATGAAATGTTGATTATTTGCTAAGTGACACATGCTAGTTCTTATGTATATGCTAGATGTCACATGTTAATTCATATGTATATCCTTTCAGCTATATCAAGTCCTTTGTCAAATGTTCTAATACGCTAACTTAATCATTATCTTATACAACCGTACTGGAGTACCAAAAGTGTACTGATCATATACACAAACATATTTTTGGCCATTTATTTGTCTTTCCTCTTTTGCCCCGAAGAGTCATATTGCTCATACGAGCCATATTGTGTTTTTGTACCATATTTTGGTACTCCGCCTTCAACATGCACAATCATTCAACCATTCTTTTCACAGAAAGATAGATAGGTAGCGTAGCATTTTCATATCAATCATATGCATTAAGTATGAGGCAAGTTTACATGAAAGAGACTTCTATGCATTGCTTACTATCAAATAATGAAAACTTTAATATGCTTGAGAACATCAAATATGCATTGATTCATAACAACATTTAATATACATTTTTATCAATTAATAAGAACATTTAATATGCATGTAATATCTATCAACTAATGAGACATTTCAAAACAGAATATACAGGAATATGAATTTGTAGAGTAAGGTGTTCCTACCTCAAATATTGCTCTTTGAAAGTGTCGTTTCATGATCTCTCTATAATACCTCCTCTTTTCAAGACCTAAGGGAAGAATTTACAACATAAGTTTTCTTATACCAATCCAAAATAATTATACCTCACTATCCCTCAATGACCCTACACATGTTATGAGTAATTTCTCTCTTTAAGCTCATTAATACTCATTAACCTACCCATACCCTAAAGCATTTGTTTATCACATAATTATGAATGTTCATAAACATATAGGTATGAATGGTCATTAACATACCCAAAATCTACAATTTTTCTTGATTAAAAAAAAAATTAGCTAATTTTCGGATTTAATTAAAATCCAAAATTTTGGAACCTAAAATTGTTCATAATCCCTTCTAATTAATTTTCATAACATTTTTCCTAACATATATCACTATTAAAACTAATTATTTTCGGATTATTACATATAAAAAATAGGGGAAAATAGGATTTTGTGAAAAGTGCCCAAATTCCACAATTAGAGCCCTCCTAATGTTATTGGGAAACACTTTAGGTAAGCATGCATCAACATTTTCAAATTAGTGAAAAACCCTAAGAATTGAACCTAAAATCCTTTGAAGAAATCTTACATTTTCATGGCTAAAAATTGTTCCTAAGCCTTCCCTAACGTTCTCTCCAAAAGATTTTAACGTTTCATCAAAACCCTAATTTCTAAACTCAAAAGTTTTCCCATGAAAGTTTGATTTGTAAACATAAAAACATTTCTACTAGTAAGGGTAATCTTTATTGAAAAGAGATTTTGGAGGAAACAATTTTTGGAAGAAACCCTAGAAATTTCTTTCAAGGAAAATCACATGAAAAGCTTATAAATGTCTTCAAGAAATCATACAATAGACTTAATTTCCCTTCGCTTTCCCCTCTAAACCGCCGCCGAAAACCCACCGGCCACCGCTCGCCAAGCCCAAGTCGTCGCCCTCTTACGCTCTCTCCCGTGCTCGGCCGAAAAAAACAACAAGGGACCGAACTATTCGGTCCCTTAGAATCTTAAGGGTGTTGGTTAAGAGAAATGACGCATGTACCCCTCTCCCAATGTATTCCCTACTAGCTCATGAAGGGTAAAATGGGTAGAAAGGGTTAAAAATTACTTAAACATCTTCGGCGATTTTTAATATCCAAATCGTGCGAAATTGGGTATATGTTCTTTATAGCATTTCGATCGAAATTTCGCGTAGAGTTTAATAAAATTTATTGTGTTGAATTCCGACAACTTTGAAATTTTGCCTAAATTCGTCGTGGCGCATCGAAATGATGCGACGCATCCGATCGACAGTTTTCGGGTTTTACAAAACAAGATAGCGAGAGAGCGAGGGATAGAGAGCGAGCCCCAGTAGAGTGGAACCCCCCCCCTCTGCGTCCGCGACATTGCTTGCATGCGGAGCTCCAGTCCACTTCGAAGGTCCCCCGTTCGCACCCCACCCCCTCGCGTGCGGAACCTCCGTCCAACTCCATCCAGGGCTTCGGCAAAACCTTCCAGGGGATCCGTCTTCCCCCCATCAGCAGAACCTTTTTGTGGGCTCCAAAAATTCGGCCCCGGCCTCCTCGCCGCGCTTTTCTTCTTATTTGGCGAGGAAGTTTTAACGAACTAAGTTCTGGGGTAAATTTTGGAAGTCAGATGGGTTTGTAGATAAGACACTACCCAGAGATTTCGCCCTCATTTTGTGAGGACTTTATGATCTGAGTTCTGGTTTCATATAGGCGCAAGCCCCTATAGTTAATTACCCCTCTCGATAATGACAGAGAACTTTCGATTAAGGCTAGTCATTAATCAGATATGTAGAATATACATGTTATCTGGCATATAGTAGCAGCAATGGGTATTGGGATTGGGAATTTAGAAAAGTTTGGGAGATTTGGATATTTCATATTTAAAATAGAAATTTCACCATCTTGCACTTAAAGCGGATGGTGGGGGAGTGGATGATGGACCCGATCAAGATCCCATGGTTCCATCGTCCCGGGCCATCGTGGTCCCTGGTCTACTTAGTCAGAGGAGGTAGTCGACCCAACCTGACAAAAGGATCCTTGTCGGCAGCCATGTGTTGCTTCGTCCAAGGGGACCTTGTAAACCTCTGATGAATGTTTGTCTAAGGAAACAAATTTGAATCCACCTTAGCTTACAAAGGGCTTTGTGCCCTATCGATCATATCCTATTGATTCATATCTCAAGGATTTGATGCCAATAAGGAGCGTATTGGCGCTGGCCATAACCAGTATTTCGTGGTGCCATTTGGCGGCAAAACCACTAGGTTCAGAGGGCCCCGGGTCATAACCGTTTATCCTGCGATGCCATTTGGCGGCGAACCGCCGGTCAGAGGACACGTACCACGCCCTTACTGGCAGGAGGTTGGTTTGAGAATGGATCCTAGTGATATTTTCGACTAGGCATTTGGCTCTTTATGAGCTGAAGTAAATTTTGATTTGTCCACCCCGGCAAACTGTTGCGGGGGGTGGATGGGATTTGCTTTAAGTGGTTGATGGATTGATTTTCATATCTTAAATATCTGGAATTGAAATTTATAGACTTTTGGATTTTGTGTGGACTTTTGGGTGGCATTTGAAAAATGTTTGTGAACCCCTCCGGTTGATATCTTCGTTCAACACGGCCATCATCGGAGTGTTTGAGGTCATTTTCACTTTAGTTGATTGAACTCTGTCAACTCGACCTGGCTGTTGATCGAGGATCAGGTTCCTCGTAGGCTCTGTGCCTTTGTCTGTGAATTTTCTTTGTTGAAAGCCTTGAAGGCCGAATATGAATGTACAAAATAAATATTCATGTCAACTTCGTGACCGCATATTTATCCGATATCTCGAACCCTGTCTACTCCTATTTATCTACTTAGGATGATCGGGTTCCGTAGGCTTCATGCCTTTGTTTAGTGAATTCTTTTGATTGTAGGCTTTGAAGGCCTAATATGAATGTATTGCAACAAATACATAGGTCCCCACAACTATATATTTGTTTGAAGGTTCGAACCCTATCGACTTCTATTGATCCGTATAGAAGGATCAGGTTCGAACTAGAATTCACTTATCGACCCGCACAGCATCCCTAGGCGTCACGTGTGTACCAATAACACGCTCGCCGGGGCCCATGCACGTCGAGATTATATTTTCCCCTTTAGTGTACCTATGTGTATACAATTTATAGTGCGCGTGCAGGGGTATTTTATCATATTTTGGTTGTGCAGATAATTGTCATTTGAATGCACAACATGTCATTTGAGAGCCTATACACGCCTTCTGTCCGCTAGTACGAGTGTTGTGGATCTGGTGGCGTGTGTCTTGGTATTGACTCTCCCTTTCTCATTCACTGGGGAGGTTATTTTATGGATTTTGGGATCAATGATCGCTGATCTGGAAAGAACTCCTTTTAGGATCTTCGGTGTAATGGACTTGTTATTTTCGGTGTTTGTGGGCACCCAAACTATTTTCTTCTTAATTATAGAACTAAAAAGAGACTTTGGAACACCAGGAAGTTTAGTTAGAATTTGTTCAGACATTTCCTCTCTTTTGTCAGGGGGTGTCCTTTTTCGTACATCGGGTTGTCTTTGTACCCAGTACACTGATAGCACTTTGATCACAACTGTCGTAGGTGATGCTTGTACTTGTGCCCACAGTGGTTCGTTGTACCTACGACATATCCACTGTTGTTATCCACAAGTATCCATTTGCAGGGGACCGCTGTATCAACTACGGCCTCCTGAAGGTATTTGTAGAAGACCCATTGTTTCCGCACCTTATCCACCCTTTCACCAATCTCAGGTGATTGTTGTTGGGTTGCACTTGTTTACAGGGGACGGTCCTTCATAGGTTATATCCGTACTTATGTCCACAGTGGTTCATTGTACTTACAATACACACTGTTGTTATCCACAAGTGGCTTGTACATATTTACGGGGACTCGTTGTATTTTCTATGACCTCCTGAAGGTGTTTGTAGAAGACCCATTGTTCTTGTATCATACCCACCCTTTCACCAATCTCAGGTGGGATTGATGTATTTGCACTTGCTTACACGGGCAGCTCTTTAACTATTGATCTCCAATGTTGCCTTCTCAATCAACAGGCATTTGTAGGGATTGTTGTAGGAATTCATGCATCGAGGTCTTGTTCGCCACGAGTCCCCCGTTGTTTGTTTGTATTGAAGTATGGTTCAGGCTCCTGATGAACCTCTCCTATTTGAAGCCCATTTCAAACGGAAGATCGTCGTTGCATCTTATGAAGCAAATAGGCTTGTTATCTTTGATTAGCATCACATTAAGAGGTCGGTCCTCCTTTGTTGGTTGCATTTTAAGAAGACCGTGAAAACTGCTTCAAGCTTTGCCTTTAACGATCTTAAACATTCAATCGATACAACCCAATGCCACAGAACAACCAACAAGAACACCTCAGTAAATGAAAAGCCACAAAGAGCGATTCAAACGAGAATGTACAGGTCTTCTTGAAGTCCAACTCAAGTTCTTGCTTGATGTTAACCTCCGTTTAATTCCAAAAATGAATCAAAATAATACCTGTTGGATCCACGAATGCCGGCAGAAATCCCGCCGAGGCCCTTCTGATCCCGCAAATCCCGCGATACCACTGTACATCTGGCGCCGTTCCAGAATTTTTGCAAAAATCCCGCGTCGATCCCTCGAACCTGCTCCCATTCAGGTCTTTAAATACACGAGCAAACGATACCTTCGACTGCTCTTCCTCTCCCACGACTTCCACTCGACCGAACCCCGTCGCTCAACCTCTCCTCCGATCTCTCTGCCTCTGCCCGACATCCAACCCCTCCGACCTCACCCAGGAGAGCTCGCCTCTTCCCGTCGGGACTGATCCCGATCTCAGAGAAAGAGAAAGAGAGAGGGAGAGGGAGGAGAAACCGACCTACCTCTCCATTGCCGCTCGGCTTGGCTCCGTCTCCGACTTTCCCTTGGGATTGGAAGTCACGCCATTTTGATCGGAAGAAGCAACAGAGGGAGCTCACTGTGAAGGTAATTTTCTCCCTTCCACGTGCTTCTTCGGCCAAATCCCGAAATCTGCCGAACAGAGAGGAGGAGAGGAGAGGGATTTTGTTTTATCTAATAATAATATTATTATTATTGATTAGTTTTAATTATAAATTAAATACCATTAGTTAAATTAATTATAATTAATTATATTAATCATAATTAATATTTAATTAATCATGATTAATTAAGGTTAATCATGTTTAGACAATATTAATTATGATTATTAATTAATTAACTATATATTAAATTTAATTAATTAAATATAATTATAATTACTATAATTTTAATTATAAATAATTATTATGATAATTTAATCATAATTAATTTATCTTAATTATGATTAATTATTCTTAATATAATTAATTATTAATTAATTATGTATTAATTATAATTAATTTGTTGAGTTTAATTATAATTAACTCTAGTTAATTATTAATATTAACAAATATTCTTCTCTTCTCTCGATCCGCGCCGACGACCGCCAAGGTATAACCCTCTAACCCTAAAACTCCGAGAACCCGTTTCAACACATTCATCGAGACAAAACGACCACCTATACACGCTTTTCTTAGCGTGGTGGGAGGACGTGCGTCCCGACGCTTGCGACGAAGCGGGCAATCACCTAATTCCTTCTTCGAAGTTCGTATCGCCTTGGAAACCCCGCCTATACACGCTTTTCTTAGCGTGGTGGGAAGGGATCCCGGTGTGATGCTCACGACGAAGCGGGGATACCCATAAGTACCCGCTCGCGGGGAAATAACTGTTGTTCTTGCAAAATACTATAAAAAAATGATTTTCTTGCAAAATTTTTTCAAAATACCCATACACGCTTTTCTTAGCGTGGTGGGGGATCAAAAATACACGGCCGCGGTGTCCTCGAAAGAGGACATCTACCATACACGCTTTTCTTAGCGTGGTGGGATAGGCCCAGTTTTCCGTAGTTTTCCCCTAAACGGGGGAGACGCCGGAAGGCTGCCGAAATTTCGGGTGAAATGTTGCTACACTCGGACCTTTTTGAACTCAAAGAAAGCAAAATTTAGAGACATTGGACAATCAAGGACTTGGGACTTTGCTCAGAACTCAAATCAAAAGAACTAAATATACTTGAACTTAAATAAATGTGAAGTCATAAGACTTGAATTTGATTGAACTCAAGAGGCTACAAAGACTTGACTTGAACCATTTGAACAAGGACTTACATTGAAACTACGAAGACTTGAACAAGAACTTGGATCCAAAATGAGAATGGCTCCAAATAAATTTGAACATGAAATGGGTTCGGCATGAGCCTTGGCCCAAATTTGATTTGGACTACGAAAGACTTTAGCTCAAACTTGAGCACTAACTTGAGACTTGAAACAAGAGAACTTGAGTTTGAGCTTGGACTCAATTTGAATAAGTGCAAGTGGACTTAAGTAATTAAATCCGAATGTGAAGAACTTTGATTCGACCTGAAAGAGATTGTAAGCTTGGGTTAGAATGAAAGAGTTCATTGAAAGCCAAAGCTCATAATCATAAAGAATTGGACTCTATAACAATTAAATTTCTCGATCATGCAAAGAACAAGGAACGATGAAGCAATTTACATTAAAATCTCATTGAAACATGAGTTGCTCATGAGCAAATGAGATATTTATGAAGGATCATTATACAAACAACAATGAGAAAAATCAACACTCAAGATGCAATCAACTCTCAATGACAATGAAGGACCTTTAGTATGCATATAAATAGAGTGATATCCATATTACCCCCATTGGTGGGTCCACGAATTTGCAAAGAGGATATGGATTATGCTAAAAGAATAGACCCCTAGTGAACATGATCATCTCAAGTAGGGCAAAGAAATGATATCGAGTTCATCATGCATGTGGAAAATCACCTTCAAAGATAGAGAATTTGCAAGGTGAGACTATTTGCAAGCAAAAGATGGAGCCTTCGATGTGTACTATAACTTACCCCATGAATACACAGTGATTGATGCTTCCTTTGCCAATCAACTTATGGGCATAAATGGATGAGTGCAATAAATACAATGACTGCTACGAAATCCCTATAAGTGATATTTATACAAAATCAATGTGGTATGCCCACAGGTGAAGTAAGAGAATTGTGGAGGATACAACCTTCTTTCTATCAATGTTGAAAATACATCAGTCCTATCAACAAGCTACGATGGAAGATATATCAAAGGCTTAATAAATCTTCTACTTACAAGGGAGAATATCACAGCGAATTTAAGCTCCTACGAACTATTGTAGGAGATTTGTTCTATACTCAATATACTGTTTACAAACAAAATATGAAATGATTGTATCAAATGCAAGATTCTACGAGTCATTGTGGGAGACCCGTCGTACACCACATCTATTGTCCATAGCAAAATATTAAATGACTACATTGCAAATGTAAGGCAGGAGACTCGTTAGTGCACTACGATCCACCTACAGAAAGCAACAGGTAGTGCACGACAGTCTACTTGTACGAAGCAGCGAACAATTCTATCCAGAAGCTGCTACGCCACCGGATCTGCAATCTCCGTACAAGCAGACAGAAGGCGTCTATAAATATTCCAAAAATACCCCCTGCACGTGCACTATAAATTGTATACACATAGATACACTAAAGGGGAAAAATATAATCTCAACCCGCATGGCCCCGACGAGCGTGTTATTGGTACACACGTGACGTCTAGGGATGCTGCGCGGGTTGACAAGTGAATTCTAGTTCGAACCCGATCCTCCTATACGGGTCAATAGGAGTCGACAAGGTTCGAACTCTCAAACAAATATACGGTTGCTACGACCGATATATTTGTCTTAATACATTCATATTAGGCCTTCAAGGCCTACAATAATGAGAATTCACTATCAAAGGGTATAAAGCCTACGAAACCTGATCCTCTATCGACCAATAGATAGAGTTGACAAGGTTCAATCCATAAAGTGAAAATGACCCCAAACACCCCGATGATGGCCGTGTTGAAAGAAGATCTCAACCGGAGGGGTTCACAAAATATTTCAAAATGCCCTCAAACTTCTACAAAATTCAAATATTTTTCAAGTGACCTCGAGGTCACCCTGATGATGGCCGTGTTGAATGATGATCTCAACCAGAGGGGTTCTCAAATATTTTCAAATGTCATCCCAAAAGTCCACTTCAAATACTCCAAAGCTCCACCCAAAAATCCCAAAATTCCACAAACCCTAAAATCCAGATATTTAAAATTAAAATCCAACCATCTACACTCAAAGCAAAATCCATCCATTCCCCGCAATAGTTTGCCGAGGCGGACAAATTAAAATCTACTTCTGCTCACAAAGAGCCAAATGCCTAGTCGAAAATATCACTAGGATTCATTCTCAAACAATCTCCTGCCAGTAAGGACGTGGTACGTGTCCTCTAACCGGCGGTCTGCCGCTAAATGGCCACCGCAGGATAAACGGTTATGACCCGGGGCCCTCTGAACCGAGTGGTTTTGCCGCCAAATGGCACCACAGATAGCGGTTATGGCCAGAGCCAATACGCTCCTTATTGGCATCAAATCCTTGAGATATGAATCAATAGGATATGATCGATAGGGCACAAAGCCCTCTGTTAGCTAAGGTGGATCCAAATTTGTCCCCTTAGACAAACATTCAACCCCGGTCTACAAGGTTCCCTTGGACGAAGCAACCCATGGCTGCCGACAAGGATCCTTCTGTCAGGTTGGGTCGACTACCTCCTCTGACTAAGTAGACCAGGGACCACGATGGCCCGGGACGACGGAACCATGGGATCTTGATCGGGTCTATCATCCATTCCCCCACCATCCGCTTTAAGTGCAAGATGGTGAAATTTCTATTTTTAAATATCAAATTCCCAAACTTCCAAACATTTCCAAATCCAACCCATATGCTGCTACTATATGCCAGATAACACGTATCTACTACGTATCTGATCGACGACTAGCCTTAATCAAAAGTTCTCTCTCGTGACCGGGAGAGGTAATTAACTATAGGGGCTTGCGCCTATAGGAAACCAGAACTCAGATCATAAAGTCCTCACTAAATGAGGGCGAAATCTCTGGGTAGTGTCTTATCTACAAACCCATCTGCCTTCCAAAATTTACCTCGGAACTTACTCAGTTAAAACTCCCTCGCCGAATAAGAAAAGCGAGCGGAGGCCGGGGCCGAATTTTCGGAGCCCACACATGTATGCTAAAAGTGAGTTAACTCCTCCATGATTATGAAATGTTGATTATTTGCTAAGTGACACATGCTAGTTCTTATGTATATGCTAGATGTCACATGTTAATTCATATGTATATCCTTTCAGCTATATCAAGTCCTTTGTCAAATGTTCTAATACGCTAACTTAATCATTATCTTATACAACCGTACCGGAGTACCAAAAGTGTACTGATCATATACACAAACATATTTTTGGCCATTTATTTGTCTTTCCTCTTTTGCCCCGAAGAGTCATATTGCTCATACGAGCCATATTGTGTTTTTGTACCATATTTTGGTACTCCGCCTTCAACATGCACAATCATTCAACCATTCTTTTCACAGAAAGATAGATAGGTAGCGTAGCATTTTCATATCAATCATATGCATTAAGTATGAGGCAAGTTTACATGAAAGAGACTTCTATGCATTGCTTACTATCAAATAATGAAAACTTTAATATGCTTGAGAACATCAAATATGCATTGATTCATAACAACATTTAATATACATTTTTATCAATTAATAAGAACATTTAATATGCATGTAATATCTATCAACTAATGAGACATTTCAAAACAGAATATACAGGAATATGAATTTGTAGAGTAAGGTGTTCCTACCTCAAATATTGCTCTTTGAAAGTGTCGTTTCATGATCTCTCTATAATACCTCCTCTTTTCAAGACCTAAGGGAAGAATTTACAACATAAGTTTTCTTATACCAATCCAAAATAATTATACCTCACTATCCCTCAATGACCCTACACATGTTATGAGTAATTTCTCTCTTTAAGCTCATTAATACTCATTAACCTACCCATACCCTAAAGCATTTGTTTATCACATAATTATGAATGTTCATAAACATATAGGTATGAATGGTCATTAACATACCCAAAATCTACAATTTTTCTTGATTAAAAAAAAAATTAGCTAATTTTCGGATTTAATTAAAATCCAAAATTTTGGAACCTAAAATTGTTCATAATCCCTTCTAATTAATTTTCATAACATTTTTCCTAACATATATCACTATTAAAACTAATTATTTTCGGATTATTACATATAAAAAATAGGGGAAAATAGGATTTTGTGAAAAGTGCCCAAATTCCACAATTAGAGCCCTCCTAATGTTATTGGGAAACACTTTAGGTAAGCATGCATCAACATTTTCAAATTAGTGAAAAACCCTAAGAATTGAACCTAAAATCCTTTGAAGAAATCTTACATTTTCATGGCTAAAAATTGTTCCTAAGCCTTCCCTAACGTTCTCTCCAAAAGATTTTAACGTTTCATCAAAACCCTAATTTCTAAACTCAAAAGTTTTCCCATGAAAGTTTGATTTGTAAACATAAAAACATTTCTACTAGTAAGGGTAATCTTTATTGAAAAGAGATTTTGGAGGAAACAATTTTTGGAAGAAACCCTAGAAATTTCTTTCAAGGAAAATCACATGAAAAGCTTATAAATGTCTTCAAGAAATCATACAATAGACTTAATTTCCCTTCGCTTTCCCCTCTAAACCGCCGCCGAAAACCCACCGGCCACCGCTCGCCAAGCCCAAGTCGTCGCCCTCTTACGCTCTCTCCCGTGCTCGGCCGAAAAAAACAACAAGGGACCGAACTATTCGGTCCCTTAGAATCTTAAGGGTGTTGGTTAAGAGAAATGACGCATGTAACCCTCTCCCAATGTATTCCCTACTAGCTCATGAAGGGTAAAATGGGTAGAAAGGGTTAAAAATTACTTAAACATCTTCGGCGATTTTTAATATCCAAATCGTGCGAAATTGGGTATATGTTCTTTATAGCATTTCGATCGAAATTTCGCGTAGAGTTTAATAAAATTTATTGTGTTGAATTCCGACAACTTTGAAATTTTGCCTAAATTCGTCGTGGCGCATCGAAATGATGCGACGCATCCGATCGACAGTTTTCGGGTTTTACAAAACAAGATAGCGAGAGAGCGAGGGATAGAGAGCGAGCCCCAGTAGAGTGGAACCCCCCCCCTCTGCGTCCGCGACATTGCTTGCATGCGGAGCTCCAGTCCACTTCGAAGGTCCCCCGTTCGCACCCCACCCCCTCGCGTGCGGAACCTCCGTCCAACTCCATCCAGGGCTTCGGCAAAACCTTCCAGGGGATCCGTCTTCCCCCCATCAGCAGAACCTTTTTGTGGGCTCCAAAAATTCGGCCCCGGCCTCCTCGCCGCGCTTTTCTTCTTATTTGGCGAGGAAGTTTTAACGAACTAAGTTCTGGGGTAAATTTTGGAAGTCAGATGGGTTTGTAGATAAGACACTACCCAGAGATTTCGCCCTCATTTTGTGAGGACTTTATGATCTGAGTTCTGGTTTCATATAGGCGCAAGCCCCTATAGTTAATTACCCCTCTCGATAATGACAGAGAACTTTCGATTAAGGCTAGTCATTAATCAGATATGTAGAATATACATGTTATCTGGCATATAGTAGCAGCAATGGGTATTGGGATTGGGAATTTAGAAAAGTTTGGGAGATTTGGATATTTCATATTTAAAATAGAAATTTCACCATCTTGCACTTAAAGCGGATGGTGGGGGAGTGGATGATGGACCCGATCAAGATCCCATGGTTCCATCGTCCCGGGCCATCGTGGTCCCTGGTCTACTTAGTCAGAGGAGGTAGTCGACCCAACCTGACAAAAGGATCCTTGTCGGCAGCCATGTGTTGCTTCGTCCAAGGGGACCTTGTAAACCTCTGATGAATGTTTGTCTAAGGAAACAAATTTGAATCCACCTTAGCTTACAAAGGGCTTTGTGCCCTATCGATCATATCCTATTGATTCATATCTCAAGGATTTGATGCCAATAAGGAGCGTATTGGCGCTGGCCATAACCAGTATTTCGTGGTGCCATTTGGCGGCAAAACCACTAGGTTCAGAGGGCCCCGGGTCATAACCGTTTATCCTGCGATGCCATTTGGCGGCGAACCGCCGGTCAGAGGACACGTACCACGCCCTTACTGGCAGGAGGTTGGTTTGAGAATGGATCCTAGTGATATTTTCGACTAGGCATTTGGCTCTTTATGAGCTGAAGTAAATTTTGATTTGTCCACCCCGGCAAACTGTTGCGGGGGGTGGATGGGATTTGCTTTAAGTGGTTGATGGATTGATTTTCATATCTTAAATATCTGGAATTGAAATTTATAGACTTTTGGATTTTGTGTGGACTTTTGGGTGGCATTTGAAAAATGTTTGTGAACCCCTCCGGTTGATATCTTCGTTCAACACGGCCATCATCGGAGTGTTTGAGGTCATTTTCACTTTAGTTGATTGAACTCTGTCAACTCGACCTGGCTGTTGATCGAGGATCAGGTTCCTCGTAGGCTCTGTGCCTTTGTCTGTGAATTTTCTTTGTTGAAAGCCTTGAAGGCCGAATATGAATGTACAAAATAAATATTCATGTCAACTTCGTGACCGCATATTTATCCGATATCTCGAACCCTGTCTACTCCTATTTATCTACTTAGGATGATCGGGTTCCGTAGGCTTCATGCCTTTGTTTAGTGAATTCTTTTGATTGTAGGCTTTGAAGGCCTAATATGAATGTATTGCAACAAATACATAGGTCCCCACAACTATATATTTGTTTGAAGGTTCGAACCCTATCGACTTCTATTGATCCGTATAGAAGGATCAGGTTCGAACTAGAATTCACTTATCGACCCGCACAGCATCCCTAGGCGTCACGTGTGTACCAATAACACGCTCGCCGGGGCCCATGCACGTCGAGATTATATTTTCCCCTTTAGTGTACCTATGTGTATACAATTTATAGTGCGCGTGCAGGGGTATTTTATCATATTTTGGTTGTGCAGATAATTGTCATTTGAATGCACAACATGTCATTTGAGAGCCTATACACGCCTTCTGTCCGCTAGTACGAGTGTTGTGGATCTGGTGGCGTGTGTCTTGGTATTGACTCTCCCTTTCTCATTCACTGGGGAGGTTATTTTATGGATTTTGGGATCAATGATCGCTGATCTGGAAAGAACTCCTTTTAGGATCTTCGGTGTAATGGACTTGTTATTTTCGGTGTTTGTGGGCACCCAAACTATTTTCTTCTTAATTATAGAACTAAAAAGAGACTTTGGAACACCAGGAAGTTTAGTTAGAATTTGTTCAGACATTTCCTCTCTTTTGTCAGGGGGTGTCCTTTTTCGTACATCGGGTTGTCTTTGTACCCAGTACACTGATAACACTTTGATCACAACTGTCGTAGGTGATGCTTGTACTTGTGCCCACAGTGGTTCGTTGTACCTACGACATATCCACTGTTGTTATCCACAAGTATCCATTTGCAGGGGACCGCTGTATCAACTACGGCCTCCTGAAGGTATTTGTAGAAGACCCATTGTTTCCGCACCTTATCCACCCTTTCACCAATCTCAGGTGATTGTTGTTGGGTTGCACTTGTTTACAGGGGACGGTCCTTCATAGGTTATATCCGTACTTATGTCCACAGTGGTTCATTGTACTTACAATACACACTGTTGTTATCCACAAGTGGCTTGTACATATTTACGGGGACTCGTTGTATTTTCTATGACCTCCTGAAGGTGTTTGTAGAAGACCCATTGTTCTTGTATCATACCCACCCTTTCACCAATCTCAGGTGGGATTGATGTATTTGCACTTGCTTACACGGGCAGCTCTTTAACTATTGATCTCCAATGTTGCCTTCTCAATCAACAGGCATTTGTAGGGATTGTTGTAGGAATTCATGCATCGAGGTCTTGTTCGCCACGAGTCCCCCGTTGTTTGTTTGTATTGAAGTATGGTTCAGGCTCCTGATGAACCTCTCCTATTTGAAGCCCATTTCAAACGGAAGATCGTCGTTGCATCTTATGAAGCAAATAGGCTTGTTATCTTTGATTAGCATCACATTAAGAGGTCGGTCCTCCTTTGTTGGTTGCATTTTAAGAAGACCGTGAAAACTGCTTCAAGCTTTGCCTTTAACGATCTTAAACATTCAATCGATACAACCCAATGCCACAGAACAACCAACAAGAACACCTCAGTAAATGAAAAGCCACAAAGAGCGATTCAAACGAGAATGTACAGGTCTTCTTGAAGTCCAACTCAAGTTCTTGCTTGATGTTAACCTCCGTTTAATTCCAAAAATGAATCAAAATAATACCTGTTGGATCCACGAATGCCGGCAGAAATCCCGCCGAGGCCCTTCTGATCCCGCAAATCCCGCGATACCACTGTACATCTGGCGCCGTTCCAGAATTTTTGCAAAAATCCCGCGTCGATCCCTCGAACCTGCTCCCATTCAGGTCTTTAAATACACGAGCAAACGATACCTTCGACTGCTCTTCCTCTCCCACGACTTCCACTCGACCGAACCCCGTCGCTCAACCTCTCCTCCGATCTCTCTGCCTCTGCCCGACATCCAACCCCTCCGACCTCACCCAGGAGAGCTCGCCTCTTCCCGTCGGGACTGATCCCGATCTCAGAGAAAGAGAAAGAGAGAGGGAGAGGGAGGAGAAACCGACCTACCTCTCCATTGCCGCTCGGCTTGGCTCCGTCTCCGACTTTCCCTTGGGATTGGAAGTCACGCCATTTTGATCGGAAGAAGCAACAGAGGGAGCTCACTGTGAAGGTAATTTTCTCCCTTCCACGTGCTTCTTCGGCCAAATCCCGAAATCTGCCGAACAGAGAGGAGGAGAGGAGAGGGATTTTGTTTTATCTAATAATAATATTATTATTATTGATTAGTTTTAATTATAAATTAAATACCATTAGTTAAATTAATTATAATTAATTATATTAATCATAATTAATATTTAATTAATCATGATTAATTAAGGTTAATCATGTTTAGACAATATTAATTATGATTATTAATTAATTAACTATATATTAAATTTAATTAATTAAATATAATTATAATTACTATAATTTTAATTATAAATAATTATTATGATAATTTAATCATAATTAATTTATCTTAATTATGATTAATTATTCTTAATATAATTAATTATTAATTAATTATGTATTAATTATAATTAATTTGTTGAGTTTAATTATAATTAACTCTAGTTAATTATTAATATTAACAAATATTCTTCTCTTCTCTCGATCCGCGCCGACGACCGCCAAGGTATAACCCTCTAACCCTAAAACTCCGAGAACCCGTTTCAACACATTCATCGAGACAAAACGACCACCTATACACGCTTTTCTTAGCGTGGTGGGAGGACGTGCGTCCCGACGCTTGCGACGAAGCGGGCAATCACCTAATTCCTTCTTCGAAGTTCGTATCGCCTTGGAAACCCCGCCTATACACGCTTTTCTTAGCGTGGTGGGAAGGGATCCCGGTGTGATGCTCACGACGAAGCGGGGATACCCATAAGTACCCGCTCGCGGGGAAATAACTGTTGTTCTTGCAAAATACTATAAAAAAATGATTTTCTTGCAAAATTTTTTCAAAATACCCATACACGCTTTTCTTAGCGTGGTGGGGGATCAAAAATACACGGCCGCGGTGTCCTCGAAAGAGGACATCTACCATACACGCTTTTCTTAGCGTGGTGGGATAGGCCCAGTTTTCCGTAGTTTTCCCCTAAACGGGGGAGACGCCGGAAGGCTGCCGAAATTTCGGGTGAAATGTTGCTACACTCGGACCTTTTTGAACTCAAAGAAAGCAAAATTTAGAGACATTGGACAATCAAGGACTTGGGACTTTGCTCAGAACTCAAATCAAAAGAACTAAATATACTTGAACTTAAATAAATGTGAAGTCATAAGACTTGAATTTGATTGAACTCAAGAGGCTACAAAGACTTGACTTGAACCATTTGAACAAGGACTTACATTGAAACTACGAAGACTTGAACAAGAACTTGGATCCAAAATGAGAATGGCTCCAAATAAATTTGAACATGAAATGGGTTCGGCATGAGCCTTGGCCCAAATTTGATTTGGACTACGAAAGACTTTAGCTCAAACTTGAGCACTAACTTGAGACTTGAAACAAGAGAACTTGAGTTTGAGCTTGGACTCAATTTGAATAAGTGCAAGTGGACTTAAGTAATTAAATCCGAATGTGAAGAACTTTGATTCGACCTGAAAGAGATTGTAAGCTTGGGTTAGAATGAAAGAGTTCATTGAAAGCCAAAGCTCATAATCATAAAGAATTGGACTCTATAACAATTAAATTTCTCGATCATGCAAAGAACAAGGAACGATGAAGCAATTTACATTAAAATCTCATTGAAACATGAGTTGCTCATGAGCAAATGAGATATTTATGAAGGATCATTATACAAACAACAATGAGAAAAATCAACACTCAAGATGCAATCAACTCTCAATGACAATGAAGGACCTTTAGTATGCATATAAATAGAGTGATATCCATATTACCCCCATTGGTGGGTCCACGAATTTGCAAAGAGGATATGGATTATGCTAAAAGAATAGACCCCTAGTGAACATGATCATCTCAAGTAGGGCAAAGAAATGATATCGAGTTCATCATGCATGTGGAAAATCACCTTCAAAGATAGAGAATTTGCAAGGTGAGACTATTTGCAAGCAAAAGATGGAGCCTTCGATGTGTACTATAACTTACCCCATGAATACACAGTGATTGATGCTTCCTTTGCCAATCAACTTATGGGCATAAATGGATGAGTGCAATAAATACAATGACTGCTACGAAATCCCTATAAGTGATATTTATACAAAATCAATGTGGTATGCCCACAGGTGAAGTAAGAGAATTGTGGAGGATACAACCTTCTTTCTATCAATGTTGAAAATACATCAGTCCTATCAACAAGCTACGATGGAAGATATATCAAAGGCTTAATAAATCTTCTACTTACAAGGGAGAATATCACAGCGAATTTAAGCTCCTACGAACTATTGTAGGAGATTTGTTCTATACTCAATATACTGTTTACAAACAAAATATGAAATGATTGTATCAAATGCAAGATTCTACGAGTCATTGTGGGAGACCCGTCGTACACCACATCTATTGTCCATAGCAAAATATTAAATGACTACATTGCAAATGTAAGGCAGGAGACTCGTTAGTGCACTACGATCCACCTACAGAAAGCAACAGGTAGTGCACGACAGTCTACTTGTACGAAGCAGCGAACAATTCTATCCAGAAGCTGCTACGCCACCGGATCTGCAATCTCCGTACAAGCAGACAGAAGGCGTCTATAAATATTCCAAAAATACCCCCTGCACGTGCACTATAAATTGTATACACATAGATACACTAAAGGGGAAAAATATAATCTCAACCCGCATGGCCCCGACGAGCGTGTTATTGGTACACACGTGACGTCTAGGGATGCTGCGCGGGTTGACAAGTGAATTCTAGTTCGAACCCGATCCTCCTATACGGGTCAATAGGAGTCGACAAGGTTCGAACTCTCAAACAAATATACGGTTGCTACGACCGATATATTTGTCTTAATACATTCATATTAGGCCTTCAAGGCCTACAATAATGAGAATTCACTATCAAAGGGTATAAAGCCTACGAAACCTGATCCTCTATCGACCAATAGATAGAGTTGACAAGGTTCAATCCATAAAGTGAAAATGACCCCAAACACCCCGATGATGGCCGTGTTGAAAGAAGATCTCAACCGGAGGGGTTCACAAAATATTTCAAAATGCCCTCAAACTTCTACAAAATTCAAATATTTTTCAAGTGACCTCGAGGTCACCCCGATGATGGCCGTGTTGAATGATGATCTCAACCAGAGGGGTTCTCAAATATTTTCAAATGTCATCCCAAAAGTCCACTTCAAATACTCCAAAGCTCCACCCAAAAATCCCAAAATTCCACAAACCCTAAAATCCAGATATTTAAAATTAAAATCCAACCATCTACACTCAAAGCAAAATCCATCCATTCCCCGCAATAGTTTGCCGAGGCGGACAAATTAAAATCTACTTCTGCTCACAAAGAGCCAAATGCCTAGTCGAAAATATCACTAGGATTCATTCTCAAACAATCTCCTGCCAGTAAGGACGTGGTACGTGTCCTCTAACCGGCGGTCTGCCGCTAAATGGCCACCGCAGGATAAACGGTTATGACCCGGGGCCCTCTGAACCGAGTGGTTTTGCCGCCAAATGGCACCACAGATAGCGGTTATGGCCAGAGCCAATACGCTCCTTATTGGCATCAAATCCTTGAGATATGAATCAATAGGATATGATCGATAGGGCACAAAGCCCTCTGTTAGCTAAGGTGGATTCAAATTTGTCCCCTTAGACAAATACCCACCCCAGGTCTACAAGGTCCCCTTGGACGAAGCAACCCATGGCTGCCGACAAGGATCCTTCTGTCAGGTTGGGTCGACTACCTCCTCTGACTAAGTAGACCAAGGACCACGATGGCCCGGGACGACGGAACCATGGGATCTTGATCGGGTCCATCATCTATTCCCCCACCATCTGCTTTAAGTGAAAGGTGGTGAAATCTCTATTTTAAATATCAAAACCTTCAAATTTCCAAATATCAATCATTCAAATACCTAAATCCAAACCAAATTTCCAACTTCCAAATCCCAATCATTGCTGCTACTATATGCCAGATACATGTATTCTATACGTATCTGATTGACGACTAGCCTTAATCGAAAGTTCTCTCCCGTGATCGGGAGGGGTAATTAACTATAGGGGCTTGCGCCTATAGGAAACCAGAACTCAGATCATAAAGTCCTCACAAAATGAGGGCGAAATCTCTGGGTAGTGTCTTATCTACAAACCCATCTGCCTTCCAAAATTTACCTCGGAACTTATTCAGTTAAAACTCCCTCGCCGAATAAGAAAAGCGAGTGGAGGCCGAGGTAGAATTTTCGGAGCCCACACTTGAGTTCAAATTGATTTGAATTTGGGTTCAATCTGAGTTTGAGTAGGAGTTCATAACCCCCACTTAATGTTATATAGTTCAAGCTCAAAGTACAAGTTCAAGTGTCCCATGCAGTCCAAGTCCTCAAGTTCAAGTACATGTTCAAGTGCTTGTTCCGGGTCTTCTGAAGTTCTTGCAAGTATAATTTCATGTTCACTTTTTGTTCGAAGTCTTCTGGGATCTTTGCAAGTTCATTCGTATTCTCAAATTGATTTTGATTTCTGATTACAACTTGATTTTATTTTATTTGGTTTTGATCTTGATTAATCATTTAGATTTTGTTCGTATTCAAGTCCTCAAGTCATCTGTTCTTCACACAAGTCCTCTGCTCATTTAGTTCAAATTTTGTGCATTTTTTGTTCACGTACAGGTCTTCTGCATTGTTGCCCAAGAAGGTCTTCAAATTGTTCAAGTCTTTGTACATTTCAATGAAAATTTCGGCAGCACCCCGGCATATCCCCCGTTTGGGGGAAAATAGGGGAGCTGGGCCTTCCCACCACGCTACTTGAGCATGTATGGTAGGTGTCCTTAGACACCGCGGCCGTAGTAATTTCATCCCACCACGCTACAAGAGCGCATGGGGCCTTCAGTAATACCCGTACAGCAGAACACCAGTAGCTCTCCCCACCACGCTACAAGAGCGTGTATAGGGCTTACCCACCTCGTCGTATGCTTCGCACCGGGCTCCCTCCTACCGTGCTACAAGAGCGCGTATAGGTGGTTCCCTGGTCCGCTGCAAATGTTGAGAATGAGATTTTAGAACATCATACCTTACGTAGCAGTCGTCGGCGGTGTCGGCGTCGAGGTCAAGGACCGTCCCCACCACGCTACAAGAGCGTGTATAAAGCTTACCCGCCTCGTCGTACCTGTCGCACCGGATTCTCCCCCATCGTGCTACAAGAGCGCGTATAGGGGATCCATCAGCGCGTCAAGGGCGGGGTTTAAGTTAGAAATTTATAACTTGAAGTCCGGTAAACTAGCGGAAGAGGGCACAAAAACCGAGGCGGGAGGAGTCCACTTCTCTCTTTTTTATTTTTTGAATTAATTATAATCAGTGTTAATTAATCATAATTAATTAGTAAATTATTTTTAATTATTTATTTATAATTAATTATGATTAATTAGGATAATTAATTAAATTAATTAAAATCATTAGTTATAATTAATCTGTAATTAATTATAACTAATTAGTATTAATTAATTTTAATAGCTTATAATTAATTAATAATAATTAACAATAATTAATTTTGTAAATTATAATTAATTAAAATTAATTATAATTAAATAAATTAATTATAATAATTTAATTAAAATTAACTTTAATTAAGCATAGTAATTATAATTAATTAAAAATAATAATTAAAATTAATTAAAACAAACTATAATTAAATAAATCTAATATTTATTTATTTTTTAAACCCCTCGGTCCGGCGTAGCTACGGGATTTGGCCGGAGTATTGTACGGGAGGGAGATAGATACCTTCACGCCGGCGAGCTCCTGTTTTGCTTCCGATCTAATAGGAAGGGAAGACGTCGGAGGAGCAAAGTCGTTCAGCCACAGGTGAGCCGAAGAAGCAGCGAAAGGAAGAAATTTAACTTCACAGCCGACAAGCTTACGATCTTGCTTCCGATCAAAATGTCGTAATTTCCGATCCGACAGGCAGAGAAAGTCGTTGAAGGAGCGAATTCGAACAGCACCGGAGGAGTTGGAGAAGAGGCGCGAAAGGGATGGAGTTAACTTCACAGCGAGCTGCTCCCGTTGTCGCCTCCGATCAAAATGCCGAACTTCCGATCCGTTAGGAAGGGAATGTCGTCACAGGAGCGAAGTCAACAGCCACGATCAGAGCCGAAGAAGCACACAAAATGGAGAAAGTTACCTTCTCTGCCTGCGAGTTCCTGTCGTTGCTTCCGATTGTAATGTCGTAACTTCCGATCAAACAGGAAGGACGCGTCGTCGATCGAGTGAAGGGAGAGAGGGAACGAGAGAAAGGTCGTGAATGAGGCCTTTTGCTCTCATTTTAACGACGCGAAAGAGATCGTGCTGAGAGGTCGCGTGCGACGTGGGGGAGATCGTGGGAAGATCAGCGACGACGTGCGCGACGTGTGCGCGACAGCTGAGTAGGTAAGTGATTTTTTTTTCTTCTTTTTTTTTCGTGTAGCAGGTCAACACTTTCGAAGCCGCCGGCCTCCAGGTCCGATCCGAAGGCCCTGATTGAATATTCTCTTCTTTGAATACCAAATGTTCAAAGAGATTCTTCCACTTCGCAACCTCCAAGTTGCATTTCCCTTTTCTTCTCTGCAAATCAAAAATTATAAAGAAATTCCCCTTTTTCTACAACCCAACAGTTGTATGAAACTCTTATTCATTCAACCTATGTTGAGTGAATTAAACCTATGACAAATTACGTATTTGTTGAATAAAATCAACAAGTAGTTCAATCCAAATTATTTATTTATTGAATCAAATTCAACAAATAATTTCATAACAAGCAAAGGAGTCAAAATCCTAACTTTCTTTCATTCTCCTAACCCAAACTAGGTGAATGAGTTCCTCTCTTTGGATACCCGAAAGTCCAAGGAATCCTTAATGTGTAGCTCAAATCTACACATCACTCTCTTATGTTTGTTTAATCTAAATTTAGCAAACTAAATACTCATCATTAAACATAAAAGTTCTATGATAATTCCTCTTGATTTGTAGTCTTAAAGTTGCAAATCCTCCTCGCCTATTGAACTAAAATCAATAAGTGACTCGCCTTTGTTTGTCTAATCCAAATTAAACAAATAAAACCCAACTCCTTGAATACAAAAATTCAAGGAGATATTCTTTTGATTTGTAGCCGCAAAGCTACTAATCTTCCTTCACTTCTATAGGTTTCAAAGGCCTTAGAAGATGTCCTACCCTAGCCCAAAAGTTATATGCTTTCTCTCTTTCTTCTCCAACTTCAAGGTTGTAGGAGATTTCCCATCTCTTTAGCTCCAAAAGCTAGAGGGAGTTCTCTAACACTTAGCCCGAAAACTAAATGTTGGATTCCTATGTTCTCCTTTTATCTCCAAAAGCTATGGGAAATCTTCCAACACTTTGCTCAAAAACTATATGTTGGACACTATCTCTCCCTCTTCTTTAGCTTCAAAGCTAAAAGAAGTATTAATCTTCTCTCCCGAGCCTGATCCTTCTATATGAATAGATAAAAGTCGACACGGCTCGAACTATCAAACAAATATACGATCAAAGTATCAACCGAAATATCTGTTTTATACGTTCATATAAGGCCTTCAAAGCCCACGAATAAAGAAATTCATTAATAAAACATAGAGCCTACAAGGAACCCGATCCTCTGTCAGCAAGTAGATAGAGTCAACAAGATTCAATTCACGAATGCAAACGACCAAAAATACCACCCCCGATGATAGCCGTATTGAATGTTTATCTCAACCAGAGGGGGATTCTACCCTTTTAAATGCTCTTAAATTCTCACAAAATACAAAAACATAAATAACCCCATACACCCCGATGATGGCAATGTTGAACGTAGATCTCAACCATAGGGATTAACTTCAACAACTTCAAATGCCTCTAAACTTCCACAAAATTCAAATTCCTATGATAATATAAGTGACTTTAACGTCACCCCAATGATGGTCGTATTGAATACAGATCTCAACCGGAGGGATTAAATTCAAATACTTCAAATGTCATCCCAAATACCCATAAAATCTCAAAACTCCAAGATATCTAAAATCGAAATCAGCCATCCAATCACTTAAAGCAAAATTCATCCACCAGCCGTAACAGTTTGCCAATGTGGACAAATTCGTAAATAACTTCAGCTCACAAAGAGCAAGTGTTTAGTCGAAAATATCACTAGGATTTATTCTCAAATAATCTCTTTTCAGTAAACTCACAAAGAGCAAGTGTATGATAGTAAAATTTCTATTTTAAATATCCAACTTTCAATCTCAAATTCATGCTGCTACTATATGCCAGATAACATGTATTTTTACGTATCTGATCGATGACTAGCCTTAATCAAAAGTTCTCTCTTGTTATCAAGAGGAGTAATTAACCATATGGGCTTGCGCCTATAGGAAACTAGAACTCAGATCATAAAGTACTCTCAAAATGAGGCCAAAATCTCTGAGTAGTGTCTTATCTACAAACCCATTTGGCTTCCCAAAATTTACCCCGGAACTTTATCCATTAAAACTCCAAATAGCAACGGGGGAGCCTAGGGCCGAATTTTCAGAGCCCACATTTTCTTTCTTTTTTTTATCTAAAGCATCCTCTAATATGATCAAGTTTGATAATCAAACAGTACTTAGATATGATACAACAAAACAGGTAGAAATAACTAGAGTTTCGATGCCTAGGGATAAATGTGTAATCAAATTGTGATGTAGATTGTCAGCAGCAACAACAACTTCAATGAAATAGTTTATTCCTGTTATAAAGGTAATTAAATTTGCTTTCAATTGCCTTGGAAAATTGTTATCTGAACTATGATTAAAGCAAGTAAAATGTTACCATTATAAAATACCTTGATTAAATCAAGGTTTCGGGATTAATAAAAAAACTGCATTCTCGTATTCCCGCTGATTGTAGAGGTTAACAATTACGCATGTGTCATGTTTCACAAACCAAATGAACTCGAAATTAGCATACCAATTCAATGTCCTCACGCATGTGCTTAAGTTTCGCATTGAAGATACCTAACCACTCGTCCATATCTTCAACACAAATGATAGCCACCTCAAGGCCGTGCAATACCTGCATAGGTTAATTAGAAATAAATTTAAGTTACAGCAATGTGAATTGATGATCAAAGTTATTAGAAAATTGATGAATTATTTTGGTCATATTATGTAGTTACCAGTTATAGCCTCTGAAAGATAGTGATCCCCATACACTCAAGGAAGGACCTCAAAAATAGTTTTCCAGCGACAGATTAAACTCTGATAAAGTATTAAGCAGAGTATTATGTCCTCTTAAGAGGAATCAAATTATTAATTTGTAGATTTCTCAAATGCCCCCTAATTAATATTCTCATCAAGGAGACAACTCTTGAAAAAACTTATTTTTAAGACTCTCGCTATATTGTTTTACCCTATGATGGCTTCCTAGTTGCGTTGCTGACAACAGAGATACAGGACTTCGGCTCTTAGGCTCAAAAGCGATTGGGGCATAATGATAAACCCTGCCAAGATGCCATAGCTCGGGCATCTCATGTCAATCATGAATCCCGACCTATTTATTCAACAAAGGTAGTTAACCCAACTTGACTGAAAGGTCTTTATAGGCAGTCACAGTTGCTTCATCTAAGGAAACTTCATAAACTATGATGCACAAACACAAATACGATGACATGGATTTGACATGACACAGACTGACACGCTAATTATTGAAAATATAGATGAATATGGGTTGAACACGGTATTATATTTTTTATATATTAAAGATAGGGTATAAAAATTGAATAAGCAGAATATTAAGAATAATTGAAAAATAATAAGTCATTTAATAAGGATCTGTACTTAAAATGAATAATATTAGGATGTTGAGAGTAAGGGGTGGATGTATGTCAGGCATCGAGAGGGGAGACGACAATGTTGTTAAGAGTCGGGCATCAATGTTATGCAATGGACATTGGGCTTTAATGTTGAGACAGCATCGGCCCTCGATGTCAAAACGACATCGATCGTCAATGCTGAGATGATATTGGACAAAGATGGGACATCAAGACGGTGAGGGGGGATTTTTTTTTTTAAATAGCGGGGGCATGATTGTGAATGTATAAATTGGTGGTATCAAGCGTTAATGTCAAGACATCATCATACTTTAATGTTAAGATGGTTGTTTTCACAGCGTCAGAGAGATGACATCGTGCATTGTTGTTAAACCCTAATTATAAACCACTAAAGAGAAATGAAAATAGGAATGTTCAGGGAATGGGATATTGAGTATGGGTAGTTGATTTGAGGCTATAGAAAAAAAAATAAGAAATTTAGTTTTTATTTTAATAAATAAAATTTTAAAGTATAATAAATTATATTTTAAAAAAATCTCATAAAATATTTAAGACACGCGTGTCCAATTTATTTTTAATTATTTTTTAATTGGACACGTTCTCGACGTGTCAGACAAGTGTCATGTAATATGTGTCGGACACTGCATACCTTTTTGAGAAGACGTGCCGGTGCATCATATAGTTCATAAAGCACGGGAGGAAGCCAAATAGCCAATTTAGGCCAAACAAGAGTGATAGAAGGTTTTGTGTCTTATCAGATGCATCAAGTGAAGCCAGAAGGGCCAATTCTTATCATGCCACTCTATAACTCTTTTGGCATTGCTTCTCATTAAATGAAATCATGGAATTGTGACCATTTACAGACATCAAGTAATATTGAACTAGGAATTTGGATTTCACTGAGGACAAGTTACATTACCTCTTTTATTATAGCTTCACTCTCTAGAAGTGCATGGATGTTTGCTGCTTCTAAAGCTTGAAGTTCATGTTTCATCCTTTCAGAGAATACATCTGCTTCCCCAAAACCCATAACATACCTGCAACAGAATGATAATTGAAGAATATCTAAGATAAAGATAATCCAAATGACAAAAATAACATTGTATCACAGGTTTATCTCAACAAAATCATGATAAAGATCAAGCCATGACCAAGTTCTTTGGTTTTCCATGAGGTTCTATTTTCAACTCTTCAACGAAGAAAATTGCGTAAATGAGGAAATGAGCATTTTACTTGATTGATTCAAGGTATAAAGCTGATCAGAAAGTCATTAGCGCACACCTAGATGCAAGTATTACTGATTCTCTCAAAAGAATATCTGTTTTACTAAATCCAGAGTGAGGGCATCTAAAAATCAAGCTGCGTAATAGACCTAAACCCTAATTCAAGTTTAAGAACAGCATCAGGAAAAACTATAAAACTTACAAATAAAATAAAAATAATAAAAATTAAAAAACAAAATAAAAATAAAAAATTATTATAAAAAAAATAAAAAAAGACAAGAAAACTGAAAAAAAATTTAGGGTTTAGGGTTTACATTGAAAGGAAAACAAAAGCAAAAAAATAACATATATATGTTAAATAGAAGAATATATGACCAATTACAGAATAAAAGAAAAAAGTTATTTATGTTACAATAAAGAATCCCAATTATTAGAAAATATTTAATCATAAAGAGTGTTAAATAGTGGATCTATATAAGGAAATATACAACAACAACATCAAGCCTTTGTCACACTACGTGGGGTCGGCTACATGAATCTTTTTTCTCCATTGTATTTTGTTAGAAGTCAAATACTCGTTTAAATCTAATAAAGAAGTATCAATTCTAATATTTTCTAACTAAGTCTTTTAAGATCTACCTCTACCTTTCTTACATAAGTCAAATCCAATACCTCTACTTCCCTAAGCGGGTCATCAAAAGACAGTCGTATTATGTGACCAAACCATCTAAGACAACTCTCAATAATCTTATCTTCCACTGGAGCTACTCCAACCTTTTCACGTATATGTTCATTTTGTATCCTATCTCTAAGGGTAAAGCCACTCATCCACCAGAGCATCCTCATCTCTGCAACACTTAACTTAGTATTATACTTCTCTTTTAATGGCCAACATTCGGAGAGATTATTCTGTGCAGATGCCGAACGCAGCTCTACATCCGAATACCAATCAAAATCCGCCACGTCAGCGATACTGAGGCGCGGTACCGAGCTATACCGAGCCTCGGTACCGCAGTACCGAGCCGAGGGCTTAGATATCCGAACAGGGTTTGGCTTCAGCACAGAATAATTTTTTCAACATTCGACATCATAAAACATTGCAGGTCTCACCACCATCTTATAGAATTTTCCCTTAAGTTTTAGGGGGGCTTTTCTATCACATAACAAGTGTCACGACCCAAGCCGGATGCCCGAACTAACGCGGAGGGAACGAAAATCGGACGATAATAACTTTTCATTTTTTTTATAAGTAAAGTAACATAAAGACTTCTTTATCAAACTGAAGATCCACTAATACAAGAAATATTCCATTAAATCAATTGTTTTTCCACTTATCAAAGCAAATAATTTCATCAATCATAATTTACCTGTTTCTATTGATGTGTCATCTTCCATAAACATACTCTTCTTTTTCTGTCATTTTTATTTCTTTAGAGATCTTACTGAAACATTAATTTAGTGGGTTGAGATTACCATGTAAAATCAGTGAGTAATCATTATCAATCATAAAACAGTAACACAGGTATATATATATATATATATATATATATATATATATATATATATATATACATATATACTTTTTCTTTCTTAATACAAAATCCATACACATACATCTTTCATGTATTAAGCCGTATAATTTACATAAGTCTTTTTATATTCAATCATAATTATCCATTTCCATGTAACATTTCTTTTAATAGATTTGACATTTAATTCATTTTCATAATCTTTTTCATTTGTACATGAACATCATCTAAATGTACCAACGAATATACAACAATTTTCATTTCCATCTCTTTTTTTCTTTTTTGACATGTACGAGGTGAACTCCAATAAATTTGCATGCAAATCTTTTTCCTTTTCCTTTTCTTTTAATTTATTTTTCATTCATTCATATATATTTTTGATATACAGATAAGTATCATATATATATATATATATATATATATATATATATATATATATATATGTTTTCTACCTTTAGTTTCTATTTTCCTTATATATCATTCATATGATATTTATTGATTTAGAAAAAGCTTATGATAAAGTTCCAAGAGAAGTACTATGGAGAGTTCTTGAAAAGAAAGGAGTTAATAATGCTTATATTCAAATCATTAAAGATATGTATGCAGGAGCTATTACTTGTGTTTAAACACAAGGTGGTTTGACCAAGTATTTCCCTATTTCGGTTGGGTTACATCAAGGATCAGCCTTAAGCCCATATCTTTTTGCTTTAGTCATGGATGTTCACTAGACATTTGCAAGATGATGTACCTTGGTGTATGCTTTTTGCTGATGACATTCTTGTTGTTGATAAAACTAGAGAGGGAGTTGAAAGTAAACTTGAATTATGGAGGTCAACATTAAAGACTAAAGGTTTTCGCTTGAGTAGATCTAAAACGGAATATATGGAGTGTAATTTTAGTAGTAATAGACCTAGTGAGGGGATTGTGACTTTGGGCGATCAAGTCATTAATAAGAGTACTGTTTTAGATATCTTTGATCTATTGTTCAGAGTGATGGTGAAATAGATGGGGATATTATCAACAGAATTCAAGTTGGATGGTTGAAGTGGAGAAATGCATCGGGCTTGTTGTGTGATAGAAAAGTACCCCTCAAACTTAAGGAAAAATTCTATAAGATGGTAGTGAGGCCTACAATGCTTTATGGTGCTGAATGTTGGCCATTAAAAGAGAAGCATAATACTAAGTTAAGTGTGGCAGAGATGAGGATGCTCAGGTGGATGAGTGGCTTTACCCTCAGAGATAGGATACGAAATGAGCATATATGTGAAAAGGTTGGAGTAGCTTCAGTAGAAGATAAGATTAGAGAGAGTCGCCTTAGATGGTTTGGTCATATAAAACGGCGGCCTTCCAATGACCCGGTTAGGAGAGTAGATGTATTAGATTTGACTTATGTTAAGAAAGGTAGAGGCAGACCTAAAAAGACTTGGTTAGAAAATATTATGAATGACCTTTCTTTATTAGATTTAAACGAGAATTTGATCTTTAATAGTACACAATGGAGAAAAAGGATTCATGTAGCCGACCCCACGTAGTGGGATAAAGGCTTGATATTGTTGTTGTTGTTGTTGTCTCTCTACATATCATTTCTTTCATATAATCGTATTTGTATATACATTTACTTATTTCATATGTAATAGTTTCAAAAAAAAGCATAAGTCTTAAAACACTTATATAACATGTTTCTTTCAAAATGAAATAGAAAAAATACAATAAAGATAAATTCTATAAATATCCACTTTGATTATTTCAAGACTTCAAGTCATCGATCCTTGGTACAACCTAAAGAAATTCATAACCATAAAAATTTATCATCTAACTTTCATAAATTTATCATAAATATTCATTTAATTAATAATTACCTCAAATCTAAATTTCTCTTTCCTTATTAAACTCTTGAAGAATCAAACTCCTACAACTTGATATCTCCCTTTCTAGAATTCCTAAATTTATACAATATAAACTTTCATGAAAATGTGATTTAATAATAAAATTTATTAAAAGTTATACACTATGAAATTCACTTACAAATGAGGATTTTCTCAAAATCCCAAAATTCTTCTTTATCTCCCAAAATCCTTTCCCCTCGCTTTCAGTCACTTCATTTTCCTTTATTAAACATCAGTTGCTTTAGATGAAGCAAAACAAGGAAATTTATAAGGAAATGGAAAGAAAAAATTCAACAAATTTTCTCCCCTCATCCTCTCAGTCATTCTTCTCGTTCACTGAGATTTCTTCTGATTTACCACTTCTTTAGCGATAAGAATGAAAAAAAGTTGGTGATTCTTATCCCTAAACATGATCAATTGCTAGAAATGGCTAGTGAAATGAACTCTCCAACATCTTCTGCACATGCATTCGTCTGCTCCATGTTGCGTCCGTCCTGTTCGAGGAAATTAATAGATGGTCGGCGAGTTCAATTGAACCGGCCGGCCAAACTGGTTATTACAACAAGCCTGATGCATTCCTCCACTTCAACCATCCAACTTGAATTCTATTAATAATATCCCTATCTATTTCACCATCACTCTGAACAATAGATCCAAGATATCTAAAATGTGCTCTTATTAATTAATTGATCTCCCAAAGTCACAATCTCCTCACTAAGTTCATTACTACTAAAATTACACTCCATATAATCAGTTTTAGATCTACTCAAGCGAAAACCTTTAGACTCAAGGTTGACCTCAATAATTCAAGTTTACCATCAACTTCCTCTCTAATCTTAATCACAAGAAGAATATCATCTGCAAAAAGCATACACCAAGGTACATCCTCTTGCAAATGTCTGGTGAGAACATCCATGACTAAAGAAAAAAGATATGGGCTTAAGGCTGATCCTTGATGTAATCCAACTGAAATAGGAAAAAACTTGGTCAAACCACCTTGTATTTGAACACAAGTAATAGCTCCTGCATACCAACTTTAATGATTTGAATATAAGCATTATTAACTCTTTTCTTTTAAAGAACCCTCCATAGCACTTCTCTTGGAACTTTATCATATAATTTTCTCTAAATTAATAAATATCATATGTAGACCCTCCTTATTCTCTCTATACTTCTCCATCAAACCTTTCAATAAATATATGGCTTCCATAGTAGACCAACCCGGCATGAATCCAAATTGATTTTCAGAAACATTAGTATCACGCCGCAACCTATGCTCCATAACTCGCTCCCATAGTTTTAAAGTATGGCGTATTAACTTAATTCTTATATAATTCACACAATCTTATGCATCACCTTTATTCTTAAAAATAAGAATTAACACACTCATTCTCCACTCATCTAGCATCTTTTTAGTCTTTAAAAAATATTAAAAAGTTTAGTAAGCCAAGAAATTATTTCATCTACTAAGCATTTCCACACCTCTATTAGAGTATCATTAGGTCCAACAATTTTTTCACACTTTATTTTCTTTAAAGCCTTTTAACTTCAGTTTTACTAATATGGCGATAAAAACAAAAATCTTTATTTTCATTTAGGGTGCTAAGGTCACCAAAGTCAATCATATTTTCACTTTCTTCATGAAAAAGTTTAGCAGAATATCTCATCCACCTTTGTTGAATTTTATTTTCTAAGAAAAATACTTTTTGATCTTCATCATTAATACACTTCACTTGAAGTAAATTCTTACTACTCTAATCTTTTTGTTTGGCTAACTTATACATATATATTTCTCCCTTCTTAGTATCTAATCTATTATATAAATCATTAAAAGCTAAAATCTTTGCATCGCATATTGCTTTCTTAGATTCCTTACGTGTCTCTTCATATCTTTTTCAATTATCAGAATTTTTATATCTAAATAAATTTTTATAACAAAATTTCTTTTTTTATATTTTCTTGCACATTTGGATTCCACCACCAACTATTTTTATTATTATGAGCTTTTCCTTTTAAAACTCCAAGCACATCCTTTGCAACATTCTTAATATTACTAGCTATCATTTCCCACATAACATTAACATCCTCATGCACACAAAAAATATTAAGATCTAAAATCTTACTCTCAAAAAATATTTTTATTAATATTCTTTAAATGCCCCCATTTAATCCTAGAATATCGTTTAACTTTATTTTTTTATTTTTTGTCCCTTTTATCTTAAAGTCCAAAAATAATAATCGATATTGGGTACATAAATTTTTACTCGGAATAACTTTACAATTTTTGCAATCTAAACAATCTGAGTTTTACTATATCCATTTCTATAAGTGATGAGATGTTCATTTCTTTTCTTAAAAAATGTATTAGCAATTAAAAAATCATAAGCTAAAGAAAAATATAAAATAGTCTTACCACTTTCATTTGTTGTTCCAAACTCATGACCACCATGAATGCTTTTAAAATCATATACCTCTCTACCAACATGTTCATTTTAATCTCCTCCAATAAAAATTCTTTCTTCAAGAGATATCTTTTGTAATAATTCTTCTAAATAATTTTAAAATTTTAATTAAGAACTCATATCCAAACTTATTTGAAGAGCATAAGCACTTATAATATTAACAATCTTAGTATCAACAACAATCTTTAAAATGATAATTCTATCTCGAACTCTATTAATATTTATAATATTATCCTTTAAACTCAAATCTATAATCACACTTATACCATTTCTGGTATGACTCCAACTAGAATACCATAATTTAAATCCTAAACTATCAATCTCTTTAGCCTTCTCTCCAATCCATTTAATTTTCTAAATACACAGAATATTTATCTTCTTATAAATCATAATATTTATTAATTCCATTAATTTTTCTGTAAGGAAACCTATATTCCAATTTCTTATGCTAACAAGGAAATATGAAATAAAAAAACTTAAAAGAGAGAGGTCGGAAGTAAAGAGCGTACAGAAGCGATTGCATAGATTTTTTTATTAACGAAGTAAATGAGAAGAATGAAAATCAAGGTATGACGACAAGATATTAACAGAGGTTATCATATAAAGATAAAACAAATCAGGGTTATATAACTAAAAACAAATCAGGCTATATCACTAATTACATCTTTGGGGATGCTCTGCATTAAGAGACGAAATAGATGATTTGCCCTTCTAGAGCACCGTTCTTTTCTGCCCAATGCTTCCAAATGAAGCAGAACTTAACCTTACTTCTAAAGTGCATGCTTCACCTCACTTTTAATAAAAAACATATTGTATAGCTCCCAAGAGCTCCATAATACAGATAATAAGCACTACAACATTTTAATGATTCCAATACGCCCGTAACTTTTTGCATCCCGGTCTCTTCCAATTCTGCATAAGCATAACTTCTATCACACTTTTAAACTAGTATAGCTCCCAATAGATCCATCATACAGATAATAAGCACCACAACATTTTAATGATTCCCATATGCCCAATATTTTGCATCCCGGTCTCTTACAATTCTGCATAAGCATAACTTCTATCACACTTCTAAAGTAACTCTTCATTTTCTCCAATCTGCCCTTGTTCGCTACTGTTGCTGTTATAAGACAAATTTCTTCCGCTACCTGAGATACTAGTTCTAAATAGAATTAATCACAATAGCATTACATTATCATCTTCCATAATTATGTCAACCAATTTGAGCATATATGTTTGAAGTTACTCTAGGTACCCAAGTTACAGTTCTACAGTGCATACAACTCATGGTCTCTTCTATTATTCCTCCATCCTTATCCTGGAAGACAGTTATTGCATGAAATCTTCGTAAGTACTGAACAAACAGCTCCACTAAAGCACATTCTTCAAAATTAAATGATCTTATTTTCCTAAGGTTAAATCAAGTATTATTTATCTTTTGGCAAATTTATCAGGCTCAAGCATAAGGACAAGTATTCAACTATAATTCTTGCATCATAGAACTTTCATATCCGATTTGAAATTAAAAAATAGCACTTAATTTATTCCAACCTGAGGCGACAACTCTCACAGCTCCTGTCCTCCCGAACTAATCAGATTTTATCATTCTGTACTGTATTTCTTTTCTTTTTTTTTCTTTTTTTTATTTAATTTTGATTTGTCTTTAATTTGTTCATGCCATTTAATTTTGTGATAGTGGTCATACTGAAAATTTTGGGTTGGCGTAGTGCTGTGTTCGTTTAAAAAATTATTAAAATAATAATTTTGATTTGTATGGTTGTAAAAACTGGCAAGTCTTTGTTAAAAAGACAATAATAGCTCAAGGAAAGCTTGGGACAGAAGCGGTCCAGTTGTGGCCGCCCTCCTACCTGAGGACTAATTATTTGAGTAATCATTCAAATCACAAAAATATAATAATAATAATAAATATTCTCATTATGTGTCTATTGCTTGTATTTGAGTAATGCTTGCGGAAATAAGTTTTAGTTTAAAAAAAAAAAAAGAATGAATAGAAGTCCAGAATAATTATCAAGTTCTGATTCTAAAATTATATGGTTTAACTCGTTCTTCTTGTATCTTGATTACTAGAAAGTAACTTTTGAAGTATTGTTTCACATACTAAACCTTGTGGTATGATGATCGTTGGATGCAGATAGCTAAGAAAATCATAAGTGCGTGTTTTTCTATGCTAACACACCTATTGTTAATGGACAGGTTGTGAAACAGCTTATAAACTCAAATTGATCTTCTTGTTTAGAACGTTATTCTTGATTTGACATGATCGAGAATGATTTTGATCAACTATATTGCTGAGCCTTAAAATATGTGAACTTATGTATCATTGTCGTATTTAGGGCCTATTAGGATGCAGGTGGGATTTAATTTAAGTAGGATTTCCCAAGTCCTCTAAATTCTGATTTATTAAATCTTAAGAGAGTTAAATCCTAAAAACTGTTTGGTAGGAAATATGTTAAATCTTGACAAATTCTGCAAGCCTATTTGGCAATACAATTTAAGATTTAAAGAGGTTAACTCATATAATATTTGTATTTTAAATATGAGTTACTTATTAATTCCAATTTTAATTTACACCAATAAATTATAATTATGAATATTATAATTATGGTGTTATTTTAATAAGTATTTTATTAATAACTTATATAGGTGTTATTTCAATAAGTACAAAAATGCTAATTGTATTGATAACTATCTATTACTTATTTAAGTATAATTTAAAATAATTAATCATTTAAATGCTATTTACACTTATTATTTCTTTAATTTTTATATATTATTTTAATAAATAGTAATTACTAATTATAATTATAATTATCAAATTAATCGACTAAATATTTTATTAATAACTAATTATTTAATTTATATTTACACTACTAAAAATCTAATTAAGTATTTATATTTTAAATTATATCAATTAAGCTAATTAAATAAATGTCTAATTAATAAATTAAGAATTAATCTAATCCTCATAGGCGGGCTGACTTTCCTCTACAATTTCTTTCTTGTCGTTGGCGTGAGGTAGAGCTTTCCTCTTCGACTTCGTTGGTTTGCTTGGGGTAGAGCTTTGAACGAGTTGCTTGTTATTGCCTGACTAGGGTTTGTCTTTCCTCTTCTGGAGAGAAAAGTAATCCCCAGCAGAGTCGTCAGAAATCTGTTGGCTCAAGAAAAATGACGATGAATGCATGAATCTCGTTTTGCAGCCGTAGGATTCCATTTCCCTTAAGTCAGATTGTAGTTAACTAGATTTCTCATGAGAATAGTGTCAAGGTTTAGGTCTGGGATCCTTCATATGAGCGTAAGCATTCATAATTAATTACCCCTCTTAACACGTAAAAGAGAACTCTCGATTAATGATGAATAAATTTTAAATATTTTTAGTCTCAATAGTAGGAAAAATGGAGGTAAACCTGATCAATATCCCATGGTTCCGTCGTCCCGGGTATGCCGTAGATTTCAGTCTACCAACACTAACAATCATTAATCGTAGTGTCCAGAGAATCTGATTAACATCCATGGGTTGTCTCCTCTTAGGGATTCCAAGTAGACTGAAGAGGTTGGATGTGGGTTTTAATTTTATGGGGTGTTTTGGGGTTTACATCTATTAGAATACCCATAAATTGATTTGGTTGACAGGTCTTACGGCTTTCATAGAAAGTAGCCCAGGGAATTAAATTTTAGGCTAGGGCTTACAACTTTTGTAGAAAGTACCCCAAGTATTTGATTTGGAATGGGGCTTACTCTATTTATGAGTTGCTCAAAGATAGATCTTACAACCTAACTCTACAAAAAAAGGTTGCCCATGAGTGTTAATTGTTTAGGTATGTCTTCCTTAGGAAGTTGCCTGAAAAGCGAGTCATACAACTTAATCCCTTAGACTAAGATGCCCAAGAAATTTGTGTTTTGTAGAAGATCTTATGATAGAAAGTCCACATGCTTTCGACATGGGATTATAGATGTGGTGCATCACACCATCATGGTTTTGGTTACCTATAATTATTCTGCTCCTATAGTTATTTTGCATAGTTTATATATTTTCTTACCGCTGGGCATTCTATTATTAGTTGTCAGCCTACTACTATAGTTTCTAATTTGAGCATGATAGTACAAAACTCCTTTTACTGCCATTTAGTTGTTTTCAGCAAGAGGAAGAACCCTCTTGATAGTGAATGTTTTGTATATCTTTTCCCTGTGGAGAAGATGAAAATAGTTTTTGCTGATATTGCAAATTCAGGTTCAGGCCTTTATCATGTTTGTTCTCTATTTTTCCTCTTTGAACCTACTTCTTTCGTTGTATACCACATCAACTTGGCATCAGAGCCGGCGGCTCGGTAAGATGGCAGAGTCGAGCAAGCGTGTGATGGGCAAGGATGACCGGAGTCTAGAAGCACTCTGGATCATGCACAATGTGGTGGAGAAGCGGCTGGACGAAATTTCGGCCACATTGGATCAACTTACGGTAAGCTTATGTCAGGAAACCTAAGTCATTCCTGCGGGTGCTAACTTCCACTGGATGGGAAGGCAAGTCACGCCGATGAACACCCCCGCGAGAGGATGCGGAGGTTTTTTGAATCGGGAGCAGAGACGAGCTCCAATGCTACCGGAGCTATTAGATTCCGATGATGAGTATGAGGATTATAATCCGAATGGGTTTTCTGACTCTGAAGCAGACCAGGGGGAGCGATAGTCACGTCGGGGTTGGGGCCGTGACCGGCATCCTGGAGAATTTAGGGTGAAACTGGATATACCAGCGCGTGGTGGTCACAATTGCCACAATCTCGTTGAAGAGAAGGATGTGAACCTGTTCGTAGCTGGGCGCGGATAAAACAGCTTCTGAGGGCGCATTTCCTGCCTACGGATTATGAGCAAATGTTGTACCTAAAGTATCAACATTGCAGTCATGGGAGTCGTTCCGTTAGCGACTATACCGAGGAATTTTAATGTCTATCTGCTTGGAACGATTTGAATGAGACTACAAATCAGCTAGTGGCTCGGTACATTGGGGGATTGAAAGACACCATTCAAGACAAATTGGAGTTGAATTCCGTTTGGTCCTCACAGACCGTGAATTTTGCACTCAAAGTTGAAATCCAACTAACTTGCCATTTTTGTAGCAGCTCCCATAGAAAACCCCAGATGGAACAGGAGCTGAATTCTCTAAACCATCCGGAGCAACCAACCGTAAAAGCCCAATACAGCTTGAGCAAAGCAGCCCAAGTAGTAATGACAAACCAGTCTCGGACACCAGGTTCCAACTGAAGCCTAGAATTGCGGCCAAAGAGAACCCCAACTCATGACTACAAGGGATCAAATGCTTCCGGTGTTCCCAACAAGGCCATAAATCCAACGAGTGTCCTACCGGCAACAATTACAACTATTAGACGTCGAAGGAGAAAATAAACAGAGTCGCCCTGAGGAGGAACAACATACCGACGTGGAAGAGTTGGTCAGTGTTACGACCCGGCCCGGATGCTCGATCTAACGAGGCGGGTACAAAAAGTCTGACGATAAAATTTCTTAAACATTATACTACTTCATTTGCTAAAGAGCCACTAAACACAAAATATAAATTACCTATTGATATCTGCACGTCATCTTCTGTAAACATGTTCTTCTCTTTCAGCCATTTCTTCTTTAAGAACTTACCTGAAACATTTAAACTCGTGGGTTGAGTTTACTAAGTAAACTCAGTGGGTAAATATTTAAACAATTAAAATAAATGTTCTTATTTACAATACTCTTAAAATCTTCAACATGTATTTAACCATTCATTCAACTTTTTCCATTTATTTCGATAATTAATACATATTCGATCATTTTGCTTAAAAACGTTTAAAGCTATCTTGATTATTTCTTTTTCCCATTTAATTCATACAGGAGCACCGTCTCAATGTACTCAAAAGTACAACCTTTTCCATTTTTCCTTTTCCATTTCCATTACCTTTTCCTTTTCCTTTTTACGTGCACGAGTACGGCGTCCCCAGTCAGTACCATAAGGGGGTGAACTCCTGAAATATTCATATATACCATTTTTCTTTCTTTTACATTTACTATAACATTTCTATTCAATTTCATATGTCATTTCTTTTCAATATTTCTTTAATACATACATGTATTTTCTTTTCATTCATATGTAATTCAATTCATTTAATTCTTATTGGAATAATACTTACAATTATTTAGGTATTTAATCTTTCAACATTTTGTACATTGTAGTCTTTAAATTAAAACTTTGAAAGCAGCATAATAATACTAAAATTTGAATTTCATAATTATAATTACCCACTTTGAACTTTTCAGGCCTTCGGCGAAGGGTGTTACCTCGAACCTCTCTCCAAATCTCTAACATCAAGCAATAAAGTTTTCATGAATTTGCTTTATCAAATAAAATTCAAGAATAGTTTCATGACAGAAATTTCTTACAATGGGATTTTCCAAATCTCCTCAAAATCCTTCTTCCTTTTCCAAAATTCTCTCTCTTTGCTTCAAATCTCTTCCTTTACCTTCAAGAAGCATATTGTTCACTTTAAACGAAGAAAAGAAGAAAATTTATACAAAAAAATCTGTAAGAAAATCCAACAAACCTTTTTCCTTTTCTTTCCTCGTTCGTTTCTCTCGTTCTTTGCAATTCTCCCAAAATAACACTTCTGTCAACTGTGGAAATGAGAAGGAGTTGATTATTCTTATCCTCCAACGCGATCGACTGCTAAAAATGGCAAAAGAAAACTCAGAAACCTACCTTCGCACGCTCTATCGTCCGTCCGCTTCTCTATTTTGTGAATGCCGCTGTTCCGCGAACTTCTCTGCTCGCGGTATTAAAAGGGTGGGCCGGCCGGTTCAGTTGAACCGGCCGGATGAACCGGTTGTCACAGTCAGGGATGAAGGCAAGCCACTTGTATGCGTCCTAGAGAAATTGTTGTTGGCACCTAGAGAGCTTAACACAACGCAGCAACATGAAATTTTCCGGACCAAGTGTACTATTGGCGGGAAAGTCTGCGATTTGCTCATTGACAGCGGATGTACGGAGAATATTGTCTCTCGAGCGATGGTACAAGCCCTTCAGTTGAAAGCAACCAAAAACGCACAGCATTATAAAAACAACTGGGTTAAGACGGGAATGGACATACTTGTGTACGAGATGTGCCGGATTAATTTTTCCATCGGTAAGCACTACACTTGCGAAATGTTGTGTGATGTGTTAGACATGGATGTATGCCACGTGATACTGGGGAGGCCTTGGCAATTTCATGTCGGAGCAATTTATGACGGAAGAGCCAATACTTACTCGTTGGAATGGAAAGGTAGGAGGCTTAGATTGCTATCACAAACTACTGGAAATGCAAGTAAAAGTGACAATGTAAAGTCAGCAATGCATATAGTTAGTGGAAATGCCCTCCTGTCCTCATCAAAGGAAAGGTCCTTGCTGTTTGCCTTGATCATCAAGCAAGAGGCTCCTCTTGTCACAAACCAAAAGCTAGTAGTCGAGATTGATGAGCTATTGGGACAATTCAAAGATATAATTTCGGATTCAATGCATGTTACTCTACCGCCGTTGAGAGCTTTACAACATCAGATTGATTTTGTGCCGGGAGCAACCCTTCCCAATTTACCGCACCACCGTCTAAGTCCGAATGAACACTAAATTATGCAGCGATTGGTGGACGAACTGTTGGAAAAGAAGCTCATACAACCAAGCCTTAGTCCATGTGCAGTGTCGGCTCTACTAGTACCAAAAAAAGATAGTAGTTGGCGAATGTGCATAAACAGTCGAGCTATCAATACGATCACCATCAAATTCCAATTTCCTATTCCGCGAGTGGAAGAGCTGTTGGAGAGGTTGTCTGGAGCCACTATCTTTTCTAAACTGGATCTTCGGAGCGGGTATCATCAGATACGGATTCGGCCTGACGATGAATGGAAGACCGCCTTCAAAACACGACAAGGATTATTTTAATGGAAAGTAATGCCATTTGGGCTGTGCAATGCTCTATCAACGTTCATGAGATTAATGAACGAAGTTCTAAAGCCCTTTCTCAACAAGTTTTGTGTAGCATACTTCGACGATATCCTTATTTACAGTACCACTCTGACTGATCATTTGATTCACTTAACTCATATATTTACTGCTCTTAAACAAAATCAGCTCTACCTCAATCAGGCCAAGTGTGAATTTGCATCGCCGAATGTGTATTTCCTTAGGTTCCTCATCTCTGCTGACAGGGTGCATGTAGACCAAAAAAAAATTGGTGCCATTACTAGCTGGCCAACTCCATAGTCTTCGATATGCGAAGTTTTCACGGCCTTGCCAACTTTTATCGACACTTAATTAAAAATTTTAGTACGATAATGGCCCCAATTACCAATTGTTTGAAACTTAAACAATTTCATTGGGGTGGCAAACAACAAGCTAGTTTTAAGGCAATTAAAGTGGCGTTGTATACAGCTCCGGTACTTGTTCTCCCCAACTTTGATAAGCCTTTCCATGTAGACACCAACGCCTCGGCAATTGGAATTGGAGCAGCTCTCAACCAAGAAAACAAACATGTTGAGTTTTTTAGTGAAAAATTGTGTCCTCGACAAAAATGGAGTGTGTATAAACAAGAATTGTATGTTGTTGTAAGAGCCTTGAAGCAATGGGAACCATATTTGCTACATCAGGAGTGATCACCACGCACTACAATTCATTAACAATCAAAAAAACATGAACCGAATGCACGCCCTATGGATTTTGCTCTTGCAGAGATTCTCGTTTGTCCTAAACACAAATCTGGTTCCTAAAATCTGATAGCGGATGCTCTCAGCCGAAGATGTGCTATCATCACTCAGTTGCAAACCGAAATCATGGGGTTGGAGTGTCTAAAGGAGCTATACGCCACTGACCAAGAGTTCAGCTGCATTTGGGAAAACTGTTTAAATAATATGTCAGATAAGGACTTCTCTATAAGGCATGGGTTTTTATTCAAATATACACAACTTTGCATTCTAGATTCATTATGGAGACCACAAATCATCAAGGAAGTCCATTGCGGCGGGTTGGCAGCTCATGTCGGCAGAAATAACAAACTCGCCCAAGTTCAATCCATATTTTTTTGGCCACACTTACGCCGAGATGTCATGTGATTTGTGGAGAGATGACCTGTTTGCCAAAGCTAAAAAGGTGGCGGACAAAGCAGCGGGCTATATCTGTCATTGCCTATTCCGGATACAATATGGGAGGACTTGAGTTTGGCCTTTGTTATGGGGCTACCTCGTACCAGGCGTGGTCATGATTCTATTATGGTTGTGGTTGTCAAATTTTCAAAAATGGCCCACTTTGTTCCACGTAAAAAAAAACATTTGATGCGCTAAATGTGGCACACCTCTTCTTTACCGACATTGTCCGTCTTCATGGGCTCCCCTGGAGCCTCACCTCTGATTGTGATGTGAAGTTTATCAGTCACTTTTTGAGGGAATTATGGAAGCGCTTAGACACTGAAATTAAGCTCAGTTCGGCTTATCACCGTCAAACCGATGGACAAACTGAGGTGGTAAATAGAACATTTGGCAAAATGCTTCGTTGCCTTGTTCAAGAGCACCCCAAGCTATGGAATGAACTACTTGGGAAGGCGGAGTTTGCTTACAATAGCATACCAAGTCATTCTACAGGAAGAAGTCCTTTCAGTATTGTGTACACCAAACAACTGAACCACACCGTCAATCTTGCTATATTGCCCAAATGCACAAGTAAGACCGCCTCCTCATTTGCAAACAAATTTTCTTCCATGATGTAGGATGTTCGCACCAAGCTATTGGAGTCAAACGAGAGGTACAAACGGAAGGCTGATGAACACCATCGAGAGAGAATATTCAAACCAGGTGATTTGGTGATGATATGTTTAAGACAGGAGAGATTTAATCCTGGAGCTTATTCAAAATTAATCAGAAAGAAAATTGGCCCAATTGATATTCTCAAGCAGATCAATCCAAACGTATACATTGTGAACTTACCAGAACACATTCACAGTTCCTCTACATTTAATGTCACAGATATCTCGTGTTACCACGCACCAGATGAGGTGCAAACAAGTTTTTCATCATCAGAGTTTGATGTTTCTGTTGCAGGGTGAGTATGATGCGGTGCATCACACCATCATGGTCCTGGCTACCTATAGTTATTTTGCATAATTTATATATTTTCTTACCGTTGGGCATTTTGTTATTAGTTGCCAGCCCACTACTATAGTTTTTAATTTGAGCATGATAATACAAAACTCCTTTTACTGCCATTTAGCTATTTTTAGCAAGAGGAAGAACCCACTTGATAGTGAATGTTTTGTACATGTTCTCCCTGTGGATAAGATGAAAGTAGTTTTTGCTGATAATACAATTTCATGTTCAGGCCTTTATCCTATTTGTTCTCTATTTTTCCTCTTTGAATATGCTTCTTCCGCTGTATACCACATCAATTTGTATCATAATTATTGTATTTCAAAGCAATATTTAAAGATGAAATTCTCTCTTGAGGCTTTTGCCTTGATTTTTCAACAATAGCCGTTCGTGTGATGAGATTTGGGTAGGGACTTATGGCTTTCATTAGAAAATGTCCCAATTAGTGGGACTTAAGACCTCTACTAAGGGTAACCCGAATATTTCAATTATATAGGTCTTAGTGCTTCCTTAGAAGTGTTGACCTCAGTATGAAATCAAAACAAAAAAAAAAAAGAGAAGGAAGAAATGAAAATATACGCTCAAATTCATATCTGCGCAAATACTGCAGAAATCCCGCAATGAATCCTGCTGAATCGGCGCCGTTTGCATCACTTCCCAGAATTCCTGCATAAAACCTGCGACGATGGCCTCGATTTCGCTCCCTCTCGCGTCGTTAAATACCGACTCAAAGGGATCATTCGGCTACTCTTCCACACGTTGAATCCCTGCAAGCTTCTGATCCCTCTGCTTCTTCCCACGGCCTCCATTCCTCTCCTCCGACTCTTCCTCTCGCTCATCTCCTCCAGCAAACGGAACCCCCACTCCATTCCGCCGAACCCCATTCAGCCGAAATCCACGATCCCGAGCTACCTCCGATCATAGCCCTCATCCCGTCAAAGCCTACACGATCCCGACCTCTTGGTCGTCCCGATCCCCTCTGTCCACAGAGAGAGGAAGAAGACCGACCTACCTCTACCTCTCTCGACGACGTCCCTGTTCTGTCGGATCGGGAGGTACGACATTTTTGAATGGAAGCACCAACAGGAGCTCGCTGAAAGTGAAGGTAACTTTCTCCCTCTCACGCACGTCCACGGCCAAATCCCGCAAATCCGCTGAGCCAAGGGATTTATTATTATAATAAATAATCTAATTATAATTATATTAATTAAAATTATTATTTTTAATTAATCATAATTTATAAATTAATTATTATTAGTTAATATTAATTAATTATATTTTATTAAAATTAATTAATTTTAATTAAGTTATAATTAATTCTAAATTAATTATAACTTATTATATTAATTAATCTTAATAATTTTAATTAATTATTTTAATTAATTATAATTAATAAAAAATGAATGATTAATTAAGAATAATTATTTAATTAACCTTATTTAATTAATGTTAATTATAATTAATAAAAAAAATCCCCTCCACTCTCTTTCCTCGGCATTCATGTCGGACCGGCAAACCACCTAAGCACGCCTTTAGTGAGCGTGGTAGGAGGGAACCCGGTGCGACACCTACGGCGAGGTAGGCGAGTGACCCCTCGATCCACGTGTCAACCCCGACAACCCCGCGAAGGTATGAACTTTTCTAAAACTCAAAAAAACCTACTTCAATGTTCGTGGCAAACCGGAGAACCGCCCCAAGCACGCCTTTAGTGCGCGTGGTGGGATGGGACCCCGATGCAACACGTACGACGAAGCGGGGTCACTTATAAGTACCCCCGAGTGGGGGGAAAGCAAAACTGTCTCTTTTCATAAAAATCCTTTTTAAAACCCCATGCACGCCTTTATTGCGCGTGGTGGGAGAAAAACAAAAATACATCCGCCGCGGTCTCACCAACACCAACTGTGCACGTCTTTAGTGACGTGGCGGGTAGGCGACTTCTTGGTTTTTTCCCCTTAACGGGGGAGACGCCGGGAGGCTGTCAAAATTTTGTCTGAAATAAAGACAAGGACTTGGAACAATTTGGGACCTGGACTGGATTGAACTCAAAGGACATGCAATAACTATAATGAACAAAAAAATGAGCCTTGAACTTCAAATTGAACTAGATTCAAGCAAGAACTTGAATGAATCTACAAAGACTCCATAAGACAATGAACGAAGTGAACTTTGACTTTGAACTCAAACTTGTGGACATTAAATTTGAAGAAGATTCAGACTGCAGGGGACTTAGAACAAGACTCGAACAAGTTGAACATGCAAGTTAAGCTTGAATGAACATTTACAGGGGACTTGAACGATTCGGACCCAAATTCAAAGTGAATCATAAACTTTGAACTTGGAAAAAATACAAAGATGAGCAATTAATGGAAAGTTTGGCTTGAATCCTTGTACCAAATTTCCAATTAAGGCTATAAAATGACTTATGAAATATTTGAACTTAAGTAAATTGTGATTTAGTACAAACTTGGGCTTGCAACAATGGCTATAAAAATTCAACTTGAGTCAATCTTGGACAACATGGAACTTTAATTTAATTTTGAATCAAACTCAGTCAAGAAGAACTTGATTCGGGCTCAAACTTGAATTGAATTTGCACAAAGAACTAGAACTTGAACTCATATCTGGCATGAGTTAGAGCATGATATTGGGCTCAAATGAAAAATAAGAAATCATAGTCATGATTTAATTGAAAGACAATAATCCCAAGCTCATCGTGGCAAGTCATTTTGAAGATAAAGAATTCATATGTTTAAATATTGACTGTCTCATGACTCATGTCAAGGAATATGGAGCAAACCTACTTTGCTACAAGAGAATTGTAGATGATTCACCATTCGCATAATGATATGCTTGCAAATGATGAAAGTAGTGCATGATGAATGTGACGAATCTTTATAAAATGAAGATTACCCATGTGTATTAAATAAGCAAAACACCTCATAAGGACATGTGGAAAAGCTATGATAAGTGCAACAGATCCTTTGAGATAAGGCATCACCTAGTGCCAAGCAAAATGACAAGCAAGGATAGTGGATCACATAGAAGCAACGACGAGCAGTTGTGACATTTATATCAATCATGTGAAAGAGATAGTCGCCCAATAGCGAAATACACTGAAGGAAACTATGAAGAATATGATGGGCATTAGTTAGCTCATAGCTAATGAAGACTAATTCATGACTAAAGAAGGTTAGTATGCCAACAAATCCAATGATCCACTCAAAGTCAATGATGATGGAGTCATGCAATAAAAGTGGTCCTTTCCTAATATAAATGCAACAACTTATCTACAAATAAAGGGGAAAGATACGCAGCAAATGCAAATATATATGAGCCCTCACAGAAGATCCGCTATATATGCTATTTGTGGACAAATACAAAAGGAATTATGATAAACAAAAGTTCCTATAAATCATCGTAGGAGACCTGCCATATTCACCAAGCGCCATCTATGAGCAAAATTCAAAAGGATTACAGCAAAATGCAAGCTCCTTCGGACCATTGTGGAAGACTCATCACACACACTGAATGTCATCTACGAGAAAAATATCAAAAGGTCACATCAAAAGCAAGCTTCCACAGGTGTTGACCTGTATACGGTTTAAAAAATGAAATGAAATAAAAAAATCTACCTGCCCGCACGTCGTCGCCGCCCAAATCGCGCACATCCCGCACTTCGCACGTCGAAGTCGCCTCACGCACGACTTCGTGCCGTTAAAGAGTCAAGGAAAAGAGGCCGAAGGCCTCTTTCTCTCATTCCTTCACTCCATTCACTCTCTCGCACGCTCCTTCTCCCCATTTCGTTGCTGTCCGGCTTCGTGGCCTCGCAGGAGCTGTTCGACTTTGCTCTGTCGACGACTTTCCCTACCTGTCCGACCGGAAGTCACAACATTCTAATAGGAAGCAACGGCGGGAGCTAGCGGCTGTGAAGATAACCTTCTACCTCTCGTGCGCTTCTTCCCTCCACCCCGCCGACGCCGATCCTTCAACGACTTTCTCTGCCTGTCGGATCGGAGAGTCCGACATTTTGATCGGAAGCAAGAGCGGAACTCGCTCGCTGTAGAGTGGCCTCTCCGGCTCCTTTGTCGTCGTTCGACTTCGCACTTCCACGACTTCCCCTTCCCACCGGATCGGGAGCCACAACATTTTGATCGGAAGCACAAACGGGAGCTCGCCGGATTGTGAAGGTAACTTTCATCCTTTCGTCCGCTTCTCGGCCAAAATCCCGTAAATCCACCAAACCGAGGGATTTAAAAAAAAAATTTATTAATTAATATAATTACTTTTAATTAATTCTAATTAATTTAATTATTATTTTTAATTAATTACTATAATTAATTATAATTAATTTAATTAGAATTAATTTTAATTAATTATGATTTATAGAATTAATTATTATTAATTATAATTAATTAATTAAATTTAATTAAAATTAATTAGTTATAATTAATTATAGATTAGTTATAACTAATGCTTTTAATTAATTTTAATAAGTTTTAATTAATTATCTTAATTAATTATAGTTAATGATATGTAATTAATTAAAAAAATAATTTATTAATTAATTATAATTAATTAATATTAATTATAATTAATTCAAAAAAAAGAGGGGAAGCCTCCCTTCCCTTGTCTCGATCCACGAGCCACCGCCACAGTCGCCGACAACCCCCGCCGGACTTCAAGGTATAAGTTTTGAAACCTTGGCTCTATCTCTTACCTCGTCCCGCGTGTCGAGTCGGCGGTCTGCCTATACACGCTCTTGTAGCGTGGTGGGAGGGGCAACCGGCGCGACACCTACGACAAGGTAGGCAAGCGACCTTTGGTTCCGGATCTTGCCTCGACTTCCGTGCCCACCTCCGCCGGACTTCAAGGTATAAGTTTTGAAACCTTGGCTCCATCTCTTACCTCGTCCCGCGTGTCGAGTCGGCGGTCTGCCTATACACGCTCTCGTAGCGTGGTGGGAGGGGCAACCGGCGCGATACCTACGACAAGGTAGGCGAGTGACCCTCGGTTCCAAATCTTGTCCTCGAGCCTCTTCCACCTCCACCGGACTTCAAGGTATAAATTTCTAACTCTACTCCCGTCCTCGACGTTTGCAGCGGACCGGAGAACCACCTATACGCGCTCTTGTAGCACGGTAGGAGGGAGCCCGGTGCGACGCATACGACGAGGTGGGAGAGCCCTATACACGCTCTTGTAGCGTGGTGGGGAGTCACTGCTGTTCTAGTACGGATACTGCTGAAGGCCCCATACACGCTCTTGTAGCGTGGTGGGATGAAATTTTGTACGGCCGCGGTGTCCAAGGACACCTACCATACACGCTCTAGTAGCGTGGTGGGAAGGCCCAGCTCCCCAATTTTCCCCCAAACGGGGGATATGTCGGGGTGCTGCCGAAATTTTCACTGAAATGTACAAAGACTTGAACAATTTGAATACCTTCTTGGGCAACATTGTAGAAGAACTGTACTCAGACAATAATACACAGAAATTGAACTAAATGAGCAGAGGACTTGTACGAAGAACAGAGAGCTTGTGGACCTAAACCTGAACAAAATCTAAATGATTTTTAAAATCAAGCTCAAATGAAATCAAATCCAAATAAAAAAAATGATACTGAACTTGCAAGAACTTCAAAAGATCTCAGTAGACTTTGAACAAGCACTTGAACTTGTTCTTGGAACTCGAACTGTGCAACATCAGGGGACCCGAACATAGAACTCAAACTCAAGTGAGCTCTAACATGAATTGAACAAAATTTTAGAAGGCCTGAACTCAAATGAGAACTTCATTGAAATAGAACCTGAACTCAAGTGAAATACAACGGATCTTAACTCAAAGCAGAAGCGTGTGAACATTGAATTTGAGTTGGGCAGTATCAAGTGGAGCTTGAATACAACGAACTCCTACAATAGTTCCTACGAGATCAAATGCACCACACTTTCAAGGACAATGAGGGAGACTCAAGCATGAGTTGAACTTTGAACTCGGGTCCGATGGAATACATAGAATTGGGACTTTGGGTGAATGAACCAATCAGAGTCTAAATGCACAGTTTTCTAAATTAATAGCAAGCTACAAGCGGGGGAAGAAATCCCGGTGCACACGAAAGATGTGTTAGTTCCTACAACAATCCCTACAAGTGCTTGTTGATTGAGAAGGCAATATGGGAAATCAATAATGGAAGAAACGTCCCCTACAAGCAAGTGCAATCATCAAACCACCTGAGATTGGTGAAAGGTGGTTTCAATACAAAAGCAAGGGCTCTCCTACAAATACCGCTAGGGGGTCGTAGCAAGTACAACGGATCCCTACAAATGAGTACAAACCACTTGTGGATAACAACAGTGTATTGAAAGAACAACGAATCACTGTGGACACAAGTACAGGTATCACCTACGACAGCGGTGACCAAAATCTCCAAGTATGCTGAGTACAAAGATGGCTCGATGTACGAAAAAGAACACCTCTTGCAGAATGGAAGAGATGTTTGAACAAATCCGAGCTAAACTTCCCGGTGTTCCAAAATCCCTAAATTCAAGAGAAAAACAGTTCTGGTGCCTACAAACACCGGAAATAACAAGTCTGCTAAACTGAAAATCCTAAAAAGAGTTTTCGCCAAATCAGCAATCATTGGTTCAAAGTCCAGAAAGTCTTTCCCCGGTGAATGAGAAAGGGGGAGTCAATATCAAGATGCACGCCACCGGATCCGCAACACTCGTATTAGCGGACAGAAGGCGTGTATAAGCTTTCAAATGAAAAGTTGTATGCATCCAAACGATAGTTATCTACACAACTACAAAATATTTTAAAGTACCCCCACATGACATGCACTGTAAATTGTACACACATAGGTACACAATGGGGTACTTCTAAATCAATATAAAAATCACCCGCATGGGCCCCGGCGAGCGTGTTATTGGTACACATGTGACGTCTAGGGATGCTGCGCGGGTCGATAAGTGAATTCTAGTTCGAACCCGATCCTTCTATACGAATCAATAGAAGTCGACAGGGTTCGAACATTTAAACGAATATACGGCTATGACGACCAGTGTATTTGTTTTAACACATTCGTATTAGGCATTCTAGGCCTTCAATCAAAAGAATTCACTAAATAAAAGGCATGAAGCCTACGAAACCCGATCCTCCTAAGCAGGTGATTAGGAGTAGATAGGGTTCAAACTCTTAGATAAATATACGGTCATGAATGTGATCGGAATGTTTATTTTAATGCATTCATATTCGGCCTTCAAGGCCTAAAATAAAGAAAATTCATGAACAAAGACATGAAGCCTATAGAACCCGATCCTTCTATACGGATCAATAGAAGTCGACAGGGTTTGAACCTTTAAATAAATACACGGTTGTAGCGACCGGTGTATTTGTTTAAATACATTCTTTTTAGGCCTTCAATGCCTAAAATCGAGAAAATTCATGAACAAAAGGCACAAAGCCTACGAGAAACCCGATCCCCTATCGATAAGTTGATAGGGTCGACAAGGTTTAATCAACAAATGGAAATGACCCCAAACACCCCGATGATGGCCGTGTTGAACGTTAATCTCAACCGGAGGGGTTCACTAATATTTTTAAATGTCCTCCAAGCTCCACCCAAAAATCCAAAATTCCAAAAATCCCAAATTCTAAGATATTTAAATATGAAATAAATCCGTCAATCACTTAAAGCAAAATCCATCCACCCTCCGCAACGGTTTGCCGAGGTAGACAAATCTAAAAATTACTTCAGCTCACAAAGAGCCGAATGCCTAGTCGAAAATATCACTAGGATCCATTCTCAAACAATCTCCTGCCAGTAAGGGCGTGGTACGTGTCCTCTAACCGGCGGTCTGCCGTTAAATGGCCACCGCAGGATAAACGGTTACGACGACCCGGGGCCCTCTGAACCGAGTGGTTATGCCGCCAAATGGCACCATAGATACCGGTTATGGCCAGAGCCAATACGCTCCTTATTGGCATCAAATCCTTGAGATATGAATCAATAGGATATGATCGATAGGGCACAAAGCCCTCTGTTAGCTAAGGTGGATTCAAATTTGTCCCCTTAGACAAACATTCACCCCCGGTCTACAAGGTACCCTTGGACGAAGCAACCCATGGCTGCCGACAAGGATCCTTCTGTCAGGTTGGGTCGACTACCTCCTCTGACTAAGTAGACCAGGGACCACGATGGCCCGGGACGACGGAACCATGGGATCTTGATCGGGCCCATCATCTATTCCCCCACCATCCGCTTTAATAGAAAGATGGTGCAATTTCTATTTTAAATATTAAATCTTTCAATCCAAAATCCAAAAGCTCAACTCTTCAATTCCCAAATCCAAACCTCCAAACCCAAATCCATTGCTGCTACTATATGCCAGATAACACGTATTCTTACGTATCTGATTGACGACTAGCCTTAATCGAAAGTTCTCTCTCGTGATCGGGAGGGGTAATTAACTATAGGGGCTTGCGCCTATACGAAACCAGAACTCAGATCATAAAGTCCTCGCAAAATGAGGGCGAAATCTCTGGGTAGTGTCTTATCTACAAACCCATCTGCCTTCCAAAATTTACCCCGGAACTATATCCGTTAAAACTCCCCTCGCCAAATAAAGAAATCGCGCGGCGGCGAGGCCGGGGCCGAATTTTTGGAGCCCACAGATTTCTGGCGACTCCACTGGGGAATGGTTTCTCTTTCCATCTCTGGCTAGTCACTTATATGCTATAGTAGCAGTAAAAAAAAAATGATGACGATATTCAGCTCTGTACGGTAAACATCAGGATGTGACATTTGGTCCTCTGATCCAAAAATCCATCACTGAAAGGTCCCGACAGTAACAAGCAAATCAAATTTTAAATTTCCTGAAAACGAATCTTTTAAATAAGATCAATGGAAATTCAATTAGCAGGGTTTTAAATTCCATGCTAACTCTCCTGCTTCTATTATTTGTTCTGCGTTATTTCTTTGTTATGAAAGCGTGGGGTGATGTATCAATTCTGATCACTAACCCCTACCTTTCATTTTTGCAGAATGGAAAAGCAGGACACACCGATGACCGTCCAACTGGGACGAGGAGCCAGAATTCAACTGGCGAATGCTGTCATAGAAATTGGAAATACTGGAGCCACCATCCACTTTGGTGGGCTCGAATTCTCAGCAGCTACTGCAAGGGCTGCAGCCGTCCCTGTGTACGGCATAAATTCTGAAGAGTTTTCTGAAAGATCCTATTCTGCAAGGACTGCTGCTAGAGGTGCTACTCAAAGAAGAGTTTCTGTCTTTGAAAGGTTGTCCCAACCTGAAACCCTTACTGCAAAGAGGGTTGTTGATGGAAGGAAAGTTTCTGTGGTGACTGCCAACACCACTAACCTGCCCAGAGAGACTGTTGCATCTGGAAGGTATGATGCCGAGGCTTCCTCATCTGGAGGAAGGCTTACTAGAAGGCAAAGGAGGAAGAGAAATGCAGAGCTGCGAGCTCAGCAATTACCTGTACCAATCCATCCCTCCAATCTGCCAGCACCAGAATCAGAAATCAATATTCCCACTCAGAACAGGTTTTCCAACCTGAAGTGGATCAAAAGAAATAGCTCTACTGGGGAGCTCAAAAAATCTTTCTGGGAGCGTCGACTTGAAGCCCCAATCCCTCAGAATATACGAGAGCCCGAACGTCTGTCTGCCCGGATACACCGAGTTTTGAAGACAATCAAGGAGAAGGGCTTAATAAAAAAGAAGTTTCAGAGGCCACTGATCGTTGAGGCCCGAAGAACCCCTCCCAGAGAGAGGCTATCATCTGCTATGATAACAGAATGGAGAGGTTATCGACGACAAGCTCCGCAGGAAGCACATCGGGGCGTGACACTTGGACCACGTGTCCAGGAATCCGCCGCCAAAAGGGCCCAGCGGAAAGGCAAACAAATTTGGAGGCCGAAGCCTCGAAATGAAAAGGTCTTTGAAGAAAGAGATAAGTCAAGCGTGACATCCGGAACAGTCTACCGGAGATCCGCACCTGCCAACAGAACTCGTCAGAAATGGGTCCAAAAGAAGTCCCATAACGACGACAATTATAATGACAGTCGACATCCTGTAGAGTCTTCCAGGAGATCCCGTCATTCTCCTACTACAACCAAAGAGGAATTTCACTTTGATCGTAGTCCACGGGTTGAAGAAATAGTCATCCCAAATCAAGAACCTGAAATTCAGTGGCGCCGTCGCTCAGAAATTCAGGTGCAAAATGATGAAGAAGAATATGATGATGAAGACACTATGGAGCTCGAAGTGGTTCATATGGTCAGTCACGTCGATGTTGAAGAGGAAGATGATGGTGATGAAGATGACCAACAATCACAGCCCCGTGTACGTGTTTATCGACGCCGCCACAGGGCTAGATCCATTGCCAGCCGAAGTGCTCGCTCCTCAGAAGAAGGAGATGAGGAAGAAGAAGAGGTCGGAGAAAATCCCTTCGCTGGCGAAGACATCACACTCGCTGAAATGAGAAATCAAATGAGGCGACAGATGCGAAGGAAAGACAGAGAAATCTCTCAGTTAAACGATAAAATGACTGAGATGATGACTCAGATGACGGCCATGATGGAAATGATGCAGAAGACCACTTCTGTAGGTCCTACGCCAGCTCAGCCCGTCAATCAAGCTACTAATCTCCAAGCTCCCCAAACCTCAGGAGTGAAAGGTGTACCTGAAGGCGGCGATAAGAATGATGATCATACCCGTCAGCGTACTCCACAAAATGTGGCGAGCACCTCTGAACCTGTAACTGCAGCGCAGCTTGAGGGCTTAATTAGCGAAAAGATTAAGGCCATTATAGCTGCTGAACAAGCAGAGAAGCTAGTAGGAAAAGGTCGCCCGTACCCAGCAGAGTACGATCAGGTGCCATATCCAAAGGGATATTCTGTACCGAAGTTCAACATCTTCGATGGAAATAAAAATCCCAGACAACACCTGGCGCAGTTCAAAGCAACCTGTGGAAATACAGGAGGCAATGATGCTCTGTTATTCAGGCAATTCGTGAGCAGCTGAGTGGAACTGCTTTCGAATGGTATGCCGAACTGCCAAATGATTCTCTGAAGACCTTCGCGGAATTGGAGGCCTTGTTCGTGAAAAGGTTTGCCAGTGCAACAGAGAAGACTACCATTGCTGATCTTGCCCTTGATAAAAGGAGAAAGGATGAGTCAGTGACGAAATATATAACACGCTGGCGCAATCTCAGCATGAAGTGCGAGCAACAACTGGAAGAAGAACATGCAATTCAATTGTTGATGGGGAACATTGATGATAAAATGCAGCCCTTCCTGTGCATGGCTTCTATCACTACTTTCCAAGATCTGCTGGACAGGGTGGCAAAATTTGAAAAGTTAAACTTATCAAAGTCCGAAAGCCTCCCTGATAAACTCAAAAAGGCTAAAGCTCCTGATGCTAGGAGGAACGAAGTTTACTCCGCATTCCCTCTCAGACCTGATAAAGGTAAACGGGTAGTGTATAATGTGGATAAAGGAAAGCAGCCTATGCAATATGAAGAAAAGTCAAAGCAGGCTTACAATCCAAATCCTCAACCAAAGTTGGTTCTTGGAGGAAATGACAAACCTCGAGCCTTTCCTGGTGGAGGAGAGCGCCAGAGGCAGACTGCAGGAGCTGGTGATAGAACGTTCCCCTCCCTCAAGGAGAAAATGAATAAAGAATATTCATTTAAAAGAGAGAGTGTCGCTAAACTGTTCCGACAAGCACTCAAGAATGGTCTGGAGTTGCCAGAATGCAAAAGACCTGAAGAGTCCAAACACAGTGGCGACCCAAACTACTGCCCATATCATCGGGTAGTTAGCCACCCAATTGAAGATTGTTATGTCTTCAAAGATTGGTTGGAAAAGATGTACAAAAGGGGAGAATTAACATTATCAGACAATGTGTTAGTTCGTCCCGGAAAGGAATCCACCCGGGTAGTCACGTCCTCTTCCGTACTCCCGTCTAAAGAAACAATAACAAAAAAATCTGTTCAAGGTGAGCAATGGGAGACCGTGGTCTCCAAGAAGACAACAAAAATGTTAAAACAACTAGAAGGAGTTCTTGGTGTCAAATGGAAGTCTCCTACTGAGCCAGTACTGAACATAAAATGGTTGCCTGTGTCACAAGCATCCACCTCTAAACAGCAATCTGGCCAAGCTAGCTCATCCAAATCTGGTAAAGAAAAGCCAAAGTCTTCCAAAAAGAAAGCAAAATTGAAGAAGCCTGTGGCGAAGAAGACTGCAACTCAAAAGGCTATTGATAGTTTGGGCGAATATTACCAGACTGTCAGGAGGCCTATTAAGCTCGGTGATTTTATGAAAGAGTTTAAAATAAATGAAAAGGAAGAAGAAGCTGAAGCCGAATCTCTTCCTACGGAGATATGCCGAGTCATCTCAACAACATCAGAGATATCAGATAGGGAGAAATACGCTGAAGAAGCGGCCCCTGAGTTCTGTTTAATGGTATCATCGATGGAATTCAGTTCAGATGAGTTGTGTTTTCCAAATGATGAAGATTCAGACCCAAGCATAGAATCGCAAATGAAACAAGTGAAGTTGGGAGACGATTCCGAGTCTACAGATGAATCTCCAGACACAGCAATGGCTGACTCTGAAGAGAATGCTTCATCAAACAAGTCTGAATCAGATGAGGTGGCCCAAGTACAGTTGAGAAGTGGCAAGGTACTGCCATCTCCACCAAAGAGAAAGATTCCCGACAAAGATAAGGGAAAAGAGATAATTATCAATGAAGATATTATCCCTAAAGATCCCAAGAAAAATGATACTTCTGCTAAGGGGATAGATTACAATATCTTATCCCATTTGAGGAAGATCCCAGCACAACTCAGTATATATGATGCCTTACTAATGTCTAAAGACCTTCGGGAGACTTTGATCCAAGCTCTCAGGGACCCTGAAAGATATGAGGCGTATTTTGTTGAACGTAACTTGACTGGGGTTTTGCAAGCTCGAAATGAGCCCCTCATCACCTTTGCTGAGGAGGATATGATGCTTGGAACGGCGGATCACAATCGCCCTTTGTATGTTACGGCAGAGAGCGACGGTATGGTGATCAGTCGAATTTTGATTGATCCCGGATCTTCCGTAAATCTTATGAGCCTTAAGGCACTGAGATCCCTCTGCCTTGATGTGGAACATCTTGGGCAAGACAAGTTGATGGTGCACGGCTTCAATGAGAAAGGGCAGAAAACCCTCGGATCATTTATGCTCCCTCTTGTATTTGGGGAACTCCATACGGAAGCCAAATTTCATGTGATTGATGCGGACACTTCGTTCAAGGCATTGTTGGGTCGCCCCTGGCTGCATGAATACGGTGTTGTCCCTTCAACATTACACCAGTGCATGAAGTATCTCAGAGAAGGAGAAGAATTCAGAATTTCTGGTGATATTCAGCCATTTGCAGTACATGAAGTAACAGTTTATGAAGATGCTAAGTACTTCATGCCAAAGAAGCAAAAGTCGTCAAGTTCTCTTGAGGCTAAAGCATCAAATTCTAAGGCTGCAAAGAAATCCAAGCAAGAAGGTGAGAAGAAGCAGGTGGGAAGAAAGAAGGCAGTGCCGACTATTCCCAAAGCGCCGAGCATTCCTAAAGAAAGGAAACATGTGCCTCACCTTGGGAGTGACACAGATGAAAGTGATGTCGCCCCTACAAAATCCAGAAAATTAGGCCAGTCTGCTTCCAAAAGGAGCTGTGAGGTTGAATACTCAAATGATGATCATGACTACGACTCAATCTACATGAACTCAGTGCAGAGTGTGTTCTCCAGAAGAATAGGCAGTCTGTCAATTTCAGATAGCATACTCGTAGTCACACGTGTTCCCTTGCAACACTTCAAAGAAATCATTCCACGCGAGGTGCATAAAATTGAAGAACTTTCCACTCTTTATCTGCCTCCTCTAAAGAAAGGGACTGCACCTGGAAATGTATTGTATTCCACGGGAATACGCGAAGAGGAGAATCATGATTGGAATTGCATGCTCGTCGACTCCGAGGAATTATTTCCTACAAGGCTACCCAAGTTCAATACCAAAAATATTCAAAGAATGCTACGAAAGCAAATCAATATTCCTACTACCAAACGACAGCTCCGTACAAGTTTGGGCCTCTGGTATGGGAGGAATCCACGTCCGCTACGACGAAAGGATATAGATGCATATAAAGGCATCGGGTTCATCAAACGAAAATTCCTCCATAAAGAGAATTGTCGAACAGTCACTTGTGAGGAAATCAAATCTGATAATGATGAAGATAAGGTATATGAAGCCAAAGCTTATGATGATAAACCCGTAGAAGCTGAGCCTGCACCAGAAGAACTGGAAGATGGTGGACAGGCTGCTACGATGGACGAGCTCAAAGAAGTCAACTTGGGAACTGAGGAAGACCCTCGCCCAACCTTCATTAGCTCTCTACTACCAGAAGATCAAGTAGAAGAAATACAAGAGCTCCTCTGTGAATTCAGGGACTGCTTTGCCTGGACATATGCTGAGATGCCCGGTTTATCACCTGAAGTGGCAGTTCACAGATTAGCAATCAAATCGGATGTAACACCCGTCAAGCAAGCTCCGAGGAGAATGAGATTGGAGATTGAAGAACAGGTGATTGCAGAAACGAAGAAGCTTATAGATGCAGGCTTCATTCGAGAAGAAAAGTACGCTGATTGGATCGCCAATATCGTCCCTGTAAAGAAGAAGAATGGTCAGATTCGTATCTGTATCGACTTCAGGGATCTTAACAAGGTATGCCCAAAAGACGATTTTTCGCTCCCAGTATCAGAACTTCTAGTTGACAACACTTCCAACTATGATATGTTCTCATTTATGGACGGATCGTCGGGCTACAATCAAATCAAAATGGCACCTGAAGATGAAAGACATACATCGTTCAGAACACCCATAGGCATATTCTGCTACACAGTTATGCCATTCGGTCTGAAGAATGCTGGTGCCACTTATCAACGAGCGATGACTCGTATATTTAATGATTTGATCCATCAAAAGGTCAAATGTTATGTAGATGACTTGGTCATTAAAAGCATGGATCGAAAAGACCACATTGATGATTTGAGAACTGTGTTCGAGAGGATCAGAAAGTACGATCTGAAGATGAACCCTCTCAAGTGTGCATTCGGAGTATCCTCCGGTAAATTTCTGGGATATGTTGTTCGACATCGAGGCATCGAAGTCGACCCCAACAAGATCAAGGCAATCATAGAGATGCCACCTCCAAAGAGCCTCCGACAACTCCGTTCCCTGCAAGGTCAACTGGCTTTCATTCGGAGATTCATATCGAATCTATCAGGTAGGTGCCAGCCATTTTCAAAGCTGATGAAAAAAGATGTCCGATTCAAATGGGACGAAGAGTGCCAAGAAGCATTTGACAGCATCAAAAGATATCTGTTAAATCCGCCCATTCTTGCAGCGCCAATCCCCGGGAAGCCTCTTATACTGTATACGGCAGCATTAGAAGAGTCCCTCGAAGCATTATTGGCCCAGCATAATGAAGAAGGCAAAGAAAATGCGCTCTACTATATCAGCCGGAGGTTGATAGGAACAGAAATCCGCTACTCTCCAATCGAGAAGCATTGCCTGGCCCTGATTTTCGCAGTTCAGAAGCTCCGCCATTATATGCTATCTCACAAAATCACCTTGATATCAAAGATCGATCCGCTGAAGTTCTTGATGACAAGACCAGCGTTGACAGGTCGTTTGGCAAGGTGGGCAGTGATATTGTTGCAGTTTGATATCACATATGTCCCTCAAAAGGCAGTGAAAGGGCAGGTGTTGGCAGATTTTCTCGCTGCACATCCTATCCCTGCAGATTCACCGCTCAATGACGATCTATCTGACGAGCAGATCATGAATGTTGAAGAAGAGGAGATGCTACGAGTATGGGAAATGTACTTTGATGGAGCATCATCAATCAAACGTGCTCGGCCTCCAAATCTAGAAAAAGCTCAAGCCGGAATTGGACTAATTTTCGTCGCACCCGAGGGAGGCATAATGAGATTCTCTTTCAGTTTGACTGAACCTCGGACAAACAATGAAGCCGAATATGAAGCTTTAATAGCAGGATTGGAGATTGCAATCGATGTTCGAATTCAAAATCTTCAAATCTTCGGTGATTCTCAACTTGTTGTAAATCAAGTACTTGGAGTTTACAAAATCACCAAGTTCGAGTTGGCCTGTTATCACCGGCGAGTTCTTGAGCTTATGAAACAAATTTCAATTGTCAAGTTAACTCAAGTTCCTCGAGGTCAAAATGGCAAAGCTGATTCCCTTGCCAAATTGGCTAAAGAAATGGCGAATATGGATGACGAATGGCCTATAATAATTATGGTTCATAATCGACGGATTCTAGAGCCAGCATTACTACAATTCCCGCAGGCAGAGGGAACACCAAACTCAAGCCAGCAGGATGCAACTCCGGTTGATCCTCAATCTCCCCAATCAGTTGAGCCTGAAGATCAGTCTGAAGAAAATCAAGTTCATAAGAAAAGACGTAAAGCTAGTCAACCTTCAGAATCATGGTGGCATTGTCTAGATGTCGAGGAAGAAGACGACTGGAGACTGTCTTTCATTGACTACTTTAAAGAAAGTAAATTGCCAACAGACAAATCACTAGCTACTCAAATCAGGAAGAGAGCGCTACGATATGCATTTGTCAACAACACGTTGTATCGGCGTGCTTTCGATCAAATGTGGCTAAGATGCCTAGGGAGTCGAGAAGCTGATAAGGTGGTAGCAGAAGTTCACGAAGGACTCTGTGGAGCACATCAATCAGGTCCTAAGATGGCAGTCAAAATTAAAAGAATGGGTTACTATTGGCCGAGCATGGTCAGAGATTATATTAATCATGCTAAAAGATGCCACGAATGCCAGATTCACGGTGATATTATACATCAACCGCCAAATCCGCTGCACCCTACAATAGCATCCTGGCCGTTCGAATGCTGGGGTACCGATGTTATCGGGCCAATAGATCCGCCATCATCAGCAGGACACCGCTTCATCTTGGCAGCGACAGACTATTTTTCAAAGTGGGCAGAAGCGGCTCCATTCAAAGAAGTTACATCTGAGCACGTGATCAACTTCTTCACCCACAATGTTGTTTACAGATTCGGTGTGCCACGCCGCATAATCTCAGACAACGGAACTGCTTTTAAGAGTACAAAAATTTATAAGTTCGTTGATCGACACAAAATTGATTGGCGGTACTCTTCCATTTACTATCCAAGAGCAAATGGCTTAGCTGAAGCCTTCAACAAAACACTGGTGAAATTATTGAAGAAGATTCTCTCCAAGAACAAAAGGGAATGGCATACGAAAATGGCAGAAGCTCTATGGGCCTATCGTACAACTTATAAAACGCCAACTAGAGCCACTCCTTACTCTCTAGTATTTGGAGTTGAGGCCGTACTGCCACTAGAAGTTGAACTCCCATCCCTTCGAATTGCCGTCCAGAATGAGCTAACTCAAGAACAAAATGCTCGTCTAAGAATGGAGGAACTCGATGCGCTCGATGAAATCAGGTTGCAAGCTCAGCAGAATCTAGAAATCTACCGAGCAAGAATGACAAAATCTTTTGATCGAATGGTGCGTCCTCGATCCTTTCAAGAAGGAGAATTGGTCCTGGTGCAGAGAAGACCAATCATCCCGCACAGAAAAATCGGTGGCAAATTCGTATCCAACTGGGAAGGACCTTTCGTCATCGAGAAGGTATTTCAAGGAGGAGCTTATCAACTGATCGATCTGAATGGTCAAAGGCCCATGCCGCCGATCAATGGCAGATACCTGAAGAAATACTACGCATGAAATATTGTGCTTAATGTATTGTGTTTTCATACATTATTATTAGCACATACATTTCATATTCTGAAATTCTACTCTGTCATGAGAATACTTTTCAAAATTCCCCTACTAGACTGGGGGCATTTTAAATATTTATTCGGGTCGACATCGCGCTGCGTGCCGAGATCCCCGAATAAATATTTAAAATTTCAAGATTCCAACTCTATCCTGCTCTAAAATGTCCCTGCAAGACAGGGGGCATTTTAAATATTTATTCGGGTCGACATCGTGCTGCGTGCCGAGATCCCCGAATAAATATTTAAAATTTCAAGATTCCAACTCTATTCTGCTCTAAAATGTCCCTGCGAGACAGGGGCATTTTAAATATTTATTCGGGTCGACATCGTGCAGCATGCCGAGATCCCCGAATAAATATTTAAAATTATCAATTCATATGTTTTTTGTGCTAAAGAATACAAAAATCTTCTTTTTCAAAGTATATGCAGGTGATCTCTCAAAGATCGAGACACCTTTTCCAACAAATCAAGACTCAAAAGTCAAGAAAGACTTTTTTTGGCTACACACTCCTACAAAATTGAGCCGGAAAAGCTTGAAGTCTTTCAACAGTCTGAAGCTTAAGGTTCGAATGGGTGTAAAAGGTCGGATCCAACACGCCCAAATATGGCCGGATCGCTGGCAGCTCCGTCTACTCAACAAGCCATAAGAACGGCCGTAGTAGCGGAACCCCCACTTCGTCAACCCGTCAGTAGGGACTGAAGAAAGTACGAAGGCTAATTTGACTCGACCAGTTCAAGTAATCGTAGTCTACAAAATTCTCCAAATGACTGGAGAATCAAAATTTCAGTGGAAGGATGAGTCTTGAACAACTACCAAATGTTCGTAGGCTCCAAAATCTACAACCACGAAGGATGACTCTAAATCTGTCAACTTCAGTAAAATCAGCATTGAGAAGCGCAATTCCCATAGCTCAAGTCTGAAGCCTGAATGGGTGTAAGAGGTCGGATCCAACAAGCCCAAATATGGCCGGATCGCTGGCAGCTCCGTCTACTCAACAAGCCATAAGAAAGGCCGCAGTAGAGGAACCCCCATTTCAGCAACCAGAGGACGAAGAGCTGTTAAATCCCAGCTCTCCCGATCTGATGAACTCAAGTGACTCAGATTAAAGTCTTCTCAAGTGGTTAAGGATTAAGATACTACCTACATTCGGTACTATCAATTAAATCTAAAACCTGTAAATCCTTCAACGAATCCGTAAAGCATAAAGCGAGGATCGAAGGAATTTTTCTTCAACAAGTCCACCAAAGCACAAAGCAAAGGACCGAAGAAAATCATCCCAAAGTTCATAAAAAAGCCTATGGCCGAACTAAGAGGATTTCGTCATCAACAAGTCTGTTATGCACAAAGCTCTAGACCGATGACTTCTTGCCACCGACCTAGTATAAACTTAAAGGGTTTAGATCACCGGCATCTACTCCTTCATCAAGCCCGCTAAAGCTAGAAGCAAAGGGCAGAAGGAAAACAAAAATTCTGACAAGTCATCAAAGACAAATCAGACAACCCTTCACCAAGTCCGCAGCACAAAGCACAGGGCAGAAGGATCAAAATCTCAGGGCTTTAGCATAAGTTGCAGAATGAGTTCCTTGAATAACATCTACAAATATCCTTAAAGACTGGGGGCATTTTAAATATTTATTTGGGTCGACATCGCGTTGCATGCCGAGATCCCCAAATAAATATTTAAAATTTCAATAAAATATCAACCATCTATGGATACATTCAAGAGAGCAGTGGAGAAAGAAATTTAGTGTGACATCCAAGCAAAATTTTGGAGATCCACTAAAAAAGACTAGCGTGACATCCAAATAAAATTTTGGAGATCCACTAAAAGAAAATTTAGTATGACATCCAAATGAATTCTTGGAGATCCACTAAATGAAAAACCCTAGTGTGACATCTATAATAAATATCTAGAGATCCACAGGGTCAATTGGCTAACAACAAACGTGGCCCGCTCCAAACGCCTACCACATTTGTTGGGGGGGCATTTGTTGACCTGTATACGGTTTAAAAAATGAAATGAAATAAAAAAATCTACCTGCCCGCACGTCGTCGCCGCCCAAATCGCGCACATCCCGCACTTCGCACGTCGAAGTCGCCTCACGCACGACTTCGTGTCGTTAAAGAGTCAAGGAAAAGAGGCCGAATGCCTCTTTCTCTCATTCCTTCACTCCATTCACTCTCTCGCACGCTCCTTCTCCCCATTTCGTTGTTGTCCGGCTTCGTGGCCTCGCAGGAGCTGTTCGACTTTGCTCTGTCGACGACTTTCCCTACCTGTCCGACCGGAAGTCACAACATTCTAATAGGAAGCAACGACGGGAGCTAGCGGCTGTGAAGATAACCTTCTACCTCTCGTGCGCTTCTTCCCTCCACCCCGCCGACGCCGATCCTTCAACGACTTTCTCTGCCTGTCGGATCGGAGAGTCCGACATTTTGATCGGAAGCAAGAGCGGAACTCGTCGTTCGACTTCGCACTTCCACGACTTCCCCTTCCCACCGGATCGGGAGCCACAACATTTTGATCGGAAGCACAAACGGGAGCTCGCCGGATTGTGAAGGTAACTTTCATCCTTTCGTCCGCTTCTCGGCCAAAATCCCGTAAATCCACCAAACCGAGGGATTTAAAAAAAAAAATTTATTAATTAATATAATTACTTTTAATTAATTCTAATTAATTTAATTATTATTTTTAATTAATTACTATAATTAATTATAATTAATTTTGATTAAATAATTATAATTAATCTAATTAATTATAATTAATTTAATTAGAATTAATTTTAATTAATTATGATTTATAGAATTAATTATTATTAATTATAATTAATTAATTAAATTTAATTAAAATTAATTAGTTATAATTAATTATAGATTAGTTATAACTAATGCTTTTAATTAATTTTAATAAGTTTTAATTAATTATCTTAATTAATTATAGTTAATGATATGTAATTAATTAAAAAAATAATTTATTAATTAATTATAATTAATTAATATTAATTATAATTAATTCAAAAAAAGAGGGGAAGCCTCCCTTCCCTTGTCTCGATCCACGAGCCACCGCCACAGTCGCCGACAACCCCCGCCGGACTTCAAGGTATAAGTTTTGAAACCTTGGCTCTATCTCTTACCTCGTCCCGCGTGTCGAGTCGGCGGTCTGCCTATACACGCTCTTGCAGCGTGGTGGGAGGGGCAACCGGCGCGACACCTACGACAAGGTAGGCGAGCGACCTTTGGTTCCGGATCTTGCCTCGACTTCCGTGCCCACCTCCGCCGGACTTCAAGGTATAAGTTTTGAAACCTTGGCTCTATCTCTTACCTCGTCCCGCGTGTCGAGTCGGCGGTCTGCCTATACACGCTCTCATAGCGTGGTGGGAGGGGCAACCGGCGCGATACCTACGACAAGGTAGGCGAGTGACCCTCAGTTCCAAATCTTGTCCTCGAGCCTCTTCCACCTCCACCAGACTTCAAGGTATAAATTTCTAACTCTACTCCCGTCCTCGACGTTTGCAGCGGACCGGAGAACCACCTATACGCGCTCTTGTAGCACGGTAGGAGGGAGCCCGGTGCGACGCATACGACGAGGTGGGAGAGCCCTATACACGCTCTTGTAGCGTGGTGGGGAGTCACTGCTGTTCTGGTACGGATACTGCTGAAGGCCCCATACACGCTCTTGTAGCGTGGTGGGATGAAATTTTGTACGGCCGCGGTGTCCAAGGACACCTACCATACACGCTCTAGTAGCGTGGTGGGAAGGCCCAGCTCCCCAATTTTCCCCCAAACGGGGGATATGTCGGGGTGCTGCCGAAATTTTCACTGAAATGTACAAAGACTTGAACAATTTGAAGACCTTCTTGGGCAACATTGTAGAAGAACTGTACTCAGACAATAATACACATAAATTGAACTAAATGAGCAGAGGACTTGTACGAAGAACAGAGAGCTTGTGGACCTAAACCTGAACAAAATCTAAATGATTTTTAAAATTAAGCTCAAATGAAATCAAATCCAAATAAAAAAAATGATACTGAACTTGCAAGAACTTCAAAAGATCTCAGTAGACTTTGAACAAGCACTTGAACTTGTTCTTGGAACTCGAACTGTGCAACATCAGGGGACCCGAACATAGAACTCAAACTCAAGTGAGCTCTAACATGAATTGAACAAAATTTTAGAAGGCCTGAACTCAAATGAGAACTTCATTGAAATAGAACCTGAACTCAAGTGAAATACAACGGATCTTAACTCAAAGCAGAAGCGTGTGAACATTGAATTTGAGTTGGGCAGTATCAAGTGGAGCTTGAATACAACGAACTCCTACAATAGTTCCTACGAGATCAAATGCACCACACTTTCAAGGACAATGAGGGAGACTCAAGCATGAGTTGAACTTTGAACTCGGGTTTGATGGAATACATAGAATTGGGACTTTGGGTGAATGAACCAATCAGAGTCTAAATGCACAGTTTTCTAAATTAATAGCAAGCTACAAGCGGGGGAAGAAATCCCGGTGCACACGAAAGATGTGTTAGTTCCTACAACAATCCCTACAAGTGCTTGTTGATTGAGAAGGCAATATGGGAAATCAATAATGGAAGAAACGTCCCCTACAAGCAAGTGCAATCATCAAACCACCTGAGATTGGTGAAAGGTTGTTTCAATACAAAAGCAAGGGCTCTCCTACAAATACCGCTAGGGGGTCGTAGCAAGTACAACGGATCCCTACAAATGAGTACAAACCACTTGTGGATAACAACAGTGTATTGAAAGAACAACGAATCACTGTGGACACAAGTACAGGTATCACCTACGACAGCGGTGACCAAAATCTCCAAGTATGCTGAGTACAAAGATGGCTCGATGTACGAAAAAGAACACCTCTTGCAGAATGGAAGAGATGTTTGAACAAATCCGAGCTAAACTTCCCGGTGTTCCAAAATCCCTAAATTCAAGAGAAAAACAGTTCTGGTGCCTACAAACACCGGAAATAACAAGTCTGCTAAACTGAAAATCCTAAAAAGAGTTTTCGCCAAATCAGCAATCATTGGTTCAAAGTCCAGAAAGTCTTTCCCCGGTGAATGAGAAAGGGGGAGTCAATATCAAGATGCACGCCACCGGATCCGCAACACTCGTATTAGCGGACAGAAGGCGTGTATAAGCTTTCAAATGAAAAGTTGTATGCATCCAAACGATAGTTATCTACACAACTACAAAATATTTTAAAGTACCCCCACATGACATGCACTGTAAATTGTACACACATAGGTACACAATGGGGTACTTCTAAATCAATATAAAAATCACCCGCATGGGCCCCGGCGAGCGTGTTATTGGTACACATGTGACGTCTAGGGATGCTGCGCGGGTCGATAAGTGAATTCTAGTTCGAACCCGATCCTTCTATACGAATCAATAGAAGTCGACAGGGTTCGAACATTTAAACGAATATACGGCTATGACGACCAGTGTATTTGTTTTAACACATTCGTATTAGGCATTCTAGGCCTTCAATCAAAAGAATTCACTAAATAAAAGGCATGAAGCCTACGAAACCCGATCCTCCTAAGCAGGTGATTAGGAGTAGATAGGGTTCAAACTCTTAGATAAATATACGGTCATGAATGTGATCGGAATGTTTATTTTAATGCATTCATATTCGGCCTTCAAGGCCTAAAATCAAGAAAATTCATGAACAAAGACATGAAGCCTATAGAACCCGATCCTTCTATACGGATCAATAGAAGTCGACAGGGTTTGAACCTTTAAATAAATACACGGTTGTAGCGACCGGTGTATTTGTTTAAATACATTCTTTTTAGGCCTTCAATGCCTAAAATCGAGAAAATTCATGAACAAAAGGCACAAAGCCTACGAGAAACCCGATCCCCTATCGATAAGTTGATAGGGTCGACAAGGTTTAATCAACAAATGGAAATGACCCCAAACACCCCGATGATGGCCGTGTTGAACGCTAATCTCAACCGGAGGGGTTCACTAATATTTTTAAATGTCCTCCAAGCTCCACCCAAAAATCCAAAATTCCAAAAATCCCAAATTCTAAGATATTTAAATATGAAATAAATCCGTCAATCACTTAAAGCAAAATCCATCCACCCTCCGCAACGGTTTGCCGAGGTAGACAAATCTAAAAATTACTTCAGCTCACAAAGAGCCGAATGCCTAGTCGAAAATATCACTAGGATCCATTCTCAAACAATCTCCTGCCAGTAAGGGCGTGGTACGTGTCCTCTAACCGGCGGTCTGCCGTTAAATGGCCACCGCAGGATAAACGGTTACGACGACCCGGGGCCCTCTGAACCGAGTGGTTATGCCGCCAAATGGCACCATAGATACCGGTTATGGCCAGAGCCAATACGCTCCTTATTGGCATCAAATCCTTGAGATATGAATCAATAGGATATGATCGATAGGGCACAAAGCCCTCTGTTAGCTAAGGTGGATTCAAATTTGTCCCCTTAGACAAACATTCACCCCCGGTCTACAAGGTACCCTTGGACGAAGCAACCCATGGCTGCCGACAAGGATCCTTCTGTCAGGTTGGGTCGACTACCTCCTCTGACTAAGTAGACCAGGGACCACGATGGCCCGGGACGACGGAACCATGGGATCTTGATCGGGCCCATCATCTATTCCCCCACCATCCGCTTTAAGTGAAAGATGGTGCAATTTCTATTTTAAATATTAAATCTTTCAATCCAAAATCCAAAAGCTCAACTCTTCAATTCCCAAATCCAAACCTCCAAACCCAAATCCATTGCTGCTACTATATGCCAGATAACACGTATTCTTACGTATCTGATTGACGACTAGCCTTAATCGAAAGTTCTCTCTCGTGATCGGGAGGGGTAATCAACTATAGGGGCTTGCGCCTATAGGAAACCAGAACTCAGATCATAAAGTCCTCGCAAAATGAGGGCGAAATCTCTGGGTAGTGTCTTATCTACAAACCCATCTGCCTTCCAAAATTTACCCCGGAACTATATCCGTTAAAACTCCCCTCGCCAAATAAAGAAATCGCGCGGCGGGGAGGCCGGGGCAGAATTTTTGGAGCCCACAACAGGTCACTGTGGGAAACTCACTATGTAAGTAACATGTTATATGTGAGCAACTAAAAGAGAACTACAGCGCATGCAGTCACCTACGACCAAAGCAGGAGATTCGTTAGTGCACTACGATCCACCTGCAGAAAGCAACGAGTAGTGCACAACAATCTACCTGTACGAAGCAGCGAACAACTTTATTCAGAAGCTGCTACGCCACGCCACCGGATCTGCAACACTCATACGAGCAGACAGAAGGCGTTCACAACTACAACACCACGTCACCGGATCTGCAACATTCATACAAGCAGACAGAAGGCGTCTACAAACTATAATGCCACGCCACCGGATCCGCAATATTCATACAAGCGGACAGAAGGCATCTACAAATACTTTCAAAGTACCCCGCACGTGCACTATAGTTTGTATACACATATGTACACAAAAAGGGGTAAAAGCAATCATGAAACCCGCATGGGCCCCGACGAGCGTGTTATTGGTACACACGTGACGTCTAGGGATGCTGCGCGGGTTATCAAATTTTGAACACAATCCTCCTAAGTAGGAGTCGACAAAATTCAATAAATAATTACGAAATGCCCCCAAACACCAGCATGGGCCCCGGCGAGCGTGTTATTAGTACACACGTGACGCCTAGGGATGCTGCGCGGGTCGATAAGTGAATTCAAGTTCGAACCCGATCCTTCTATACGGATCAATAGGAGTCGACAGGGTTCGAACCTTCAAACAGATACATGGTCGTAGCAACCAGTGTATTTGTTTTAATACATTCATATTAGGCCTTCAAAGCCTATAACAATGAGAATTCACTATCAAGGGCACAAAGCCTACGAAACCCAATCCTCGATCAATAGCTTGGTCGAGTTGACAGGGTTCAATCAACAAAAGAAAAATGACCCCTAACACCCCGATGATGGCCGTGTTGAATGCAGATCTCAACCGGAGGGGTTCTCAAATACTTTCAAATACTCCAAAGCTCCACCAAAAATCCCAAAAAATTCCAAAAAAACCTCAAAATCCCAAAAATATTTAAAATGAATTAAATCCATCAAACACTAAAGCAAAATTCATCCACCCTCCGTAACAATTTGCCGGGGTGGACAAATGAAATTTACTTCAGCTCACATAGAACCAAATGCCTAGTCGAAAATATCACTAGGATCCATTCTCAAACAATCTCATGCTAGTAAGGACGTGGTACACGTCCTCTGACCGGCGGTTTGCCGCCAAATGGCACCGCGGGATAAACGGTTATGACTCGGGGCCCTCTGAACCGAGTGGTTTTGCCGCCAAATGGCACCACGAAATACCGATTATGGCCAGCGCCAATACGCTCCTTATTGGCATCAAATCCTTGAGATATGAATCAATAGGATATGATCGATAGGGCACAAAGCCCTCTGTTAGCTAAGGTAAATTCAAATTTGTCCCCTTAGACAAACATTCACCCCAGGTCTATAAGGTCCCCTTGGACGATGCAACCCATGGCTGCCGACAAGGATCCTTCTATCAGGTTGGGTCGACTACCTCCTCTGACTAAGTAGACCAGGGACCACGATGGCCAGGGACGACGGAACCAAGGGATCTTTATCGGGTCTATCATCCATTCCCCCACCATCCGCTTTAAGTGCAAGATGGTGAAATATCATATTTTAAATATCAAACTCTTCAATTCCTAACCATTTTCCAAACTCCCAATATCCAAAACCTATGATGCTACTATATGCCAGATAACACGTATTTTATACGTATCTGATTGACGACTAGCCTTAATAGAAAGTTCTCTCTCGTTACCGGGAGGGGTAATTAACTATAGGGGCTTGCGCCTATAGGAAACCAGAACTCAGATCATAAAGTCCTCACAAAATGAGGGCGAAATCTCTGGGTAGTGTCTTATCTACAAACCCATCTGCCTTCCAAAATTTACCTCGGGACTTATTTCGTTAAAACTCCCTCGCCAAAAAAAAAAAGCGAGCGGAGGCCTGGGCCGAATTTTCGGAGCCCACAAGAAGTTGCCTAGCGATGGGACTTATGACCTAGCACTTTATGCTAAGTGACCCGAGGGATGGGTCTTACAACCTAATCCAATAGACTATGATGCCCTAGTGAGGGGTCTAGGATTATGTTATTACCTAAATATTTTTCTCAGAGGTCGTACTTACGAATTCTATTAGAAGTGGCTAGTGTTTTAATTGGGGGTTAGGAGTTAGGTCAATTTTTATATAAAATTTTCCCCTAAAGTCGGGCTTACAGCATTCCTTTGAAAGTTGCCGAATAGTGGGTCTTACAACCAAGTTCTTATAAACAAGTATGCCCAGGATTTTGAATTTCATTGTGTTTGTTGAGAGGATATCGGTTGTTTAGGAATTGTTACTTAGAGAGTTTGAGAGGTTTATGAGTTGGTTTGAATTTGTGATTTTGCCACATCAGGGTTTTGACACTGGCATCAGTGTTTTAGTTATTTTGTATGTATAGTCTTTTCTTACCACAATAGTCCACTACTCTGCTCATTTTTTGCACTGTTAATTTACTTATTTTTTCAGTACTTAGCTTTTCTTGTTTTCCAGATTTTTGTCTTACTAGTAACTAGATTTACTATTTTTAGTATCGATTTTCATTTATAATTATGCTGATTTTTATCTGCTTGTTTGCAGGTACGCGGTATTTGTAGCAGTGAAGGGAGCTCACAGATAGCTGTATGAACTCGTACAGGAGAGACTGTAGAACTTGCAGTGTTTTTGTTCTGTTTGGGGAGTTTCATGAGTTGTTGGGAGTCTCAGTTTGTGTTGTGGGGAGTTTGAGTATTGATTGTATAAGGTTGGGTTTTATATGTCAAATAAAGGAAAACATTCTCCCCCCCCCCCCTCTCTCCATTTTATTTATTGCATTTTTTTAACAAAAAACTCAATTTTGATCAATTAATTTAATTAACCAATTAATCTTAACTAGTTAATTAATTTAAATAATCAATTAATGAGATAATTTGTTGCAAGTCATGCTATTTCATTAACTAAAGGAATAGATGTGATGTTTTGATAATCAGAGACCTCCAATATTTTAAGAGGAATAGCATTTGAAATATCACAACAATTCAAAGTCTTCCACTCAATGTTACTTGTGGTAAAATCTCTTACAGAGAGATCTCAATTAGAGACATTCGAAACAATCTCATTTAAAGATATTCGAGGCTTTTCAAAATAGTCTTCGGAATGAAATAATAACATCCAAGTAACTCTCATTCATGCAGGATGACATTTAAGAGAATGATGAGAAGTAGGATAAAAGCAATGGAAGAATATGCTCACCCCTTTATTCTTATCAAAATTTTTTGGTAATAGGCTCTTAGTAATGATTTAAATAAGTTTAATCCTAATGATGATTGCAAAACTCTTTAGAAGAAGGAAATATTTAGATTTAGAGGGATTAGAGGAGAATGAGTGTTTGCATTTTTCTCAACTCCTATGCATTTGACAATATAGGAAACTTTAAAGATCTCAACTAATCAATTATTTTCATTAATTTTAATCAGATAATCTTTATTAAACATTAACTAACTAAATTAGTTAATTAATATTTAAAAGTCAATTTTAATATTTTAGTTGAATCAATATTCAAATTGAATTTCCCTGTAAATTTTTTAGGCGATTTCAGTAGCCTCTCAGCATCCCCTCCCCACCGAGGGAGAAATCGGAACGGCGATTGCCGTAATTTCTTCCTACCCGAACCAAAGGTCAACGGCGTAGGGTCTTCGAACTAAAAGCATCCCACCAGGGTATAAGATCTACTGTGTGGGGTCTTCGAATTTTATTTCATCCCACGGTTCCCACCCAGATCTAAAATCAATGGCGCGGGGACTTCAAATTTAAAATCATCCGTCTGGATCTAAGAACACGGCTCGGGTCTTCAAATTGTGCATTCCTGACTGGAGCTAAGGTCAATGGCGCAGGTCTTCAACACATGTTTGAAAGTCTTTTCTTCTTTTTTTTCTTTTTATTATTATATTAGCTATATAATATTATATAAATAATAACAACATGATATAGATATATCATGATATATTTATATATAATATTATATATTATAATATGCATTTTAAAGAGAAAGGGAGAAAGGGTTTGAGTCAGGTCTGCTCAGGGACTTGGGTCCGGTCGGAGAAGAAGCACGGTCGAATAGTAACAAAGGAACTGAAGAAGCCACTAGTGTAATCACTATACCTCCTACGATGGAGCCGAACAACAACTAAGGGGTGGAAGAAGCGACGCTTGCAATCTCTACTTCCTGCGAAAAAACAAAGTCGGACAGCAACCAGGAGTTGAAGGAGCGACCGTACGACCTCTATACTCATGCGAAGCAACGAAAACGAATAACAATGGGGGGGCCAAAGAGGCAACGCGTGCAGTCTCTACCCTTCAGCAAAGTAAAAGTCGGACATCAACGATGGAGCCGAGGAAGCGACTCGTGCAATCACTCCTCTCCTGCAAAGCGACGAAGTCGGACAGCAACGAGGAGTCGAAGGAGCAGCGCGTGCTGTCTCTGCGCACCAAAGCCGAACAGCAACGAAGAAAAGAGAAGATGAAAGGCAAACCCTAGATGTTTCCTGCGAAGCCACGAAGTCAAACAGCAACATCGGAGTCGAAGGAGTGGAAGAAGCGATGGTGAAGAGAGTGTAAGTCCCATTCTTCAGTTATTTCCCCCTTTTTATGGAATGACTCGTTAAATAGCAGTTATGGACATGAAAAGCGAAGTCGTTTGGCGAGGTAGGGCCGGCGGAGGCAGCAAAAAGATGCTTCGGTTCGATTTTTTTTTCTTTATTTTTTTTCTTTTTTTAAATAGTCAATAATGACATTTCAATGTGTGTTCTAACCATGTTAGTGATGTTAAGCATTTCTTAATTGTTAATAATACTATTATTATTTCTTATACATTGTTGGTGTATTTTATTGAGTCATAGCTCATTAGCAGTGGTTTAACTATAGTTAAGGGAAGGGAGCCCGTAAGGCATTAAAGGGGGTGACTGTTCTTTTTGGGTTTGTAAACATTTTGCATGTACAAAGAGATCTGAATGATAGTTGTGCAGACCTTTGGGTATGTAAGTAAATTTTAAAAGTTTTAGTAAGCTCTATATTTCATTTGAAATGTATATTTCAGTTAAAATATATTATATATGCTTTCTATTATGGATATTTTGAAGAGTTGGGATTAGTGAGGTTATGAAAGTTTGAATAGACTACTTTTTACTTATCAAATTCTGTTATCAGTGTTCAGAATAGGGGTAACTAAGGAGATGGTCTATTTAGATTCTACTTCTCTGTTACACTCTAGGTTAACTGTAGGGGCTTAAAATGGGGTGTGACAGCCACTTTGCTGACTGATCGACTCGTGCAATGGCTCGTGCCATATGGGTGCCCATTCTGGGATTTTTTATATTCTAAGCGAAATGATGCTCAAGTGACCTCGCACAACGTCACGTCTGTAGTCCAACATTTTCACTCATGTCTGTAGTCCCCAGCACACATAGCCCACACACATTAGTCACAAGTGTCCAAGGACATGTTATAAAAATGATGGAACATAGGGAAAAATGTACCTCAATCTAGCATTCCTCTGATCCCTTATTATGTGAGCAATAGTCAGGAAAATAGATATTAATCTGATCTAATGCTATAACAAAACTACAATCAATCAAGTGCAATCACTAAAGTATGACTTTTAGGGGAAAAAAACATACGTGCCAAGTAGAGCCTCCATATCATCCACCTCAGCTTGAGAAAGAAGATCTTTTTCAACAGTAACTTGTGTGTCAATTTGTATCATAACTGATGTGGCCACTCCATCTTCAGTGAAAGTCCGATTAGTAGTTAATGGTGGATTTTCCTATACAAACTCATTATAATCATGATGAGTTGCTTGTTTTAAGCAAGAGATTTTGATATAAAAAACTCTAAGCATTAAGAAAAAGCTCATAAATATGTGAACATAATAACTAGAAAGATTAAATATTACATCTTCCAATATAATTACACTAATCATGTTCATTTTACACATATAGTATCATACAATTATGATGCTGATCCCTTCAACTATTAAAAGAAAAACAATTGACCTATAATATTTGAACAAAATGTTGTGACTATTTGTAATTCAGACTTTAATACTCTATTTCATGATTTTTTTTCTATTTTTACGAATATTGTATTAAAATAGAAAGTCGTTTATTGAACTTAAACTCTTTGAAGAATTGATAGCTACCAATATAAATGGGTTCCTTTGAAGCATCGAATACTTACTTTGCCAACATTTACTCAAGTGAACTAGAAATCATGTACAATTTTATGAAAATTTTTCATAATTTTTTCGAGCTTTAGATTTGAAGAAATAAAAGGACTAGTATAAAATTTATATTACTAAAAATATATCATTAACTTTATTTTTACATACATTATTAAAAGCCATTATAGAAATTTGTTTTTTAAGTTTTTTTTTCATTCCTTAGAATTGAAGTGAGAGGGGGAGAAAAAGAGAGGAGAAATCCAAATTTTGGAGGTCTTAGAGTTGTTTGTGATTGGCGAGAGCTAATTGGAAAAATTGACCAGCATAAGATAGATGTTACTACCCTACCTCTATATTCGTTGGTCTTATTTCTTTTGTGATTTTTAATATTTTATTTGAATTGATTTAAAAAATTTTAGATATCACAATATCTTGATAACTTTCACTACATAACTTTTTATGTATTGATACCATAATTATTATGCACATATTTGTATAATCAAATAATATTTTGATTGTATCTTTTATGTTCTGCAGTATTTTGAGTATTTTAATGAGCTTATAAATATTGATAGAAACTATTACAGTACCTTGAGAACATAATATTAATATTATAAATACTATATGTAATCATCTTTTATGATTCATGAATGTACAACAGAGTATACTGGCTTGGCTGATCATTTAAATTCTATTACTTCTATTATACTTGCAAACTGTTATGCACTGATGTGAAATTATATAAAATACTTGTATCTAGTAAAATTGTTCATTATTCTAAATCTGTGTACAATGAAATATTTGTGCAAGTAAATGACGGTTTACTAACATATTGGTTATGGTATGCATTTCTACTTGTAAGGAGTTATAAGGATGTAAGTAATATATTACTTACAGGAAGACATGTGAGTATGAATAAAATAAATATACCTTGCATAGCGAGGCTTAAAGGCTTGAATGAATATGGAAATGAAGGAATGAATACATAGAGAGGGCATGCAGGCCTAGCTATGTATATCTGAAACAATTGGGAGATTAAAAGCCTAAAAATAAAATTGATGTGACATCTTTAAAATGCTATTTATTTCTAAAAGCTTACTGCAATACAATGAGTATGAAATAATATAATATTTACATTATGATTTATAATGTATAGTGTTAGCATTGGTTTTTGTACTAACACGTTGTACTTAATAGAGCATAACATTTGACATGTTAATACACTATATTTAGCATAGCATATCCATGATTAGCATTGTAAAACTCTATTTAAATATAAAATGTTTCATTGTTCTTGATATGGTGATAGATTGGCATACATATAATTTTTCCTTTCATATATTGAATACTATTGTAAATTTGTTGTACCCAACTAGGCTAGTAATACTCACCCCTACTTTATGTGTATGTGTGGATTTTAGGAAAGGAAAAAGAGCAAGAATAAAATTTTGTTTGGGATGACTTTCTTACTGCTTTGTAAAACAACTATATAAAAAGTAATTTTTTTGAAGATGTTATCGAAAGCAGCTTTCGAGTACAAAAATTTTTTTAAAGTAATTAAAAAGTAAAGGCCAAATAGAAATTGTGGTTAAAAGAAAAAAAGCTACCTTAACAAAATATATATATATATATACTATTGTAAAACTTTATGATATGAGCAAAAAATTATGATAATGATTTATGTTTTACTATATTTCAAATCATATTAAAAAATAAAGTAAAACATTATCTTAGGATAAGAAGGGGGCATTTAAAAAATGCTAATAAAATTATTTTTTAAAGTAAGATTTAATATCACAAGATTTGAGAATGTTATATGAAAAAGAGTGGCTGGTGATTTAAAAATATTGCAAAATATATGCTTGGAGAATAAAAAAGAAAAAATGCTAATAGAAAAAATAGTTAGTGGCAGAATCAAAAGGTGCAAGAAAAGATCAAAAAAAAAAGTTGTATTATAAAAATTCGTTTAGATATAAAAGCTCGAATAATTAGAAAAGTATAGAGAAGTATATAGGGACTAAGAAAATAATATACGATGCAAAGAATTTAGCTCTCAATAATTTATATAATAGATTAATACTAAGAAGGGCAAAAAATGTGAAGCAAGAAACTAGTTCAAGTGAAGTTAGTTAAGGATGAAGATCAAAAGTGTTTTTCTTAGAAGAGGATATTCAACATAAGTGGATAAGATATTTTGATAAGCTTTTTAATGAAGATTGTGATACTTTAATTGACTTTAGAGACCTTAACACCCTAAATGAAAATAGAATTTTTTTATTTTTTATCATCGTATTAATAAAATCAAAATTAGAGATGCTTTAAAGAAAATAAAGTGTGAAAAATTAATGGAATCTGATGATATTCCAATAGAGGTGTGGAAATGCTTAAGAGATGAAGGAATTTTTTGGCATACTAAACTTTTTAATATTATTTTGAAGACTAAAAAGATGTCAGATGAGTGGAGAATGAGTGTGTTGATTCCTATTTTTAAGAATAAAGGTGACGCACAAGATTGTGTGAATTATAAAGGAATTAAGTTAATGTGTCATACATTAAAACTATGTGAGAGAGTAATTGAGCATAAGTTAAGACACGATACAAATGTTTCTCAAAATCAGTTTGAATTCATGTCAGGTAGGTCAATTATGGAAGTTATACATTTGTTGAGAGGTTTGATGGAGAAGTATAGAGAGAGCAAGGAGGATCTACATATGACATTTATTGATTAGAGAAAGAATACGATAAAGTTCCAAGAGAAGTGCCCAACAAAATGAAGAATCCTATGCAAAGTTTTTTAGTCCTATTTCATGATGTTACATACAAATGAATACTCGAATTACTTGTGTTTTCCTGATGGAAGCAAAACAAAATTAACAATGGCATTGAAATTGCGGCACATGAAGTTGCGTAATGATTCTAAAACATCTAATTAGATTACTAACAAGATCGAGGACTAGCAAAGTCACTTCGTCAGAAAAACCTGATGCAAATGACGTGATCCAAGTTCAATTGATGAGTGGTAGGTACTGCTGCCTCCATCGAAGAAAGGATCATCAAAAAAAAATACAAAGGGAATGACATCATAATCAATGAAGAAATTACTCTCAAAGACTTAAAGAAAAAGCCTACTCATGCAAAGGAGTAGACTATAATGTCTTATCTCCTCTGTCAAAAGATACCTACACAAATCAACATGTAGGAAGCCCTTTGGATGTCGAAGGATATGAAGCATATTTTGTTGAACGCGAGTCGGATTGAAATTCTACGAGCTCAGAATGAACCAACTGTCACTTTCTTTGAGGATGATCTCATGCTAAGGATAACGGAGCATAATCACCCTCTGTATGTTATAGCTGAGAAATATGGTGTCATTATAAATCATATCTTGGTTGATTAAGGATCCTTGGTAAATCTCATGAATTTGCAGATACTAAGATAGCTGTCTCTTAATGTTTAGTATCTCAGGCAAGACAAATAATGGGGTATGGGTTTAACATAAAAAAGGAAAAAAAAAGTATGGTTATTCATCCTCCCCCTTCGATATATGGAGGTTAAATTCCATGTGATTGATCCAGATATCTCATTTAAACCACTTCTAGGCCTTCACGGCTCCATGAGTATGGTATATTTTCGTCAACCTTACACCAATGCATGAAGTATATAAGAGATGAAGAGGAATTCAAAGTTTTTGGTGACATACAACCCTTTGTGGTGCACACAGTTCAAATATATCCATATGTTAGATACTTTATTCGAAAGGAACCAAAGTTCACTCAATCACACAAATTTGACACATCTACCTAAAAGACTGCGACGCTCCCTGAAAAGGAAGGTATCAAGAAGCAAAGAGGAATAAAGAAGACGACGTCGCCTCTCCCCAAATTCACCAACCCTCCAACTAGGCTAAAAGGACTTATTTCTCGCTTGGGAAGTGACAGGGAGGAAGGAGATATCCATGTCAAACCCAAAGAGATGCACAACCCTCCAACTAAAGGGAAAATCATTAAAGTTTACTCAAAATTATATGAGGTTAAATCAGCTTTACATAGGCAATGCACAATATATTTCCCTGAAGAAGATAACTGACACTCTAATGGTAATGCCAATGCCTCCCCAACATTAAAAAGTGGTTACTCCCCATGAGGTTCATAATATCGAAAAGTTGAAAAAATGTTATGAATCTCCTCTACGTTGAAGCAATTGATCAAGAAGCTTATTTTATAAATTTGGGGAACATCGGGAAGAAAAGTTTGATTATCTTATTGAACTCAACGATTTTGGAGAGAGAATTCCTACAATAGGGCCAAGATACTATCCTCCAAGAATGTGAAAGATGATGTGGAAGCTAAGAATTCATACTGGGATCATTAAATGGCAAACTAAATATTTTCATATAATATTGTATCAGAAAAGTCTGCTAGCTTCGTGGAGAAAAGAAATCCCTATAACTAAATATTTGGGTTCATCTTGCTTAGATATCCTCACAAGGAAGCATGATATGCAATAGCATAGAGAGAAGATAAATCCAAAAAGTGATGGTGATGGGACCTTTATGAGGCTAACCTCTCAAATGACCAAGCCATAGAAGTCAAAGTTCTCCTAAAGAACTAAAATATGCGAAAAGGCTTTTACAATGGCTGAGCTAAAAGAAATTAACTTAGGGACTGAGGAGGACCCTCACCCAACTTTAATCAATGCTTTCCTTCCAAAAGATAAAGTTGAAGAGATAAAGACACAATTTTGTGAATTTAGATATTGCTTTGTTTAGGCATATGCTGAGATGTCTAGCTTATTTCCTGAGGTAGCAGTTCACTCATTAGCTATCAATCCTGATATAGCACCAGTTAAGCAAACTACTAGGCAAATGAGATTGGAGAATGAAGAGCAAGTGATTGCATAAAAGAAAAAACCCATTGAGGAATAAGGGGAAGGAAAGAGGAGAGAGAAAGAGAATTTCGAATTTTGGTTGTTGAATTGTTTTGCCATTTTTACCAAAATTGCTCGGATTGAGGTAAATGATTTTTATCATCTCTATTTTCAAAAAAATTTATTTTGACATTCGATTCCTTCTTAATTGAATTTACTACATTTTATTCGAATTTAGTGAACTTCTACCGCATAACCCTTTATATATTATAGTATTGATTATTTTGGACATTTTGATTAGATGATTTCACGATTTTATTAGGCAAACTTAAAGTTATTGTATTTTGAACGATATGCACTAAATAGAAATTTAAGTATGTTTATTTAAGCATACTGATAATATAAATATTGTGATTGAAAATGAATATATGATCGGGTAATAGCTTGTTAGCTTGTTGTTATTATTGTTATAATGTTGTAATATTAATATGTGTGAGGACAAATAAAAGACTAGTTTTATTGACATTGGCTCAAAACTGACTGACATGTACAAGATGATGGGCCGACGAACTTTCTTTTAAATATTATGGTTTGGTATTATCCTCGACTTATTCACATAATTACTGATTTGGAGATCTAAGAAGTTATTTTTGTGCCGATTGGCAACAAGTGACAACTTTATTTACTGAGCCAACGGCTGCTATACTGATTACTGATTATAGAAAAACACAATTCTGGAAAAACACCACTTTGCCATAATTGTTTACCTGTTTAGTGTGATTACTATAATGTATATTATTGATTCATTGTTATTGTACGATCTTACTATTTTTGCATGAATTTATTCTTACTGTATTACTCTACTGTTATTGTAATCGATGATACTTCTATTAATTCATTCACTAATATAGATACAAACTTAATGATGCTATTATTGGTTATTGATTTATTATTACCAATGTTGAACATGTGATTATGATACTAAACTGATAATGTTATAGAAGAGTTGGATAGTTTGTGCATATACTATTATATGATTTTATTGTATTGATATAGTTTTCATGGTCTTCATCGAGACTTTGGTTCTATCGATTTATATGATTATCTTATTAAACAATACTTTTACGTTGCCTGCTAAATTGATTTTACATCCATACTAGTTTACTAGTTTTCAAACTGTATAGTTTTACTAGCTTTTGTATCGTACTATTCTACTGTTTTACATATTTTACTATCACTGCATGTGAGTTTTACTGTGTTTGCACATATTCATAATCATATGACTGTTACTGTTATGAATTGACTAACGACTTGTATATTATTTCTTTACATACATATGATGATTGCATTTTTTATTAATTTTTTTATTTGATCCTAAGAATTCTTTATGGCAGATTTCCTGATTATTGTTGGGCTTATGTCTAATTTCTTCACATACTAATGAAATAATGAAGAGATTGTGGGTGATGTTTGCTTGAGTCAACAACCATCCTTTATAAATTGATTCCTAGATGACCTTTATCTTCACCGTTTCTTATGGAAATGTTTGAATGGGATTATTTCTTTTTGAATTGTTTAAATCAATGAAGTGAAGGCTCTTGAAATACATACATTATGCTTGAAAGAAGAAATAGAATCTTGATCTCCTCTCTTTAAATTTTTTTAATGGACATATGTTGAAAGCATATTTCACCATCAATGATATATAGTGATTTTGTTTGAAGTAATGAGGTTTAAAAGAGTCGATGGAGTTTTATTCCCTTCTATTTACTTTGCTTTCACAAAATTTAAGAATACACAAGAGCTATTGCCATTTTCTTTTAGAAATATAAGGACTTATAGGCCTTTCTTCTTTAAAGCATTTTTTTTATCATCATTTGTAAATGGGATGTGGTGTTCGCATTAGTTGTAGTGAGGATTGTTGAATACATGTTTGATCTCCATGAGTCATGGTTAAATTGGAGGGGTTACATGCATGTTTAAGTTTTGATACAACACATGACATTTGATATCAAAGATTTCTGAATTTTCTGGAAAAGTCTACATTAATATCTAAGTTGCAATATCATCTCTTCAATACAATAATGTATGGTTGGGTTGAGTGAACATATACATATGTTTTGTGCTTCAAGGTTATACCCATATCTAGGCATATGCAATTTATAAGAAAGTTGGATGACTACATTGGTAGCTTATGAGTTTTGGAGAGAAGTAAGATGCAATCGTTTTGTTTCACTCAATCTTGCATAGGCATTTAAGTTGAGTCATGCATTCATGAGCATATGTAAATAAGAGCTTACAAATGAGTTTATATTTGTTCAATTTCATATCATAATTAGAAAATAAAAGATTGAAGCTATTGTGGATGGGAGTGATTTGTAGCAATGCCCCTTTCGAATTTTGACAAACCATATGGTAAATGTGTCATTAATTATCAAGTGTCTTTGTGATGTTTTGGGAGAGGTGTTGAATGCTTACTTGGTATCTAAAAATATAAAAGTATACGTTGGAGGGTGATGTGTACATTTTCGTGCTTCAATATTTCATACATAAGAGGTTTCATGTTGTGATTTGGGAAAGGGAAGGTGTGGAGACTTGTTTTGCATCCATTAGTGGTTGCTTGGAATAGATGTGAATTTTTGGAAAGTGAAGTGTTTATTATAAAAGAAGAAGTGCATGTTTCTTTCTCACTCCCTACCTCTTATTCACCCCTTTTCTTGTGTCTTTGTATGAGTTCCAAAATTACACAAGCCTCTTCCAAATTGAAATTCCAAAAGAAAAATCAAATAAAGTTGGTGAAAAAGTTTGAAAAAAGGTAAATATTTTGTTTTAATTAAAATTTAAATTCATATACTTCTTCATTGAATTAATAACTACTTTAATCAATGTTTCTCCTTTTTGTTTGTTATGTTTTGCGAGGAAGTGTGGCGAGCATCTGGACAAGGAATTGTGGACGAGGAACTTGGACAGCAAGGGAGCAGTAAATTTAGTCGCCCCCATTTCTTCCAAATGGAATACTATGGCCGAAAACCACCGGACTGTCTCCGGTGAGGTAAGTATTTCTAAAACTTAAGGCCCCTAAGTCTCTAAAATCATGCATGTGAATAGGATCTCCCTGAACCTTAGGTCATTATAGAAACCCTACATTTAATTTTAAGCCCATTGACCCGTTAGTGAGTAGGATTTTACTTATTAGTGCCAAGTTTAAGGGTGCGTAGTATCAATTTATCACCCACATTGAAGAGTTTCTTTAATTCATAATAAATCTAAATTAAATCAAAAATTAAATGATAAATGTCATACTGCTCAGAATTAAATGCCCCTTAAAATTTAACCAAACTAAAAAGTAATTTCAAAATCAAAAAAATCAATAATTAATTAGATTAAATATTTAAAAATATAAAAAATTTCAAAATAATTTTAAACAATTATAATCATCCCTATGAGTCATCAGTGATATTTTGAGAAGATTTCAAAAGATTTGGAGTTGATTTGATTAAAAAATAATAAATCTTCTCTAATTAAATAATTAAATAATTCATTAAATATGCAGAACTTATAAAAAACATAACTAATTACAAAGAAATTCAATTGACACAAACACAAAGGCATTGAACTCATAATTGGATCTAATACAACAACAACATCAAGCCTTTATCCCACTATGTAGAGTCGGCTACATGAATCATTTCTCTCCATATGAGTCATATTAAGACAACCATCTTTTAAAGATAAAGGTAAATTTGTGTCCTGTTAAGAGTCAAATTCTCATTTAAATCTAATATTTTATAGCCAAGTCTTTTAGGTCTACCTCTATCTTTCTTAACATAGGCAAAATCTAATACATTTAGTCATTTACTCTCCTAACAAAGTCATCAAAAGGATGACACTTTATGAGACCAAACCATCTAAGACAACCCTCTCAAAACTTATTTGCCACTGGACTACTCCAACCTTGCCCTATGTATACTCGTTTTGCATTATGTCTCTAAAAGTAAAGTCACTCATCCACCTAAGCATCCTCACCTTTACAACATTTAACTTAATTTTATGTTTCTCTTTTAATGGCAAACATTCTACGCCATAAAGCATTGCGGGTCTCACCACCATCTTATAAAATTTTATCTTAAGTTTGAGTGATACTTTTCTATCAAATAGCAGGTCTGATACATTCCTCCACATTCCTCCACTTCAACCATCCAACTTGAATTCTATTAATAAAATCACTATCTATTTCACTATCACTTTCAACAATTGACTGAGATATATAAATGTGTATTCTTTTTAATGACTTAATCACACAAAGTCATAATCCCCCCACTAGATCTATTAGTACTAAAATTACACCCAATGTATTCTATTTTAGATCTACTCACACGAAAACCTTTAGACTCTAAAGTTGACCTCCATAATTCAAGTTTTCCTTCAACTCCATCTCTAATCTTATCAACAAGAAGAATATCATTTGCAAAAAGCATACATTCTTCTTGTGATCAGTTGATTTGATGTTGTGAGGCAAGCTGAGAAGGTTTGAGCACTTAGAGGGAACTCCTGAGATAATTAAAGCATTACACTATACCAAGAGACAGAAATAACTATCGGAAGTCACTATAAATAAATAAAACTGTGAAGATAACTACCGCTAGTAAAAAATGATAGAATAGCACAGAATATGCAGAAATGAGCATTTGGTTGGTGAGATCGGTTAGTGAATTGCCTAATAAAACTAGCAGGCCTTCTTAATTCTACCATACGCATCAATCCTAAGAACAATCAATAATTGAAACTAATTGTGATTCTAGCATACGCATCAATATATTATTCGTCAAAATAGATGGTTTTGGTTGCAAATGATGATAACGATGATGATATAGGGTTTAGATATACGTGAAATACATGGGTGATTTTGTTCGAAAATATATATACAATATCCCATTTAAATTATTAGTGTATGCCAAAACTCAACAAGGATGACTAAGTAAATCTGTAAAAAAGAACAAATTATGAGTGAAGATGTGCAGAGAGCATCTAAAATTGAGATGAGGAAAAATATGTACGGCGATGAACCTTGGCCCATAGAGCCATCTCCACGATATCTATGCCAACAACTTTGGGGAGACGGCCCAATACCTCCTTGCTAATATTTAAAATGCAAAGAAGCAAGCGATTCCTACAGAAAGAGAATTAGATAAATAAAAATAGACACTATCTGTAGCTTTTTCTGTAATGTCTATCAAAAATTGTTAATTGTTTCCTTTAACAACCCGACATGCAATATATGTTGTAAAATAAAGGTAAAGTAACCAAGTCCAAAGGTCACCTGTCATCTTTGTTTCGCATGGTCCAATGAGGAGGAGCAACACTTTGGCTCCTTAGGTTATCAAATCCCTAAAAAGTGATTCATACAAACAGATAATTGTTAATAGAAAGTATAGAGAGACAATCCCATCAACTAACAGAAAAGTAGAGAAATTAATAACATTTGTAAACATTAAGAGAAGTGAAGATAAAGCACAAACGTAAATACCAGCATAAAGGTGCAGCCTGATGGATCATTTTGGATGACCTCCACTTTTGAGAGGTGCTTCAACTTATAGAGTTTTGTGGGCTATAAGACCAAACAGAAAAATAAGTATGACATTTAAGCACTTTCTGTGCGCTCTTTCTTTAAGCATATCTTTGAAAGATAAAGAAAAATGATTATTGCACTTCTTGTGCACTTTTAAACCAACAAATCTATGTTGATTAGGGACAGATAAGGGGCGATAGAAAATAGATTTAGCCAATTAATCAATCTCAACTCCAATTCAAATATTTTGATTTTAACTACTCTTGTTCAAATCTTCTCAAAAACACCAATTTTTAAGCCGCCTTTTGATCCAAATCAAGCTAAGTCAATACAAAAACATGCCTGCATGTGTGCATACACAGTCCTAAAGAAAGAGGGATTTTTGTTGTTAACTAATAAAATGTTATGCATTAACTGGTATGACATTCGATCTTTAAAAAAACAAAGTATAGCATTAAAGTCTTATAATATGACTACCGAGAAAAGAATCAAAATTGTCTCTTGACACTTTATAAAAGATCAAAATAGTTCTCAATTATATTAAAAGACCATTTTGCTTCCTCATAAAGAGACAAAAGACCATTTTTTATCATTTTCTCTAACTAGCATACCACCTACTAAATGACATTAATCATATACAGAGATAATTTACTATAAACATTAACATCTAAGTAGAAACAATCCTAATATACTAATTTTACAAGAAAAATGTCAAAATCATCTCAAGAATATGCCATTTTAGCCCTAAACTTTTTAATGTGTTTGATTTAGTCTCTTGACACCTCAAATCTAATACAAAATAGTTCCATAATTCCTCAAATATGATCTAAACAATCCTTCTGTTGTGTTATGTTAGATCATATTTGATGATTCAAGGGATTAAATTGAACACATTAGATGGCTAGGATAAAAATTTCCCTATACAAATAATCCATAAATTATTTTTACTTTTTTTCCTAATATTATATTTTGATACACTTGAGGTCTAGCTTGCCCAAAAATTAATTTTATATATCTAACATTTCCTTTGACATTTTTGGGGCAATACATTTTTAGAGCAAATTCCTTTAAGTCTTAAGAAGAATGATAATGTGGGCTCTTAACATTTCCACACAACCCAATTGAAAATATGAGTTAATATATGCGTCAATTTTTGTGAAGAAGATGTACTGAATGACAAATAAGACATGAACCAAAGATTAAATCCTCTTGTGAGGATTTATGATTTGTTTCAAGATCTCCCATAGATGCAAGTCATGATGATTAATTAATTCTTTCAATCATTGGAGAGAATGTTTACTTAAGACTAGTCCATAAGCTCAATGATGCTTTGCTTTGGTGGTAATAATTTGAAGTATGAAATAGGATAGATCTCTATTTAATTTAGACCAAATGATTGAGGAAGGATGACAAATCTGATTAAGATCATAAAGTTCTGTCATTCTATATTATCATGGGTCATTGTTACATAGTCTACAAAGGTAATTGACCGAACTGCATCGAAAATTTTTTTATCAACAACCGTGATTTCATTGTCCAAAGAGACCTCATAAACTCAGAATAAGAAGGTTGTTGAGGGGTCAACTTTGGTTAAAGGAGGCCTTCAGGCCCTATCCAGTGTCTTATGGCTCATAACTCATAGACCATTGGAAAACATGCAAGCTAAAATCATATTTGTAATATAAGGGCATCATTACAATCAAGCTAACGATCCTATAATGGAACACACATCACATCCTTAGTAGCATGAGTTTTTTTAATATGATGAAACGAATGCACTTGATTTGGCATTAACTCTTTATAAACCTTAATCAAACCTAAATTTATCATCCTTGCAAACGTAGAGTAAAAAATAGATGAATGGCTTCTCTGAGTAAGAAATAGTATATAAGAGACTTAGATTCAGATAGAGTTCCCACCAGTTATGATTTCGCATTGAATAAATGCATGACTGAGGACTAAATGTATTTGCTTTAAAATTTGACGGCTTTTTTATGATAAGAAACATCTTTGGTTATAATTGACAATAATTGGATGGACTAGCATAGGTGATGTTGCTCGTTGCATAACTTTTGTTGTCAAAGTATGATTTTGGCAATGAATCACTGAAGTTATGATTTGCCTACATTTCAGCCTTTTAAATTGCAAAGATGGCTCTAATGTCAAAGGCAAGAATTTGTCCTAAATAAAACCCTTGTAAATCAAGAAAATACAAATATATTAGTAGGCATTGACAACATATTAATGACAAGAAGTTATAGACACTCCAAATTTAGTTTGATATAAGAACATTTTCCTTGTTTGAAAATTAATAAAACCTTTGTCAATCACAAGTATATAAATATACTAGAAGATATTGACAAAAACAATATATAATAAGTTATGGACGCTCCAAATTTAAAATTAATTCTTACGAACATTTTGCATGTTTGAAAATTAGTTCTTACAAATCTTATCATGAAATAACTGAAGCCAACAAAAGTTGACATCAATAAAGAAATAAGAACGAAAACAAAGCATAATATAATTTCATAACTTCAGTAACTTACATATATAACTACTATAATGACTAATTCTCCTGATATCTTAGATCAATTAAAAAGAAACAATAGATGGGCATTAGGAAGTTTACCTCAAGAAGTCCTCCGTTTGAATATTTCAGGACTCGAAGAAAGGCTTTGGTTTTTTGACCCTTTGACTTGGCTGCCAGGATCACTTAATAGTTATGTAAAATTTTTCGAAACATTATAGAAGTTCACGGGATAAACAACTGGTATAGTAATTTCGTCCTGTATAATTAATGTAATCAAAGTTTCAAATCAAGGCAATTTATAGATTTCAATATCACAAGAATTAACGGTTCTAGGAGCATATTAATGTACTGATAGTTCATTATTACAAATCATATTAAACATAAAAGAAAATCTGCAATTCAGATAGAATTTCTATAACAAAGAAAGAAATGCAAGGCGCAATATATGTAAAACCCGAAATTCGTCGTTCGAGTGCATCGCACGCATTTCAATGCACCGCGACGAACTTAGGTGAAATTTCAAAGTCGTTGAAATTCGACGAAATAAATTTTATTAAATTCAACACAAAATTCCGATCGAAACAATATAAAGAACTTATATCAAATTTCGTACGGTTTGGTAATTAAAATTCGCCGAAGAAGTTTAAGTAACATTTAGTCTTTTCTTCCATTTTTGGACCCATGAGCCCTTAAGGAAATGTTTATGAATAAGGGTACATGCGTAAATTGGTCATAACCCTATTTCCCTAAAAGCTCCTCACGCCTAAGGGACCGAACATTTCGGTCCCTTGTTCATTCCATTCGGCCGCACGCGAGAGAAGAGGGAGGAGGTGACAGGAGAGCTCGGGGAGTGGCGGTCGGCTTGATTTTCCGGCAAGATCTTTAAGGAAAACGTTAGAGGAAGACTTGGAGAAGCTAGGAGGTAAGTCAATCTTGAAGAATCTTATTCTTTTCATGAGATTTTCTTGAAGCAAATATTTAGGGTTTGGATTTTATTGAAGATTTCTTTAGAAGAACTTTAGGGCTTGGTTTTACCTACCTTTTTAAGCCTTAAACTTGAAGGTTCCTTAAGGAAAAGCATAGGTTACGAAATTAGGGTTTCTCCATTTTGGATTATTTTTGTAGGGAATGCTAGAAGATATTAGGGAAAGGAACTTTATGAAGAAAAATGCAAATTTTTCTTTAAGAATTTGGGTTTTATAAATTAGGGTTTTTTCCAAAACTATGGTTTTTGATCTTGCATGTTCACAAATATTATTCCTAAAGGTTTAGGGAGCTCTCTAATTAGGGGAAACTTAATTTTTGAGAAAAAAATAATTTTACTAAATTTTTTTTATGATTAAATCCGAAATTTTAATGCGTGAAATTTATATATATAAAAAGATAATGTTTTTATATGCAAATGGAATGAAATTGGTGCAATCTTGGGGTTCCAAAAATTGGGTTTAGAGAAACCGAAAAATTATATTAAAAAGATAATTAATGGTGTAGGAAAATTTAGAGAATGAATGATTAATGAGAATATATAATTATTGTTAGTAATTGTGTTCTTTAGGTCGAACCTAAGACAAGTTCGATTCAAGGAATTGTGCGAAGAAGTTTAACGAAGGAAACCTAAGGTAAGTGACACTATATTCTAGAGTACTTGTTTTTTTTTCTTAGGTGTATATTCCCTTATGTCATTTTATTATGTTCATGTTAGCATGCAAGATAGAAAACTTTTACATAAAAGTTACATAGTACTTTACAAGTTTTCATGTGTAATCAAATGCTTATATGTCACGTTCACTTAGTACTTACTTGCTTAAATCATATGCTTATATGCATAGAAAAGCTCTTCATATGTTAAAACGTTCAATTTCATGCTAAATTAAATGCATCATCTTCATGATTAATCAAATACATCATATGTATGATTTATATTATCATTTTATGTTATGATATTGAAATGCAAAGTTTGTGCTTGTTGAGGCGGAATATCCATATGGTGCCTTGGCACAATAAGGCTCTTTGGAGCAAATATGACCCTTTGAGGCAATATGGAAAGAAAGGAAAGAAAGGAAAGAAAGAAAAATTATATGGCCATTAAATATGTGTACCTGATCAGTACAATTTCGGTACTCCGGTACGGATGTATATGATACAAATAAAAGAATAAGCATATTAGTGAATAGCATGACATTGAAAAATATATCATGAAATGAAAGAAAGGATAAAAATATGATGTAAAAAGTCTCATGTTAAGCATGTGATTCAAGATATTATGGAAAACATAGCACATGGCATTTGACATACACTAAGCATATGACATTGAGACATATAAGCATATGTTATCAACTTGCATATTGCTTTCTTCTTCATTGCACATGAACTTTAGATGCAGTTGTCATTTGTTGAGCGTAGCTCACTCCCAAGTTTCGGGATACTTTTTAGGAGAACCTACTCGTAGGTGATGGCAGAACAACCAAGGTTCACCTACAGTCATCGTATACCGGCTAATAGGTTCTTTTGATGTTTTCTTAGTTGTAGTTAATTTTTCCTTTTGGGTAGTTTTGGCATGAATTGTTTAGTTTTGTAACCACCCTATGTAAATGAATTCTCTTTTGATATGACTTGAAATGTTAAAAATATGTTTTGAAAAAAGTTTAGAGGCACTTTTAAATCTCTGTTAAAGTCTTTTAGATTTTTAATTACATGTTTTAAGATGATTGAAATGTTCTGAACGTCCGATTCCGTTCCCGCCTCGTCTACGAGCTAACCGGGCCGAGTCGTGACAATATATCAGCACAAAATGTGGAGAAACATCTTGATGTAGAGCATATTAGCATATAATTTGATGCAGAGCATCTTAACATATTAAGCAAGAGAAGTAGCATTACTATTTCATTTTTCTACCACTATGTTGACCTGTCGAATAAAACAAAAAAAAGGAAATCGTGCATACCTGCCCGAAGCCATCCCTCGCACGTCGCTCACACGCCAACGTCGTTTCTCCCCACATCGCCTGCACAACTCGCTCGCGTTGTTTCTCCCCACATTCGGCCTCTCTCTCTCTCTCTCTCGCTCGCTCCCTCGATCTCTCTTGCTATCTTTTTTTTCTTCTCTCCAGCGCTTCTTTGGCTCTTTCGTCGCTGCTCAACTCCTCTCCTCCGACGACGTTCCCTTTGAGTCAAATCGGAAGTTACAACACTTTTGATAGGAAGCAAGAAAGGGAGTTCGCCGACTGTAAAGATAACTTCCCGTTCGCACGCTTCTTCGACGACGTCCCCTTCCCTGTCAAATCGAAGGTTACAACATTTTGATCGGAACCGGCAACGGGAGTCGCTCATAGTGAAGGCAATTTTCTCCCCTTCTCGTAGCTCCCCCGCCTCCTTCGTGGTTCTCCAACTTCGCTCCTTCCGCAACATCCCTTCCTGTCGGTTCGAAAGTTCCAACATTTTAATTGAAAGCAAGAACTGGAGCTCGCTCTTTTTGAAGTCAACTTTCTCCCTTCCGCGAGCTTCTTCGGGCCCTACTTACTGGTCGACTTCGCCCTTCGACGACATTCCTTTCCTGTTTGATCGAAAGCAACAACAGGAGTAATTAATTGAATATTAATTTTAATTAATTAAATTCAATTATAATTAATTCTAATTAGTTATTAATAATAATTCATTAATTATAATTAATTTAAAAGAAAAAAAAATCCCCTCTTACCTCGATGTGCGTGCCAAGCCAGCAAACCACTCATACGCTTTTCTCTAGTGTGATGGGAAGGGAACCCGGTGCGACACCAACGACGAGATAGGTGGGCAGCCCTTGAACCTAAATTCCTGTCCTCAGCGTTCGTATCGAGCCGACCAATCACCTATACACGCTTTTCTTAGCTTGATAGGAGGGAACCCGGAGTGACACATACGACGAGGCAGGTAAGCCTAGTGCACGCTTTTCTTAGCGAGGCTGGGATAATCTTAAGTACCTGTACGCGGCTCTGTACCTGCGGGGAAACAACTGCTCTTCTTTTGCAACAGGTACATTTGAAGACCCATACATACTTTTCTTAGCGTGGTTGGGGACGAAGATTTTACTGTCGCGGTGTCCTCGTCAGAGGACACCTACCATACACGCTTTTCTTAGCATGGTGGGAAGGCACATTTTTCCGTAGTTTTTCCCTAAATGGGAGAGACGTTGGGAGGCTGCCAAAATTTCGGGTGAACGTACGACCACACTTGGACTCAAATGAACACGAACTAGTGGACTTGAGCATGAACTACAAGGACTTGTACTTGAACACAAATCAAATGAATTCAATCCAAACTTGAACAAAATACATTAAGAATTTGGAATTTAACATGATAACAAGGAACTCAAACTGGAACAAGATGTGGACAACAAGAACTTGTGGACTTAGAAGTGGCATAGTGCATACGCACTGGACTTGCAAGTGAACTTGCATATTAAACTTAAGCTGAATTCAAACTTGACATGAACAATAAAGAACATGAACTTTCAAGAACAACAGGGGACTCAAGGAACTTGAGTTCGAATGAAATACAAAGAGTTGAACCCATAACAACATATCTGAGTGGAATTGAACTTGGACATGGCAAATAAATACAAACTCAAATGAATGTGACTAAGATGCGACAAATATCTCGTGAGCTCTTGTAGGAAGGATATTGCAACATCCTCGAAACCAACATTGAGTTACAAGTAGGCACACTACTAGACCTAAATGCATACAAACAAAGTGTAGTGGACACTTACAACAGTCTCTACGAGATCAAATGCACCATACTTGCAAGGACAACAGATTGTTGTAAAATGCATATGTGTATCATATATGCATTATTGAAAACCTCAATACAAACAATAATTCACATGTTGATTGAAGAAGGCGACACTGGAAATTAATAAGTTGTGAATGATAAAGGTGTACATAATGCAAATGTAATAGACTCCTACGACAATCCCTACAAGATTGAGATGGCAACACTGTCAATTAATAGCAGAAGATCTGTCCCTGCAAACAAATACATCAAAACACCAGAGATTGGTGAAATGTGAATATGATGCAAGAGCAATGGTTCTTCTACGAATATTTCCAGGAGGTCGTAGTGAATGTAACAGGTTCCTGTGAATAAACACGAGCCATTTGTGGATAACAACAATGGGTATATCGTAAGCACAACGAACCCTTGTGGACACAAGTATATATATTACCTACTACAGCGGTGATTGAGATTTGCAAGTACGTCGGATATGAAGACAACTCGATGTACAGAGAAGGACACCTCCCGGCAGAATGGAAGAGATATTTAAACAAATTTGAACTAAACTTCCTGGTGTTTCCAAATTTCTTCTTGGCCTTATACTCAGGAAGAAAACAGCTCCAGCATCCACAAACACTGGAAATGATAAAGATCTACTACACTATAAATCTTGAGAAGAGTTCTTTTCAAGGCAGCGATCACCAATATAAGGCATAGAGCAATAGTAAGGACGCAATCATCCAAGGTTGAAATGATTGATTCTTTATTTAAGCCAACGGCAGAAAGTGATGATGATGGCATAACCTAGGATTTGTCTATCAAGTTCAATACAAGTTATGGGAGGAGAAAGCCAGATCAAATCATTATTTCCAAAAATGAAATGAATCTTAATTCAACCGAGGCTTGAACATTGAGTTGGATAAGATTATTGAGGTTTGCAAGTTCCTTGATGAATAGTGGTCGTGCATCTAACATACTATTTACAAGCAAATATTGTGAAAACTATGATAAGATATGAGCCATTGGAAGAGACCCGTTACGTATTCAACATATTGACTATGGATAAATATGAAAGCACTGCAACATATAACAACATCTATTAGTTAAAGAAAGAGATTGGTTAGTGCACTATGATCCACCTGCAGAAAGCAAAAAATAGTGCACGACAATCTACCTGTACAAAGCAACGAATAACTCAATTCAAAAGCTGCTATACCATGCCACCGAATCCGCAACATCCATGCAAGCGGACAGAATATGTTTATAAATATTTCAAAGTACCCTCGTACATACACCGTAGTTTGTATACACATAGGTACACAAGGGGTAAATGCAATCACGAAACTCGCATGGGCTCCGACGAGCATGTTATTTATACACATGTGACGTCTAGGGATGTTGCGCGGGTCAATAAATTTAAACCCGATCCTCATAAGCGAGTAAATAGAAGTCGACAAGGTTTAACAAATAACCATAAAATGCCCCCAAACACCCCGATGATGGCTGTGTTGAATGAAAATCTCAAATTTCTACTTTAAATATCAAATTTTCCAACCCTTCAAACTTCAACTTCAACCCATGCTGCTACTACATGCCAAATACTACGTATCTCTATGTATCTGATTGACAACTAGCCTTAATCGAAAGTTCTCTCTTGTGATCGGGAAGGGTAATTAACTATAGGGGCTTGCGCCTATAGGAAACCAAAACTCAGATCATAAAGTCCTCGCAAAATGAGGGTGCAATCTCTGGGTAGTGTCTTATCTACAAACCCATCTGCCTTCCCAAAATTTATCCCGGAACTTAATTTGTTAAAACTCCCATCGCCAAAGAAAAAAAAAGCCACAGTTCGGGCGGAGGATGGGGCCGAATTTCGGACTTGATGCGGAGCATCTTAACATAATAAGCCAAAGTAGTATTCCTACTTTGCTTTTCTACCACTGCTACCTTAAACATTATTCATTTTTTCGATTATAATGTACTATGTTAACTTTATAACTATTTTCTCTTGTTTTAACAATATAGAAACACATTAGGTGGTATAGTATATAGAAGATGTAAGTATGAAAAGAGAAAACTAGAAAATAATATCAGTTTAGTGCTTTTGGGTTTATATGTTTCTCTCTATTTTGCACCGCTAGCTTCAGGCGACTGCCGCATCACATCAAACTGGAAGTTAGCAGTACAAAACCCATAAGAAGTTAAAAAGTACAATAATTCTTCATGGTTTTTAACTACATTTTAAAGTAAGTGCCTTTTACAATTGATTTGGAGAGTAGAGCGATGGTTAACAAAGATATTGGACAAAATACCTGCATCTTCACAAACTTAAATATCATTATTAATTAATATAATGCCCATATTACTAATAAGAAGATCAAATTATTTTCCAATTGAAGAAATAACATTAATACAGTTTAGAACTACCCATAGATGTAGGAAACAATTCTTTTCTCTTTGCTTCTTTGACCGGGAAAAGTGGGTGAAGCATAATTTAACAAGTTTCGAAATTTTTTTAAGAAAATAGGATGTTAAGTTATAAAAACTGATATATCATCAAAAAATTATCTTGGTCGGCATGAATCTCGAGGCAAAAATCAAGCCGAAAACTTCAAAAATTAAATCTGGGATCACCTGAACTCCGATTTCAACAACTTATAATCAAACTGAGCGTCTCAGAAATACGAACCCAACGACACCAAATTCAACACAATCTGATCCCAAATGAGTCTGAATCGAAGACCCGAAGTGTTGTTGGCAGGTTCAAACCGCAATTTGGATTACCAAACGGTTTCCAAACATGACATGCTTATAGTTGAATCGAGCGGCTCGACGAGAAAAATCCAACGAGCCCAAGATTGTCTAATGAGGACATCGAAGATCAACGGCTACGATCGTGTCTATTTATTTTCATGTATTTTATTTGTTATTTAGATTTTTCCATTTATACCCTCACTTAAGGGCTTTGTGTTATGTTTGCCCTAGGGGCAATTGTGTCTTTTATTTCCCTTCATGTATTTGGCTATTTAAGCCCTTCTCTTCCTCTTGGAAGGGGATGATGATTATTGTTAATGAAAATTTTGGTTTTGGATCTCTTTGTGAGTTCTAGAGTTCTCTTTGTGAGTTCTCAAGTGAGGAAAGCCTAGGAGAGGCTCAAAGCAATACCCAACAGCCCCTTGGTGGAGCTCTTGGTTTTCTACCCCATATCTTTTCTCCTTCTCTCCTTTTTTCCCACTTAGAAAGATCTCTTTCAGTTTCCGTTCTCCCTCCCCTCAACCTTGCCGCCGCCCCATTGGCCCCCACAAGCCACCGGCACCCAAACAGACACCACTCGCCGGCCATCCACCCGTCCCCCTTGGCTCCGTCCCCCCCTCTAGCCGCCAGCCTCCCTCCATGAGGTTTGAAATTTGAAATTTCAAATCCCCCATGAGACATAATTGACTTTCCTTAATTACATCCTTGATTTTTGGCAATCTTTTTAATTGTGTTTCAATTCAAATTTGAAATTCAAATCAATTCTTTTGATTGCCATGCATTAGGAAACTTCCCAAAATTGAAACCTGAAATTTCCGTTCAGAATCTTTGATTAAAATCTATCATTAATTGCGGGCCCCATTTTATTCATTACCAAGCCCCTTTCTCTCTCCTTATGGCCGGCCACCTCACCCCATTGATTCTCTCTCTAATTGCCACCTCATCACCTCTTAATTACCTCCCAAATACCTCCCCTCTCAAACATAATTTCAGTTTATTTCAGATTTCAAATTTGAGATTTGAAAATCCCTGAAATTCTGCTCCACAATTGGCTGTCCAGATTTCTGGACGGGTTCTTTTGCTGCCCCGAATTTCAGGATCTGGAAGACTGCTGTTTTGGCCCTTTCGAATTCCCTGTTTTGCAATCCTGAAGGTTCCCATATACCGTCCATAGAATCCAGCAGGCTTCACGTGTTGTTTCGCCAACCTGAAGACCTCCTATTGCAGTCCATCGAAGATCAAAAGCTGTCCAGCCGCTGTGAAGGATTCCCACCCGCTGCCCAAGGATTCCAGACCAAGGTTGGGGGCTGTTCTCCCCTCAGAAGTTGCCAAACGACTGTCCACAGTCAACTAAGAGTTGAATGCTGCTGCCAACCATCTTTCAAGCATCCAGACCTTCACATAGGAGGTTTACATTTTCTTTTCATTGGGTAAAACTCTTCTTGGGAACTCCTCTCTTATGTCTTATTCTTCCTAGTTCATTTCTCGCTTGTGGTTATGTTTGGAGTCATGAGAATCATGATTAATCATTCTCCGCTAAAGCCTAGTAATTAGAAGAGTTGTGTGAGGGATCTTCTTATGGCAACTAATCTTATTGTTAGTATTGGAATTTCTCGTTGAAACCACTCATGTATGCAAAGTAAGATTTAGTTGAATACTTAATGATCTCAACCTCTCGCATGTGTTTAGACCTAAGCTATTTTATTACTTTAATATTTAACTTATCGTTCAATTCCGCATAAGATCTTGCTTATTATTGCCTCTAAATCTAAGCGTGAAAAATTTTCTTAAGTAAATCATTTTCGCATGAGATTGTTTCACATCATATTTGGTATCAGAGCATGGCTAGCATGCTTGACTTGTGCTAGATGCATCCTAGGGTCTAGCTTCTAATTGTAGTTTGAAATTTGCATGCATATCAATGCGTAGATAGGACATTTTCACTGTTTTCACTGCTATAGTCGTAATTCCTACATGTATACATTAAGGTTTAAGACATTCTAGGTAGTGTAAGAGTGCTGCCTTTAAACCCACTCTGCTTCTACTTGTTTAGGACAATCACAACCTTAAGTATAACCACTGTCCTCACTGTTCCTGCAGCATTTACCCATCATTTAGCGAACTTTAATTCCTTGTTTAGGTGCTGTCCACTCTCTCGGATCCTTCCCTAACACCTAGACAACTTAGGCATTAAACCCCTCTTGCTGCCTACTTAATTCCTGCACCGTTCAGTCACCGTTTGGGAAAATTTAGGACTCTTTCACTTGCTGTCCACATCCTAAAATTCTTCCTAAGCACTTAGATAACTTTATGCCTTGTCTTAGTTTGCTGTCCAAACTATCTTCACACCCTTTAGAGAGTTTAAGTGAGCCTAACTTAGTGTCTAAATGACGTCCCTTATACCCTATCATCCTTAAGTGTTGCTTGGCGCTTCCCAATGGACCCGATAAGACTCCAAAAGAGTTTAGATGACATTGTTAACCTAGTGGGCAATATGACTAGAATTATGACAGAGAAACCTGTTGATTATCCCCACTCGAAGTATGTATCTCACTCTGCCTTTCAACCTAGACCAGATTTTAAGCCACAACGACTTCACTTTGAGCCACCCTACCGTCTACCCACCTTTGATGGTTCCTCGGACCCTTACTACCTTAGGGATTGGGTTAGACAACTAGAGGATTATTTTGAATCTTGTCATATCCCTGAGTCCCACCAGATTAGGATCGCTAAGTCTCACCTTAAAGGTCGAGCTCTTCAATTTTGGATGAAATTTGAAGATCATAGAGAGTTTCACGGTGAGTACCTTACTTGGAGAGACATGAGACGAGAACTTAAGTTGAACTACCGATCCTCTACTAGTGACCACCATCTAGAGCATCATCAGACCTCGTTTGTTGGGACAACCCGTGGACCTTACTGTGGTCGAGACCACCCACCCATTAGTAACATCCGGGTTGCTGCCCCACCCTTTAGGTCCTCACTTAACCTTGATGGCCGACCCTCTACTGGGTCTTCTGTTAGACCAATCTCTTATGACTCCCCACTTGGACCTACTTCTAGCCATCCCAGTCAACCTTTAGCCTCCCCAGCCCTTGACCCTGCAAGTATGATTATAATAAAGGAAAACATTAAGAAGAAGAGGTTCCCTGAACCTGAGACTGAGTGCATCCATTTCGTGGATGCTAGTGATATCACTAATGACGAAGAATTCTTTGAGGATGAAACAGGAGTGATTGAATCAGACTCCCAGAATGACTTAAACCCTGAGCTAGGAAAGTTAGAACCTTTAAACGTCGACACCTTAACCCACCCCGATCCTAGTCTCCCCGATGAAAAGCCTTTGGACAAAGTATGCCTGGATGATAGTAATGTGATTTCAGAAGAAACCAATCGGACTTTGAACACTTTGAATTTAAATTTGGAAGATCCTGATTTAGTTGTAACACCTACTGAGATGACTCCGAATGATTGTGATAATTCTGATTTAATTTTGAAATTTTGAATAATTTTGATAGGGAGTACTTATGTCACAAGTAATCCTATCCCAAATCAATAAAAACCAATAGTAAAATTGCTGTCCACAGCAAGAAGAACAACACGAAAACGGGAGAAATTGAGAGAAAACACAAGTAAAGACTTATATTCCACTAGGTGCAAGGCAAGATAATCAAGATACAATTGTTCTTCGATCCGAGAGGAAGAACGTACTCTCCATAATCTCCGGCGATGCCAAGAGCCAAAAACGAAACCTAGATTTCAAATGAAATTTTCAAATTCAAGATGAGGAGCCAATCCCCCCAAAACTCCTAATTATACAAATTAATCATAAAGGACAATAATGGACTTCCTAAAACAGCCTCTCATTCAAAAATTTTCCCTCCCCCATGCGTTTTAGCCGCTGTTTGGGCCCCCCGACTCCCGCTGGGCCGACTCCCGCTCCGCGCGTTCCGTCTGGTTCCGCCCGACTTTGGTCCGTCGGGTGTAGAACCGGACCGGTCCAGCTGGGACCGGTCCAGGCGTAACATTACTCCCCTCCCAAAAACTCACCTTGTCCTCAAGGTGAAAGGAGGGGAATTGCTCTTTCACTCTTTCAAACGGCTCCCAAGTCGCATCAAACTCAGGGAGGTCCTTCCATTGAATCAACACTTCCTTGTTGCCTTCTTGATCTGATCTTACCCCCATAAGCTCGAGGGGCTCCAATATCACTTCCCAATCCTCCGTCATTGTTGCTGGTAATGCGGCGCTAATTGCTTGCTCCCCGAGGGCTCTCCTCAACTGTGACACATGGAACACCGGATGTATAGTAGCATAGGGAGGTAATTTCAGACGATACGCTACTGCTCCCACCCTCCCCAAGATCTCATAAGGGCCAAAGTATCTCGGGGCCAGCTTCTCGTTCCTCCTGCTAGCCATTGATCTCTGTCTGTAGGGTCTTAGCTTTAAAAACACTTTCTCCCCCACTTCATATTGTATGTCTCTTCTATGGGTATCTGCTCGCTTCTTCATTATTTGTTGTGCCCTCTCCAGATGTTTCTTCAACTCTTCCAACACCTGGTCCCTCTCCTCTAAGTACTGTTCGACTGAAGAGACAGGTGTATGTCCCTTCCCATAATGTACTAAGTGTGGGGGGTCTCTTCCATAGAGCACCTTGAAAGGAGTCATCTGGGATGTCGAATGGTAAGAAGTGTTATACCAGTACTCCGCCCATGGCAACCATTTAGCCCATTTCCTGGGTGTTTCAGAGGCAAAACACCTCAAATAAGTCTCCAAACTCCGGTTGACCACTTCTGTCTGTGGGTGGTACGCGGTGCTCCTCTTGAGAGTTGTGCCCTGCATTCTGAACAGTTCTCTCCAAAACTGACTGAGGAACACTTTGTCTCTGTCCGACACAATAGATTCTGGAATCCCGTGTAATCGAACCACTTCCCTGATAAATGCTGCCACCACTGACACTGCGGTGTAAGGATGTCGTAGGAGGATAAAATGTGCATATTTACTGAGTCGATCCACCACAACAAAAATAACTGTGAACCCTTCTGAACGTGGTAGGCCGTCAATAAAATCCATAGACACTTCCTCTCATACTCTATTTGGAAGTGCTAATGGTTGGAGCAGTCCCCCAGGTGCCATGGCCATGTATTTATTTCTCTGACATACCTCACACCTTGCCACCATCTCCTCAACATCCTTATACATCCCCTTCCAGTAGAGCTCCGATGCCAACCTCCTATATGTCTTATGTACTCCTGAATGACCCCCAACTGCGCTGCCGTGGAATTCCTGCAATATGTGAGGGATGTGTACTGATGTTCGTGGCATCACAAACCTTCCCTGATAGAGTAGCCTCTCTCCCTCCAGATAGTACCCTGAATGATTGCTATTGCCCTTCATCAAGCCTTCCCTGACCTTCTTCAATTCTTCATTCTGCATACTCTCTTCTTGGATGGCCCCCCAATCAATCATCAAAGGGACTGAAACTGCCACCTCCTAAAGTTCCCCCACACACCTAGACAAGGCATCAGCTGCCTTATTCTCCACCCCCGGTCGATACTGGATCTCAAAATCATAGCCTAACAACTTTGACAGCCACCTCTGATATTCCTCAGTAACCATCCTTTGCTCCAGCAGGTATTTCAGACTCCTCTGATCGGTCCGAACAATGAAATGTCGTCCCAAAAGATAAGGGCGTCATTTCTGAATGGCCAAGACTATGGCCATCAACTCTCTCTCATACACTGATTTCAATCTAGCCCTAGTCAATAGCACCTGACTGAAATATGCTATAGGCCGGTGATTCTGCATCAATACTGCTCCTAAGCTATACCCTGACGCATCAGTCTCTACCACGAAAACCTGGCTGAAATCTGGGAGTGCTAGAACTGGTACAGTGGTCATGGCTTTCTTTAACCTTTCGAAGGCCTGGGTCGCTGCATCACCCCAAGAGAAGTTGTCTTTCTTCAACTGCTCCGTCAATGGTCAGGCGATGGAACTGTACCCCTTCACAAACCTCCTATAGTATCCCGTCAGTCCCAAGAAACCTCTCAACCCCTTGATGTTCTTGGGTATGGGCCATTTCTGCATTGCTTCAACTTTGGACTGGTCAGCTGCAACTTCCTCTTGAGACACTATATGTCCCAAATATTCTACCCTTGATTGGGCAAAACTGTACTTCTATAAAATAGCTCTCAGCTGATGTGCCTGTAGGATCCCCAAAACCTCCTTTAGATGCTCTAAATGTTCCTCCTCGGTCTGGCTGTACACCAAAATATCATCAAAGAAGACTAGCACAAACTTCCTCAAGTGTTGCCTGAACACCCTGTTCATCAAGGACTGAAAGGTAGCGGGGGCATTAGTAAGCCCAAATGGCATCACTAAGAACTCATAGTGCCCCTCGTGTGTTCTGAACGCAGTCTTCTGAATGTCACCTTCCTTCATTCTGATTTGGTGGTAGCCAGACTTAAGGTCCATTTTTGAAAACACCACCGCTCCTTGCAGCTCATCTAATAACTCATCAATCACTGGAATGGGGAATTTGTCCGGTACTGTCTCCTTGTTCAGGGCTCTGTAGTCCACGCAAAACCTCCAGCTCCCATCCTTCTTTTTGACCAGTAAGACTGGACTGGAAAAAGGACTCACACTGGGTCTGACGATCCCTGCCTCCAACATCTCCTTGATCAGCTTCTCAATTTCATCTTTCTGAATCTAGGGGTAGCGATATGGTCTAACACTGATTGGTGACACTCCCTCTTTCAGAAGAATGGCGTGCTCCTGCTCTCTAGGGGGTGGCAATCCCTGGGGTGGCTGGAACACCTCCCTGTACTGCTGTATGAGCGGTTGCACCACCTGTGGAATGTCTCCTTCTTCCCCCACACTGACCCTCTCCAAACGTTGCAGCTCCACCAAAAATCCTCCTCCCACCTCCTGTATGGATCTGATCATAGATTTGAGAGATACGACTGCTCTTATCAGCCCTGCATCCCCCTGGATCACCTTCCTCTGCCCTTCTATCATTAGCTCCATCCTCAGAGCACCCCAGTTGACCTTGGTCTCCCCAGAGTCTGTAGCCATTTCATCCCCAGGATGATATCTGTACTTCCCAATTCTAAGGGGAGGAAATCCTCCCTGACCTGTAGCCCTTGGATGGTCAGGACCACTCCCCGGCAAATTCCTCTCCCCATCTCCACCTTCCCCGTGCCCATCATCACCCCATAGCCTCCTGTGTCGACTAGCTCCATCCCTAACTGATCCACGATCTGAGCAGAAATGAAATTGTGGGTTGCACCACTATCGATCAACACCAACACTTCGCGGTCAGCTATCTCTCCTCTTACTTTCATAGTGTGACTCGGAGTGAATCCCACTACTGAGTTCAGAAAGACTTCTGCCACATCCAAGTGCAGCTTCTCCTCTCCTTCTGACCCGCTCCCACCTCCCTCTTCGTCTTCCTCGTCTTCACACACGAGGAGAACCTGAAGAGTTCTATCCTTGCACCGGTGTCTGGGCATGTACTTCTAATCACATCGAAAACATAACCCCTTTGCCCTCTTCTCCTGCATCTCCTTCTCGGTCAGCCGTTTGAACTGTCCCCCGTTTCCTCCTCCTCCCGTTCTCTCCTTTGGTGCCTCCTTCAGATTCCCTGAGGATCCCACCTTTGAAGGCAAGATAGTAGTCGTCATCCTGTGCGACCCTCCCGAATAGTTTCCCCGAGTTCCTCTTTCAGATTTCTTCTGATCCTCCACCAACTGGGCTAACTCCATAGCCCTCCCTAGGTTCCTCGGCTCCAAGACTCTGACAGCGGTTCGTATCTCAGGCTTAAGCCCTTTCATGAAGTTTCCATCCAGGACCGACTCTGAGATGTGATCCAATCGGCTGGCCAAGTACTCAAATCTGTCCCGATAATCCGCCACTGTCCCCTCCTGAGTCAGGGCAAAGAACTGCTCGTAGAAATCTCCTCCCCCATCGGCTCGGAAACGTTCTAATAGGCAGTCCATGAACTCCCTCCAACTCCGGATGGGCTCCCTCCTGTCACGCCACTGGTACCATACCAAAGCCTTTCCTTCCAGACACAATCCTGCCACCGTCAGCTTCTCATCCTCCGTCAACCCGTTGACAGCAAAGTAACGCTCCACCTTGTAGATCCAGCCATGACCGTCTTCCCCCTCGAACACAGGCATCTTCAATTTCCTCACCTTGGGATCTCCCCGGTATCCTCCATAACCTCCCATTCCTCGAAAAGGAAATGCTCCCCAAGCGTCCCAGTCCTCCCTCCGACGCTGGTATCCGAGTTCGTCATCATAATCTCCCCTTCTGCTTTCAAAATCAGCACCTCGACGCTGAAATTCAGCACCTCGACGCTGATACTCTTCTCTCCTTTCTCCAAAATCTGCACTACCTTCATATTCCCCCCGCCTGCCTCCAAAATCAACACCACGACGCTGAAAATCAGCACCTCGATGCTGAAAATCAGCACCTCGACGGTCATTTCCCATGCTCATCTCCTCTCTAGAGAGTGGCTCTAGAGGTGGCATGTCGTCGTCCCCTTCAAGAATCTCCACCTCCGGATTCCTCCTCCCCCGGATTGGGTTTGGATTTCCTCCTACGCCATGGCCGTCAGTAGTCTCTCTCACTTCCGATGTCTCTGGATTGGTCTTCATCTCCAATAGTTTCTTCATCATTTCTTCCATAGCCGCAAACCTCCCTTCCAACCTGTCATTGTTGGTGGAGATTTCCAAGAACTTTCCCTCCAGATCTGCCTTCAGTTGTCCGAACTCGCCTTCTAATGCTTCCACCTTCTTTCCGGCCATCTTTCTTCTAACGGATCCCCAAAACTCTTCTTCCGGAAAAGATAAACTTGCTGAAATTTCAAAATTTCAGCTGCCGGTGGTCCCGAATCGATGCTCTGATACCAATTTGATAGGGAGTACTTATGTCACAAGTAATCCTATCCCAAATCAGTAAAAACCAATAGTAAAACTGCTGTCCACAGCGAGAAAACAGCAAGGAAACAGCACGAAAACAGGAGAAATTGAGAGAAAACATAAGTAAAGACTTGTATTCCACTAGGTGCAAGGCAAGATAATCAAGATACAATTGTTCTTCGATCCGAGAGGAAGAACGTACTCTCCACAATCTCCGGCGATGCCAAGAGCCAAAAACGAAACCTAGATTTCAAATGAAATTTCCAAATTCAAGATGAGGAGCCAATCCCCCCAAAACTCCTAATTATACAAATTAATCATAAAGGACAATAATGGACTTCCTAAAACAGACTCTCATTCAAAAATTTTCCCTCCCCCATGTGTTTTAGCCGCTGTTTGGGCCCCCCGACTCCCGCTCCGCGCGTTCCGTCTGGTTCCGCCCGACTTTGGTCCGTCGGGTGTAGAACCGGACCGGTCAAGCTGGGACCGGTCCAGGCGTAACAAATTCTGAGGGCAATGTGGATAATTTCAAAGTGGAAATGAAGAGATTGACGTTACTATCTGAATTAAACCTTGATTTAAGTGACCACGGATTCAGTGATCTTAGCGTTGCAACCAAACCTGAGTCTCTTTCGGAAGATAGTACTTTGAGTCTGAAAGTTTTTTAGCCTGATTTGAACAATGAGCCCCCTCTTGTTACATTAGAGTCTAACTTTAGAGCTGCTCAATTGGATTTATATTTGGCCGAGTGTGTCATTCCTGATTCATACATCTTGCCCGTTATAGCCTCGTCCTACCAGGATGAGGACCACTTCTATCCTAGTTGGATGAATTTGTTAGATGACACTACCCCCACCAGGAGACTGCTGCCGACCCTAACTGAAACCACCTATAGAAGTGCCCTGGTAGCTAAGAGTGTTTTCATTTCTCCCCCTACCCCAGTTCCCTTAGACCGAACACTTTAAAACCACTCTTTTTGTGACTTGTCCACTTTTTCTAGCTATGTATTTGTGTGAATTAGTATGTTGTTGTGTGTGTTTTGTTGTCTGTTGTCTTCCATAATCTTCTTTGTTTAAAATTTATGTGTGAGTCCATATTTCATTTATCTTGCATATCAAGTCTCTTGCACCACCCCATGTTCATCTTGTTGGGTCTTGAATTTTAGACATATGAATTCGCATATCACATATCGCATTTACATTACATCTGCATGACTTTCTTAAGAAAATTGCACGCCTAACTAAATAGAGCAATAATAAGTATGAACATTATGCTGATTCTAAACGACAATTTAAATCTATTAAAGTTGGTAACTCAGTAATGGTGCGGATTCATTCGGGAAATTACATGCTAGAAGTGCAGATCATTTAAAATAGTCAATAAAATCTATAACAATGCTTGCGTGGTGGATCTGCCTGCAGAATTCAACATTTATTCCTTTTCTAACATCAAAGATTTAGTAGACTTTGAAGGTCCGGAGTTAAACCCCCAAATCCAATTCAAATTAAGCCTTGTGTGACCCCACCTTGCGAGAACTTCAAAGCCCACCTCCACTCCCAAAATTATTCCCAAAATTCCTATAGCGGAGAAAGTTGACATGATTCCTAGTGATCAAATTATTTCCACAAAAGAGGGTGGACGAAGAAGATACTGGACTAGGTGAAGAGGTGAACCTAAGTAAGAGGATATGTGGTCAGAGTGCGAGGAGCTACAACAGATAAACCCATATGCACGAGGAGTTTCAAGACAGCAACTCGACAGAGTCGAGTTTTTCTCCCACCTGGGGAGAATGATGAGGACATCGAAGATTAACGGCTACGATCGTGTCTATTTATTTTCATGTATTTTATTTGTTATTTGAATTTTTCCATTTATACCCTCACTTGAGGGCTTTGTGTTATGTTTGCCCTAGGGGCAATTGTGTCTTTTATTTCCCTTCATGTATTTGGCTATTTAAGCCCTTCTCTTCCTCTTGGAAGGGGATGATGATTATTGTTAATGAAAATTTTGGTTTTGGACCTCTTTGTGAGTTCTAGAGTTCTCTTTGTGAGTTCTCAAGTGAGGAAAGCCTAGGAGAGGCTCAAAGCAATACCCAACAGCCCCTTGGTGGAGCTCTTGGTTTTCTACCCCATATCTTTTCTCCTTCTCTCCTTTTTTCCCCCTCAGAAAGATCTCTTTCAATTTCCGTTCTCCCTCCCCTCAACCTTGCCGCCGCCCCATTGGCCCCCACAAGCCACCGGCGCCCAAACAGACACCACCCGCCGGCCATCCACCCGTCCCCCTTGGCTCCGTCCCCCCCTCTAGCCGCCGGCCTCCCTCCATGAGGTTTGAAATTTGAAATTTCAAATCCCCCATGAGACATAATTGACTTTCCTTAATTACATCCTTGATTTTTGGCAATCTTCTTAATTGTGTTTCAATTCAAATTTGAAATTCAAATCAATTCTTTTGATTGCCATGCATTAGGAAACTTCCCAAAATTGAAACCTTAAATTTCCGTTCAGAATCTTTGATTAAAATCTGTCATTAATTGCGGGCCCCATTTTATTCATTACCAAGCCCCTTTCTCTCTCCTTATGGCCGGCCACCTCACCCCATTGATTCTCTCTCTAATTGCCACCTCATCACCTCTTAATTACCTCCCAAATACCTCCCCTCTCAAACATAATTTCAGTTTATTTCAGATTTCAAATCTGAGATTTGAAAATCCCTGAAATTCTGCTCCACAATTGGCTGTCCAGATTTCTGGACGGGTTCTTTTGCTACCCCGAATTTCAGGATCTGGAAGACTGCTGTTTTGGCCCTTTCGAATTCCCTGTTTTGCAATCCTGAAGGTTCTCATATACCGTCCATAGAATCCAGCAGGCTTCACGTGTTGTTTCGCCAACCTGAAGACCTCCTAGTTGCAGTCCATCGAAGATCAAAAGCTGTCCAGCCGCTGTGAAGGATTCCCACCCGCTGCCCAAGGATTCCAGACCAAGGTTGGGGGCTGTTCTCCCCTCATAAGTTGCCAAACGACTGTCCACAGTCAACTAAGAGTTGAATGCTGCTGCCAACCATCTTTTAAGCATCCAGACCTTCACATAGGAGGTTTACATTTTCTTTTCATTGGGTAAAACTCTTCTTGGGAACTCCTCTCTTATGTCTTATTCTTCCTAGTTCATTTCTCGCTTGTGGTTATGTTTGGAGTCATGAGAATCATGATTAATCATTCTCCGCTAAAGCTTAGTAATTAGAAGAGTTGTGTGAGGGATCTTCTTATAGCAACTAATCTTATTGTTAGTATTGGAATTTCTCGTTGAAACCACTCATGTATGCAAAGTAAGATTTAGTTGAACACTTAATGATCTCAACCTCTCGCATATGTTTAGACCTAAGCTATTTTATCACTTTAATATTTAACTTATCGTTCAATTCCGCTTAAGATCTTGCTTATTATTGCCTCTAAATCTAAGCGTGCAAAATTTTCTTAAGTAAATCATTTTCGCATGAGATTGTTTCACATCATTGTCGAATTCCAATATCATTAAGACCTTGAAATGTCTGACAAACGGTCCACGATCAAGGGATTCAATATCAGCCGTCCATCCAATCCACTCCACATTTGCCCTTGATCCTCCCCCTATTTACGAGTCATGACATCCTCAAAAAATTATAAATAGCCTCTCATTTCTCTTGAGAGGGAACCCAAGCAAGAAGAAGGAGAGAAGAAGGAGAATAGAAGAGAAGAAGGATAGGAGGGAAGAAACTCCTTCTTGACCCTCGCCGGAATTCCGCCCGACTTCCAAATGACGTCGGAACTCCGCCCGACTTCCAAATGATGCCGCAATTCCGCCTGACTTCCAAGTGACGCCGGAATTCCGCCCGACTTTCCAGTGACGCCAGAACTCTGCCCGATCTCCAAGTGACGCCTGAATTCTATCTTATTTCCAATTGACTCTAGAGTTTTGCCCGAATACCATCTAAGGTCGGAGTTCTCCCCGGCCGCCGACTGAATTCGAACTTCCACCCGACGACGGACCTCCGCTCGTCGCCAGATTTCTACCCGACCCCGGACTTATGCATGTTGTAGGGTTTTCGTCGAACATCTATCCAATGTGGGATTTCTATCCATTGTTGGACTTCTACCGACTATAATCATTCTGACCTCTGTCGCCCACCGACTACAGTCTTTCTGACCTCTGTCGCCTGCCGACTACAATCCTATCGACCTCCGTCGCCCGCCGACTACAGTCCTTCCGACTTACGTCTCCCACCGACTACAGTCCTTCTGACCTCTGTCGCCCGCCAACTACAGTCCTGCCGACTTACATCGCCAGCCAACTACAATCCTATCAACCTCCATCGCCCTCCGACTACAGTCCTTCAGACTTACGTCGCCCATCAACTATGGTCCTTCCGACCAAACGAACACGTCAACAGTGACTCTTTGTATTCTCATCATGTACTTCATATAAGATGTACATCAAGGCCTTCCCCCAAGGAAGGGCCTCATTTGTAATCAACTGCAATACTAATGGATTCATTCAAACTAGGCTAGGCCCCTCGGTTTTTTCTCCTTTTTAGGGGTTTTCCACGTAAAAATCTTGACGTCGCATAAATGCAACATCCTCTCTCTTTATCTGTATGCATACTGGATTTTCGTACAATGCTAAGATGCTAAATTTTATATTTATCTACCGCCGCGAATACTCCAAAACGCAACAAATACAAAATTCAAGGGTCTATCCCTGAACGCACAGTAAGAATGGGAATAGTAAGATTGATGTGTGCAAAATTAATAAAGACGCGTTACAAAATGATAATGTTAGAACTATCAATGATAAATTAGCCTACATTAAAATTAGATGAAATGGGCAATAGAAAATTTAGGGTGAGAGATGCATCAATAAGAACAATAGATAAAATTAAGGCCTCATTTGATTAGATTTATTTCCTCCGTTTCCGTTTGAATAAGCTATAATTAGTTCGTCGAAACTATTTGGAATATAAGTTTAACCGTAATTCCTTTTTATATAACCACGTTTATTGGGTGGTTACAAAATTTTCTCAGCGAGTGCTTATTCGTTTAGACACCGCCGTTTTGCTACCCAAATGTCTGAAATAACCCTCCACATTCTCACGTCGAGACCCACGTTACCTTCGTCTTCTTCAGCAGATCACAGGCCAAAAGAAATGTCATTATTTTTTTAGCTTTTTCCCTCAGGACTCCCGATTCCTCTCCATTTCGCAAGCTAGGGCTCAACATCTCGACTCCTCTTGCTCGACCACAGTAGCCAGCATCCTCCTTACGTCGATCTGTTCAGCCATCCCGACGCCAGTCCGTATTAGCATCGACGACCTCATCCCAACCATCGACCAAACTTCACAACTGCTGCGATCGCAAGCCCACACTATTCCTAAGCAGACCAAACTCGCTTCCCTTCAGATTTGCAATTACTTTTAAGGTACCGTTGTGCCCATAAATTTCATGGGCAATTATGTCTTTTATAATAAAATCTCAAAAGCAGAACTCCTAAACAAACAATTTAAATTTACTTTCAAGTATTAATAAGCACTTTTAAAAATATTACTCAAACATATCTCATTATTGAAACTCCATTTTATTGAACGGCTTTTTCTCAACCTTCTTTTCTAAAACTCCTTTTTATGTAAGGATAAACCGAATCAAACGAAGCCTAAGGCTTCGTTTGTTTTTTTTGTGCTTTTGTAAAAGACAGTTTTAAAAAACATTAGTTCAGAAAATGGAGTTTTCTAACGGAGAAGCAGATATAAAAAACTTTCTCAAAACTGCAGAAAAATGAAAAAAAAAAGAGTTATTGGGAACGTGATTTGACGAACCAAACAAAAAAAAAAAATCCTCCGTTTTCAAAAACGGAGAAGGCAAAAAAACGCTCAAACAAACAAAGCCTAAGTTGAAGGTCAAGTCTGCAAAAATAGAATTAACAGTTCCGTTTCAGTCAAGTGGCGCTCAATAATATTAAATTTAAAATGAGGATTTATGTTGTTGTGAATGATGGTGTCGAAGGCGAGTTATTTGTTTTCGGCCTGCAAAAATAAGAAGGTAACGAGGAAGAACAATGTGAATGAAATAAAATGAGGTGGTGAGTAGGAGATTACTGGTGATGGCAATAACCCTGGCTTTGGCCATCTGGCGGCCAAGCTTCGCAGATTTCCCAAAAATTCCACGACTCTTGGCCACGCGGATGGAGAGTACAATATTGTGCCTGCTCCCTTCGATGGAGGCCTCGCAGGCACGCTTCAACTCCACATCGTCAGCGCTGGATCTCGCCATTGTCGATTTCTTTCCTCCTTCGGTCCTTCCTCGGTAATTTATCGGCGGCTACTGATCGGTCGCCGCCTACATACGACGAGGTGCTCACCTTTACGTAAATACTTGATCTCTACGGATAAATAATCGAAGCTAGGCCGAGATTGTTCACCGTCTGTTTAGAAAAGAAGAAATTTGTTTTCTAATTGAAAGTTCTAGGAGAAATATCGGTATCATCGGAGATGGTCAATATCGCGGTCGTATCTGCTCGTCAAAGATTGGAGAACGCCGCTGCATGCGGAAAAAAGGGAAGAAGACTGGAATGCGAGGATCAGAGAGGAAGGGGAGGAGGAGATGAGATTAGCATGATAAGAACGATGGGAGCGGTCGTCAGTCGAGGCTGTCGAGCAGAGGAGAGGATGACGGTAGAGAAGGGACGCCAAGGTAACGGACCCTTTTATTTTATCTTAATGAACGAAACAGACTCCATAAATATCCAACCATATTTGAGGAAAAAAAAGTTTTGGATACCATATATTATTTTTATTTTATATGTTATATGAAAAAAAAAATTGAAACGACATGTTAGGCACTCATTGAAGAATGATAGGTTAGATATTTTTATTTTACATCAGAAGGTTTTACATAATTTGATTGTAATTTTTTTCATTTTTTCAAGACTAATTAATTTTCTACTTTCTTACCTATTGTTATTTGGATTGCCACGACACGTCACGCTGTTCTGACCCCTGTTGTGGTAGACGCTGCAGGTTCAAGATAACGATGCATATGTTTCGTCCATCGTATTATGATATCGAGTTGTTCAAGGCCTACCGGCGCAATATCAAAAAGCATGTGCCAACAAAGGCACAATCTCCTGTTCGTCACTTTAAGATGGTCACAAGCTCTTATACGGTATGGACTCGACATAGACAATGATGAGTTTGGTAATCATGCTGAGCACATGTAACTATAAGTCGTTGCTTGTTTGATCATGATTTTTTGTACTCAACGTTGTTTATTATTAACCAACCATTACGAACACATTATAGTGCTTCCATGCTCCTGAATGTCATGCCCTCATACAGATGATCCAGAATGATGCCCTCGAAGTTCTCATGATGACAGCCTATCATGACGTTAAAACCATCATAAGCATCGCACTCCTTAGTGGTAGGTATGAATTCAATGAACTCATTATTAAAGAACATGTTCTCTAAGTTTTCCACGTTATTCTAAATTATTTTATGTCCAAGGAATGGGAGCTCCACATTCTCGATAGTAATAGGACCTACCAGTGTCTTGGGCTCCCCACTCGAGCTTTTGCTTGTCCCATTATCAATGGTTTCATAAGCGAGAAGGATTGGTTCTAGCTCTGTATGGGTTCAACATGGTACATTAACAACCTCATATTTACCAACGTGAGGCATTAAGGAAGGCAATCCTTAAAGATAGATTGGAAAGTTGAGGTTGATTGTAGGCACTCGCTCACACTCATGCAATGTGATGTTGGGGGATCAACGATCATATGTGTGGGCCTATAGAAAATTACCTTCATGATTGACCAATTATTGTATAATTGAGGGAGTAAGCATGAAGTTAGTGTGAATTCATGTTTGAGAAAAGCCTGGATATATAGGCGGAATGTTAGGGGTTATCAAATGACATGGATGAAGAGTAAACCGCTCTTGGCATCTGCGTGGGTAACTCTTCAGAATCAACATACATGATCACGGTCCTCCTTCTAGCCTCGACTAATACAAACTAACAAATCTCATCATCTGTGATATGAACCGTGGTGTGACTACCATTATTACGCAATCAACATGCAAGGTTCACTATATATGTTGTGTTATCACGACGTAATACTCTAAGGATCCTAAGTTTAAGTTGTTCAAATGTTAATGTGTTGTTAATCTCTAAAGATATATTTCTTCCCCCAGTATATGTTGTTGTAAAATCTTTTGTTGGTTGGAGCTCCCCGTCATAGAATAAAAGTTGGCATGATATATTATCCGGTGGTCACAATCAGGAGGTGAACAAATCAAATAAACTATGCTAAAATAAAGTGGTCGTGAGAAAGGTATATCAATTATAAGTAAGTGTGATTCATACTTTATTAGTTAACAAGATGGCTTAAAATATTTTTTGTATATTTTATGCTTGAGTGGTTAACAAGATGGCTACTGTGGGTCTCCGAAAGGGTTTTGCTCGTGTGATTCGAATGCAAAGGGTACGATTACACTATCCCGTAGGGCAAAATGGTCGTAGGCCTTTATACTCGACACAAGCAGGCCGATGGAAGAGCAAATAGAGTTATACATACGATTAGCCATGGAAGATAGTGACTTTCGCCAATGCACTTCGATGGATAATAATATGTATAACTCAAAATTTCACGAGATTTCCCCCATTCGATACATCAGCTCGAATGGGGTTTATTTGATTGTGGGTATCGGTTTCCTACGGGCGCAAGAGCCCCCGTAGTTAATTACATCTTAGACCTCGGTCTAAGAAAACTCTCGATTAAGGATGTTAGATTATCTTCCCAAAAGAGTTTAGCACGAAGGAATTTTTAGGCTTTCCTAATCAAAGGGGAAGAAAGTCCCAACTGGGTTTAATCAATCACACGTGGTTCAGTCAACAGTCGGCCGGCTCGAAGAAGTGGAAACTGGAGAAATGAAAGAGACAACACATTCAAGCATACATGAGAGAAGGAGGGAGGTGGCGTCATCTGTGTGAAGTGGATGGGTAGGTTTTATAGCTTTCGACATAATGGAGAACTTACCCACCAATAAGGTGTATAGTGGTACACTCGTATCACTCACCTTTAGACCCTAAATCTATAAAAGATGTAGTGTCGTACACACGACACTAACATCTACGATCTAACTAATGCAATCCTGGACTTATTCCTTGCCTGAAAGAGGAAGCCAGCTAAAACCACCTAATCGTATAAAATCCATGCTGTCCAGTCCATATGAAAGATAGAAGGGTAATTTAGACATTAGAATTTGGGATCGACAACTAGAGAAATTCCTAAGTGATCCCACACTTATGAGTGATACTATGCTTCTAATACTAATACAATTAAATTTTAATTTTAATTAGTTGCTAATGCAATTTATGCTGGTTAAAAGTCTCCAAATCAGGGATGTATGAAATTTTAAAAAGGCTTATAAAAATAATTTTTTAGAATGACTAAACTTCCCCAGGTCCGGCACTTCATCCTCATAGACCAGATTATCCGGACTCTACCCGCAGGCGGGGAAGTTGTCTAAAAGAAGAGAGAATGCATGTATGCGACCCCGGACGATTCCGGCTATTCCCTAGAATCGTTATATTTCTATGTGAGTTAATCTTAAAATTTTATTATTAATTACAAGTAGAAGAATTTTTATCCCTAAAAGAGCCTAACGGTCAGGCACAAGCACATGCAAGAAAGAAACCTATAAAAAACATGCTGGTTCTACTGCGCAAACAAAATAAGTAAATCACAACAAAAACAACGAAAGCCCACGAAAAAGAGTGTCCATGGCAAGTGCCATACAATATTACATCTCATAGTACAGAAAAGTAATGGTGGTCGAGCTCCAACGACAACAACCCGAAAACAACGCAAATATTAAAATAAGGCATTTTACATCTTCAGTCTGCATCTTCCCTTCCTTGATTCGTCTTTGGATCATCTTCAGTCCTCCGGGCTCCTTGTAGTGAATGCTCCAAAAGGCTGTCCAAATGAAAAAAGAAACCCCCTGTAGGAGTTTTCTTTTCCCTTTGGACCCCTTTAAATTTAAAATACCTTATTTTTAGATTTTCATAATATTTACTATCAAATACATTACATCAGAAAGAAAAGAAAATCAAGACTCTCCTGCAAGGGTTATCCTAAGCAGTTATAATCAAAATCATCTAAGAAAAATCGTCCACGCAGTTATATATGAATAAAAATGCAGAAAAATAAATCACACTTGTCTGTGCTCTGATTATTGGGGGCTAAGCAGCTGAAGCAGGTACCTAAAGCAGTTATACATTTATTATTATTAATTTTAGCTAGCCCCCTTTAGCGCTGTGTAAGCATGGCCACCTGCAAGAAGACAGTATTAGTATGAAAAAGCATGCCTAACCTATGGGTATTCTAACGCTCACAACAACAGTGCAGAAAAAAAGCTAAAAAAATGTCACAGAAAAGCACCACAGAAAAAGCTAACACAAGTAGCAAAAACAAACAGCACACGGGTCACATGCAGAGCGTCACAACACAAAGACAGAAAAGAAAAGCATCGGCTTGACCTAAGACTAGTAGTCGTGTCCTAGCAAACCAGTCTAAGTGTAGGTCGTGTGGTTTTGGTAGGTCATATATGGGATAGTTTAATTAAAGTTATTTGTATTTTTTTATTTGTTGAAAGGGGCAAAGGAAATTTAAGTTAAAATTCAAATCTTAGTATCTTAAGATTAATTTTAAATATTTTATTTTAGTATTTGATTAATTATCACCTTTGTTTTACACCGAGGCCGTGAGGTTTATTTCATCCTCCTTGGGGCTAACTTAATAGCCTCGTAGGCCTGGGTTACCCAGTGATAATTAACTTTGTTATATTATTTTAGTTTGTTGTAAATTAGAAAAAGAAATGTATATTAGGCGTTTCATTAAAAAAAAAAAAGATTTGTTGATTGATTTTAAAATTTATTCTAAAGTTTGATATTTAGAAGTATTTTAATCCTAATGAATTTTAATTTGAGATTTGATCTCCTAATTAGATCTACTTCTTTTAAATTTTAAGTTGGTTAGAAATTAATTATTATATTAGTTATACTTGATTTAGGTTTATGTTTTAGGTTTATAGTTTAAAGATATAAATATTAATATTAACTTGATTAAGAATTAAACGTTTTAATAGATTTTAAGAATTAGATTAAAGTTAGTTGGTTGATTATTAGTATATTAAAGAAAACAAAATCTAGGAAAGCGTGTCACTAAGTTTTTGTTTTAAATATCTCTATCCTATAGGGAGCATGCATCCTAAGTCTATGTTTTCTAAGACTCGGTCCTTAATTTTTGTCCTTAGATGTCACTAATATTGTAGGACTAAAAGTAGTGTTATTTTTCTAATTCCTAAGACTTCTATACGGATGTCACAAGGTTTCAGAGATCTAACAAAAATAAAACAATCCTAATTATAATTGAAGTTTCTATAAGACTCTAAGGGTGGGAGGCATACAATCATCTAGGCCCCCTAAAGGTTTTCTAAGTTTTTTCAGAAAGCTTACAGCACCGTGGGCTATGACCCGGTGGTTCCGCCCGTAGCGCCCCTACCGGAATGAATAGGGGCGACTGATGCTCGGATTCGGTTGTCCTTGCTCCCTCTTCAAATGCTCCAATACTCCTTATTCATTGCTTTCCAAAAGGTACATCGCAAAACACAAAAGAGATATGTATTAGAGCAGTTCTATAAACAAATAATTATATCAGGAAATGAAAATGCAATAAGAAAGAGAACGTACCTTTTATTTACCGGTCGGGTCATTTATGTTTTGAGTTCTTCTCATTTTGCAAGTGTCCAGCATCACAGTATAAAAGAAACGGCAGGAAACAAACTAAAGGTGAAGTGAAAAACAACTTAAAGCAACAAAAAGAAGAAGAATGAAAATCATATTTAAAAGGAATGTAGGCATTGTTGTTTTGGACACACTTCTTTAAAGTCAAGTGTATCCTAAAGCAATAGTAACAATACCCTTTACTGTCCCCACAATCCAAATAAGACACTTGACATGTTTGAAACATCTACCTACGATATACTAAAAACAAAACCCAAAACAACTAAATGAAACAAATTCATAACACTAGATCTAAAACTAGACTCTCTTTTGTTTCAGACATATCCAAAGTTCTATATCTCCTTTTTTATAGAAGCTAACGCTAAATGATTCTAACTCAAACAAGTGAGGACTATCTTATTCCTAAAAAGACACTAGAGACTTTCCAACACAAAGCTACCTAAAGCCTCAAATTCCAAAATCTATCTTATAGAAAGAAACACTAAGGGAATCTAACCCAAATGAGGAAACATTATTTGTACCCAAAAGACACTAAAGGATCCTACTAAACAAGTCTAACCACAAAATTATAGATCTCGAAATAACTTGCAAGAACTTCTAAATGATCTACTACACAAAACTTTCCAAAAGTTATCTACCCAAAATCTCATTTTCTTTTCATTTTGTTTTAACACAAAAAAAAAACTCTACAAAAATTCCTTTACCAAAATCCTCTTTTTTTTAACACAAAATTCTACCCAAAACAATCAATAATCAAGTGCCTCCTTTCATTTGGAGTGGGGTAATTTGTGAAAAATTTCTCAATGACTAGGCATTACAAAGCCTTCCATCAAGAAACCTTCACAAAACAAAACAACAAAAATCTCAATATAAGACAATTCGCAAAACTCTTTAGAAACCTTCTTGATGCAAAACAATTAGAAAAGCCTTTTAACATGAAACCAAATATAAAACAAATTTGCAACACCCTTCGTTTTAAAGATCGCTTATGAAATCGTAGCATAAAGTTATTTAGAAATTTTTCAATCACGAAGCCAATCACAAATCTCTTCAAAATAAAACAAAATCATAAAACTCTTTAATATACCACAAACTATAAAACTTCTCTATGAGATAACATATATACTTAATGTTGGAACCAAAACTTATAGCAAAAAGAGATTTAGAGTCAACTTATTTTTTTCAACCGCCCAAAACAATCCGGAAGTGAAAAACTGCATGTATCTCGCTCCCAAAACAATCCGGAAGCTAAAAACAGTGAAAATCTGCATGAGTCATGTTACCAAAATAGTTTGGACCTCGAAATAGCAAAAATCTGCACATACCTCGCTCCCAACACAATTTGGAAGCCAAAAGCCACAAAAATCTGCACTTGTTTCTTACTAAAACAGAGAGAAAAGATTCACAAAAACTGTAGCGATTTTCATAAAGAAGCAAGGAATGATCCACTCAAATGCTATATGAATTTTTATGTAAAACAGCGATAAAACTCTCAAAAATCTGCACTTTTCTTTCACAAAACCAGTGAGAAAAGTCCCATAAAAACTGTAACAATTTTCACAAAGAAGTTATGAAATGCTATAGGGATTATCGTAAAAAAAAGTGACAATATCTTCTAAAAAAAACTGCATTCTTTTCCCACCAAACCAGTGAGAAAAGTTCCAAAAAAAGAGAAGAAGAAATTTTTTTTGTTTGCATAAAAGATGGACTTGTCAACATATCTATAACTCAATCGCATTATGCAAAATAAGTTTTTCGAACTCCATAGGTAACATAAGATATTTTCATAATGACAAGACATAAAACAAGTTGATCTGATAGTAATAAAGTCAAAGCACTAGCTTATGCGTGTTGATTCAACTATGGCTTACAAAGTAAAAAAAAAATGTTCATATATATGTGTACATGCATCCCCAGGTAAAACCATATAATCCAAACTTATGAAATTCCCTAGAGATAAAGGGATCACGTGATACAAGCATGCTCTAAAGATATCCTCCTTCGATTGAAGTTTTATATATGTGTACTCTTAGTAAGCCTTACTACAAGCACCTTCCACACACTTGTTGGAGGATACTATCACTTCTCAAAATCCACATATAAAATATTAGACTCACATCCCGCAACATAGTCATCAGGAAATAAAAGTTTCTACAGATTTTATACTTAAATGATGATTTCGACGACACGAATCTAACTATAGAGCATATCCATTCTTACCAAAGTTAATATAACTATCACAAGTGTATTTACTAATAAACATCACATTCTCCATAAGACTTGTCAAAAGTATGAAAGCGGCGTCGTTATAAACCATTGTATTATTTTATGACCATTCTAATTTCTCACATAAACCCGCCCACATGTCTTTGTTAATATATGCTCAAACATGCATGATTTAACTCGATACATATATCTAAGCAAAAACAAACTAAAGTGAAGTGGACAAAAATAACTTGCTTCCTCTATAAGTTTTTAGACGACATATTGGGAAATTTTCATGTGTGCGATGGATATTATATAAAGCTTAAATGTAAATCAAATGATTACGATCTCCTTTATGACATTTCGTTGGACAACTAGCTTATAATATTCATGACTTCAAGATATGAATCACATGAATGAGTAAATTTAAATAAAAAAAGAAGGCTATGCATGGAATAGAAATTCATTCTTTGGGAACAAGCCAACGTCACCATTTTTTTATAAATAAACAAGCTCTTTATCCTTTCTAAATTCATAGATACTCTTAGAAGTGTAGACTAAGCACCATATAAGCATGTTGATTCTTAATTCCTTTAGCTTAGGAATACTTCTAATTACTCATAACTCAAGCGAATATGAAAACGAGATAAAACCATGCTTACTTGTCACTTTTTTTTTTTTTTTTGAAACAAACAAAAAAAAAACTTCCATTGTTTCCCAATAGACAATAAAACAAACACTTGGCATGCATGTTTTAGAAAAAGAAACAAAATGATTCTACAAGACTTGCTACCATTCACGCCTAAGATTTCTAAAAGATATAGCATGAATCGCATGGTTATTCACTAGCAACAACCATCATCATGCTTCAAAAGAACTCAAACATCACACATCACTTGATACTCAAATAAATACGATGAAACTAAACAAATAAGAGATGATAGGGAATGGCTTTACTAAGTTAATCCCAACAGAAATCAGCTCATTTCAACTTCACTTGATGAAGAAATAATAGCTAGATGAGGAGAAAAAAGAGGGCAAGGGAAGAAGAGAAAGGGTGGAAGGAGAAAGAAGAATAAGTAGAAGAAGAAAGAAAGAGATGCATACCTGCTGTAGAAGAAAGATTAGAGGCTCAGCTAGAGTGAATCGTGCACAAATTTATGCTTCCTTGGCTCGATCAGGTAAGGGGGGCGGAACAGTGGTCGGGTCCCTTCGTCGGGACTGGTTCGGAAGAGAAGGCGGCGTCGGGGTCCGTCCAGGCGGCTTGGGCTCGGTCGGAGACGGGGAGGGCTCGTCGGGTTCCTTGCGAGTAGAGAGGAGGCAGGAGGAGTTCCGCCTGGGTCTGCGGATGCCGGAGAAAAACTGAGAGAGAGAGAGAGAGCGAGCCGGTCCGCCCCATTCACCGAGAGCTGGAGCAGGAGTTCCGGGGCTCCTGGCTCGCGCGAGAGAGAAAATCGGGAGTGGGGGAGTTCAGCCTGGGAGCTGCTACCGAGAGTGAGAGGGGGAGTCTGTCCTTTATGCCTGGGAGAATCGAGAGCTTAAGAGATGATACCGCTGTTTCGTTCTCTCCATCCCGCTTCCAAACACTGAACTGTGCTCTGTATCGTTGCTTCCCGTCGATCGAAGACTGTATTCTTCCTAAAATGAGCATATCACGCACCCGAGCACCGCAATAACACCAGGGTTAGGATTTGGGGAGATCGGACCGTTGAAGCCATTTCCCGACTTAGGAATTGAATTCAAATTAAACCAAAAGAGAATTGGAGTTTATTTAAATAAAATTGAGTTTATTTGAATCAGATTTGGGCTCAAACCAGGCACAATTCTAGGCCAAAATTTGGGTCAATTTGAGCTCGAGACTGTTCAACCTAGTCATGTCGACGAAATTGCACCCAAATCGGTATTAATTTAAATCAAATCGAGCTTGATGCAACTAATCGGCTAATTGAACGCAGTCGAGTCTAATTGAAATCAATACAGATAGATTCAAGTTCGAATTAGGCTCGACGAGGTCTAATTAAGCCGATCGAAGGTGCTCGAGAGAAAATAGAGGTCAACAGCTACTTAGCTTTAATACTTCAAAATATTATATAAGCTTCCAAGTTATATTTACATTCCGGACTTAATTTTTCTCATAAATTTTCTCATATCTCATATTATATAGATTTTATAATTATGTACAACAAAAACATAAAAATATATATAGAATATTAAATTATTTAAATGTTTAAATTATTATGTGATCAAGAAATATGTTTGAATTGGGAAATAAAGTTTATCCAAAAATTAATTCTTCACAATTAGATTGGACTCTAAAATTTAAATATAATTATTATATGCTTGATTGGGTAAAAATATAGACTATAAACTAATGTTCACTTACAAGTATCTTTAATTAAATATGTTAAATTAAATCGATCTTTTTTTTTTAAATGAACGAATGCATTAGCCTTGAACTTTAGGTTATTTTCGATAATAACTAAAGTCTATGAATTTAGATTTGAGCAATCCAAAGTAGTCTCTCGACTATTAGTAAATGCCCAATTTAGTCCTAAACTTTCATAATGCCCCAATTTAGCCACTCGACTACTAGAAAATATCTCAATTTAGTCTAAGACCAAAAGTAACAGTTAAAGTTAACCTCAATAGTTAAATGAGATGAAATTTTAGATATTTGAGCGTATGTGAGATTATATTATTATTTTTATATATTTTAGTATTTATTATATTAAAATAAATATAAAAAATATAATGAAAGTTAACCATGTTTATTAATTATTCATAATTATTATTGAATTGATTAACTTCTATTATAATTTTTATATTTATTTTAATATAATAAATAATACAAAAATATAATATAATCTCACATATACAATAATATCCAAAATGTCCTCACATATAATTGTTGAGATTAATTTTAATTCTTACTTTTGGTAACAATAATAACAAGAACATCAAGCCTTTGTCCCACTACATGAGTTCAGCTAAATGAATCATTTTTCTTCATTGTGTCATGTTAAAAGTTAAATTCTTATTTAAATCTAATAAAAAAATATTAATTTTAAAATTTTCTAACCAAGTTTTTTAAGGTTTACCTCTATATTTCTTAATAGTAGTCAAATCTAATACATTTACTTTTCTAATTGGGTCATCGGAAGGCCATCATTTTATGTGACCAAATCATATAAGGCGACTCTCTCTAATCTTATCTTTCACTGGAGCTACTCCAAACCTTTTCACACATATTTTCATTTCATATTCTGTCTCTAAAAGTAAATCCACTCATCCACCTGAGCATCCTCATCTTTGCAACACTTCACTTAGTATTATACTTCTCTTTTAATGGCCAACATTCTACACCATGAAATATTACAAGTTTCACCACCATCTTATAGAATTTTCCCTTAAATTTGAGGGGGACTTTTCTATATCACAACAAGCCCAATGTATTCCTCCACTCCAACCATCCAAATTGAATTCTACTGATAATATCCCCATTAATTTCACCAGCACTTTGAATAATAGATCTAAGATATCTAAATGTATTCTTATTAATGACTTTACACCCAAAGTTACAATCTCCCACTAAGTCTATTACTACTAAAATTATACTTTATATATTCAGTTTTAGATCTACTCAAGCAAAAACTTTTAGACTCTAAGATTGACCTCCATAATTCAAGTTTACCTTCTACCCCCTCTCTAGTCTTATCAACGAGAAGAATATCATTAGCAAAATGCGTACACAAAGGTACATCCTATTGCAAATGTCTAGTGAGAACATCCATGATTAAAGTAAAAAGATAAGACTAGATTGGGATTGAGATTAAATTGGGATATTTTTAATAGTCGGGGGACTAAATTAGGTCATTATGAAAGCTTGGGACTAAATTGGAGATGTACTAATAGTCGATATATTATTTTGAGCTTTTTCTCATTTAGATTAAATAAAACTTTGGAGAAGAATAAGATGACATAATTAATTTTAATGATAATAATAACAATTATTACATCCTGGAGTATTCGCGGCAGTAGAGAAATATAAATTTTAGCATATTAGCTTTATATGAAGATCCATCACACATATAGATAAAAAAAAAGATATTTTGTTCATAAGAGGCGTCATAGTTTTTACGTGAAAACCCCTGAAAAGGGGGGAAATCACATGTTTTTTCCAGTTTAAATGAATCCATTAGTATTTGCATTTGATTACAAATGAGTCTCTTCCTTGGGGAGAAGGTCTTTGCTTGATGTAGCAAATATACATCATACATAGTGCATTACATGGTGGGAGTTGGAAGAATTAGTGTTGATATGTTCATTTGGTCAGTAGAACCCTAGTCGATGAGTGATGTTGGTTGGAAGGACCATAGTCAGGAAATGGAGGTAGGAAACACCGTAATCAGCGGGTGACGGTGGTCAGAGAGACCATAGTCTAGAGATGATGATCAAAGAGACCATAGTCGAAAGGCAATGAAGGTCAGAGAGATCATAGTTAATGAACGATGGAGTTCAAAAAGATTATAGTTGGATGAAGGTGATCTGAAGGATCATAGTCTGGCACCAGAGGTCGGAAAGAATATAGTCAGATGAAGGTTGGCGGAAAGACCGTAATTGGGCTATGAAGATTGAAAGGACAGTAGTTAGTGGCCGATGATGGTCAGAATGATCATTGTCTAGTGACGGATGTCAAAAGGATCATAGTCGGTAGCCAATGATGGTCAGAAAGATTGCTGTTAGGTGACCAAGGTCAAAAGATCCATAGTGAGTAGGCGATAATGGTTAGAAAGATCATTGTTTGTCAATGAAGGTCATAAGGGCCATAGTCACAGGCGACGGAGGTTAGAATGATCGTTTTCTGATAATGGAGGTCAAAAGACCTTAATTAGGAGAAGATGGTCAGAAGGATCGTATTTTATAAGTGACAGAGGTCGGAAAGATTGTAGTCAGGTGATGGTTGTCGAGGGGAAATTCAACGATAATTGATGGTTAAGCGTAAGTCCAACAATAGTTGGTGGCCAGACAGAAGTTCAGTGATAGTCAGTGGTCGTGCATAAATTCGCTAATAGTTTATAGTTGGGTCAAAGTCCGATGAAAGTATGACGATAGTTAGTGGTCGAGTATAAATTCTTTCCATAGTTGGCGGTCGAGCAGAATTCCAATGATAATCGGTGGCCTAACATAAGTCCGACGATAGTCTATGGCCTAGTGATGGTCGAGGAGAAGCTTGGTACTAAGAGAGATCTCATATTTTTCTTCCTTTGATCTCTTCTTTCTCTTCCTTGCTCTCTCTGCTTCCTCTCTCATTGCTTCCTTCCCCTTCATGAGAAGAATGAGGGGTTATTTATAGTTTGTTTATGAAGACAATCAAGGTAGAGTAGAACATCTATTTGTATAGAGTAATTTGAGTTAAAATTGATTCAGAATAATCTATCAGAAAATCTACAAATAATAATTATTATTTGTAGAGACAAATAATAATAATAATAATAATTAATTGTTAAGACAAAATTAAAAAAATTACCTTGACTACCTGTAAAGCTTCTTCTCTTCAGCATAATTTTTTGAATTGTGATAAAATATTACCTAGCCTGCATGATTCAAAATAATTTTGACCACAAGCACCTATATTTGAATGAGGAGATCTAAGAAATCAAAATACCTAAAAATCAAAGAAAGAAACTTGCAGAAAATATAATAATAATAGAAAAAAAATTAAGTATACTTGAAATTTTGAGAAACTAAAATAAAATTGTGAATAGACGGTCTAAAAAAAGAACTATAAAATGTAAGGAGAAAAATAAATGATGACTTGTTCAACAAATAAGATATTTTTAAATGGAAGTTGATTTCAAGGAAAGAAGAAGAGATAAGCTCAACAAAATCACAAAACTCCTAAGAAGATAATTGACATGAAAATTTATACAATATAAAGGTTGAAATATGGCCAAATTCAAAAATAAAAATAAAAATCGGGAATTTAGTTGGGAAGGCCTAAATTCATGATTAAGAAATTTAAATATGAAGGATTTAATGATTTGGTTATATTAGGCTTATTTAGTTGCTTGTAGATGAAAATAATATTTTAGAGAAATGATAGTTTCATTTTAATTCATTTTTTAAAGAATTTTTACGAAGTTTGTTGAGTTGAAATTCCTATTAATTTCTAAATGTATCAAACAAAGTAATGAAATATAATAAATTCATTTTATCATAAAACATATTTTATAATTTCAATCAACCAAGTAAGCACATCAATTCCATCAGTTTAAAGATTTGGCTAACATATTATGCACATGTTTGGAATGTTATGTTAATTTACTCTTGAAAAAATGTGATCAACTTCATAGAAAATTGCTTGTTCTGGATCTAATCCGTATCCATGTTAGTTCAGGAGTGAATCCAAAACTAATGAAAATTTAGGACCTATAAAAATTTTCTTAAGTTTGAGAAGTGAAAATTGATGCTTGCTATCCCAATTGTTAAACTTAGTTTGAGAACTTTATCTTCTAAGTCATTTTCATTACATAGATGCTTACAATGCGAATGTTTTTCGTATATAACTAGTAAGTTGTCAGATGATCAACTTCATATTTTTCATAATTTTCTTCAAATCAATTGTTATTGTTGATACGTCATCAAAAAATTATCTTGATCGGGCACGAATCTTGATGCAAAATCAAGTTGGAAACTTCCGAAATTCAAATTGGGACCATCCGAACTCCGATTTTAGCAAACTTATAGTCGAACTAAGCGTCTCAGAAATACGAACCGAACGACACCAAATTCGACTCAATCCGAACCCAAATGAGTTCAAATTGAGGACCTGAAGCGCTGTTGGAAGGTTCAAACCACTATTTTGGTTACCAAACATGACGTGCTTATAGTCAAATAGAGCGGCTCAACAAGACGAATCCAACAAGCCTAAGATTGCCAAATTCCGACATCATTAAGGCGTTCAAATGTCTGACGAACGGTGCGTGATCAAGGGATTCAATATCAGCCGTCCATCCAACCACTCCACATTTACCCTTGATCTCTCACCTATTTACGGGTCATGCCACTTCAGAAAACTATAAATGGACCCCTCATTTCTCTTGAAAGGGGGGATCGAAGCAAGAAGAGAAGAAGAGAAGAGAAGGAAGAAGCTCCTCCTCGACCACCGCCGGAGTTTCGCCGGACCTTCGTCGGACCACCACCTGAGGCCCACACCTCCGCCCGACCACCGCCTAATGTCGTTGCTCCGCCGGACCACCACTTGAGGCCCTCACCTCCGCCGGACCACGGTCGACGGCGTTGCTCCGCTGGACCACTGCCCGACACAGTTGCTCCGCCGGACCACAACCTGAGGCCCTCACCTTCGCCCGGACCACCGCCTGCGTCGTTGCTTCGCCGGACCAACACTTGAGGACCTCACCTCCACCGGACCACCGCCTGATGCCGTTGCTCCACCGGACCACCGTCCAACGCCGTTGCTCCACCGGATCACCGTCCGACGCCGTTGCTTAGTCGGACCACCACTTCAGGCCCTCAACTTTGTCGGACCACTACCTGACGCCATTGCTCCTCCGGACCACCACTGAAGGCCCTTACCTCCGCTGGACCACCGCCTGACGTCGTTACTCCGCCGGACCATCACTAAAGGCCCTCACCTCTGCCGGACCACCGCCTGACGTCGTTGCTCCGCCTGACCACCACTTGAGGCCCTCACCTCCGCCGGACCATCGTCTGACGTCGTTGCTCCGCAGGACCACCACTGAAGTCCCTCACCTCCGCCAGACCACCGCCTGACGTCGTTGCTCCACTGGACCACCACTTGAGGCCCTCACCTCCGTCGGACTACCGCCCAACGCTGTTTCTCCATCGGACCACCACTTGAAGCCTTGTGCTCCACTAGGCCACCACTTGAGGCCCAGACTTCTACCGGACCACCACCTAAGGCCCGGACTTCTACTGGACCACTACTCGAGGTCCGGACTTCTGCTGGGCCACCACTTGACGCCCAAAGTTCTACCATAGTACCACCCTATTATAACGGTCTTTCAGACCCTGGTCTCTTGCCAACTATGGTCTTTTTGACCCCGGTCTTCTGCCGACTACGGTCCTTCTGACCTCCATCTCCTACTATGGTCCTTCCGACCTACATCGCCAGACAACGATCTTTCTGACCCCGATCTCCTGCCAACTATGGTTTTTCCGACATCTATTTTATCAACTATGATCATGTTGGCCAAACAAACAAATCTTTATTAATTATTGTAACTCCCATGCTTTATATGATGTACATTTGTACCATCAAGCCAAGGCCTTTTCCCTAAGAAGGGCCTCATTTGTAATCGCCTGCAAATACTAGTGGATTCATTCAAACTGGGTCAGGACCCGTAGTTTTTCCCTCTTTTCAAGGGTTTTCCACGTAAAAATTCTGGTGTCTCTTATGAATGCTACACCCTCTCACTTATCTGATTGTGTGCTGGATCTTCGTACAATGCTAAGACGTTAAACTATATATTTATCTACCGCCGTGAATACTTCAAGATGCAATAGTTTGACGCCATATGTGGGAACTTGGTTCCCGACTGGGGGGGCAATTTTTTTCTCCAACCTCAAAAGGTCATTTGTGTCAACTTCCTAACTTCAACTATTGCTGTATCAATTTCTTGGGATTCAGATTCGTACTGGGGGGCAACTTTGACTCTAACTATGGTCAAGAAGATCTCTCCAATACTTTCAATATCAAGATGATATTTCAGGAAAAAATCCAGCAAATGCAAGGATACTTTCAATCAATTATAAGGTTCATACAGTCTCAGGCTGGACTTCTACTCCTTGGGCAAGGTCTTGATCTCGACCTCAAAAATGCAATAATGGTCTAAAGAAAAACCCTTCTTTACCTTTGATTCGGGATACACGCGACGTTCGCCCCCTCCCAATCAAGGCAAAATCGATCCCAGGGGGATCCGATTTGACCTCTTCCATACAGGTTAATATCATCGAGCAAGGCTCTGACATATAACCTCGGATAGGTCTTACATCCTTAGTGGATTCTCTCGACCTCTTCCACACAAGTTAACGTCATCGAGCAAAGGCTCCAATCCTTGGTGGATTCTCTCGACCTCTTCCACATAGGTTAACATTATTGAGCAAAGGCTCTGACATACAACCTCGGATAGGTCATACATCCTTGGTGGATTCTCTCGACCTCTTCCACACAGGTTAACATTATCGAGCAAAGGCTCTGATATACAACCTCGGATAGGTCATACTTCCTTGGTGTATTCTCTCGACCTCTTCCACAAAGGTTAATGTCATTGAGCAAGGATCTGACATACAACCTCGAATAGGTCTTACATTCTTAGTAGATTCTCTCGGCCTCTTCCACACAGGTTAACTCATCGAGCAAAGGCTCTGATAAACAACCTCGAATAGCTCCCACATTCTTGGTGGATTCTCTCGACCTCTTCCACACGGGTTAACATCAGCAAGCAAAGGCTCTTACATCCTCGGATATGTCACACATCTTTAGTGGATTCTCTTAACCTCTTCCACACAGATTAACGTCATCGAGCAAAGGTTTTGACATACAACCTCGGATAGGTCCCACATCATTGGTGGATTATTTTAAGCTCTTTCATATAGGTTAACATTGCAAAAATATCGTTGGGTTTCTACCCGTTGTCAGACTTATGTGCAACACCAAGCTTCTTCCCGTTATCAGAATTCTGCCTAGCAGAAGTTTCATCAGACTTATGCCTGATGCAGAGCATCCTCCCATCATTGGACTTCTACCTGGCGTCGTACTTCTGCCGGACATCGGACTTCTACCCATCGTCCGACTTCTGCCCGTCGATGAACTTTTATCGATCTTCTATCTGCCGTCGTACTTCTACCAGTCGTCGGACTTCTGCCCGTCGATGAACTTTCGTCAGTCTTCTGTCTAACGATGTACTTCTATCCAACATCGTACTTCTACATGTCGTCGTACTTCTACTGCGTCGGACTTCTGCCCGTCGATGGACATTCGTAAATCTTCTACCCGACGCCGTACTTCTACCGGACATCGGACTTCTACCCGATGTCGAACTCCTGCCTATCGACGAACATTCGTTGGTCCTCTACCCGACACAATATTTCTACCCGACGTCAGACTTCTGTTTGCCATCAAACTACTACATGTCGTCGGACTTCTGCCCTTCGATGGACTTTCATCGGTCTTCTATCTGACGATGTACTTTTACCCGACGTCGAACTACTATCTGCCGTCGGACTACTACCCATCATCGGACTTCTGCCCGTCGATGGACTTTCGTCGCTCTTCTACCTGACGATGTACTTCTACCCGACATCAGACTTCTGCCTACCATCAGACTACTACTCGTCGTCGGACTTCTACCTGTTGATGGACTTTCGTCGGTCTTCTACCCGACACAGTACTTCTACCCGACGTCAGACTTCTGTCTTCCCATCGGACTCTACCTTTCGTCAGACTACTGCCCATCGATGGACTTTTGTCGGTCTTCTATCTGACACTGTACTTCTACCCGACGTCGGACTGCTGCCTGTCGTCGGACTACTACTAGTAGTCGAACATCTTCCCGTCGATGGACTTTCATCAATCTTCTACCCGACGATGTACTTCTACCCGACGCCAGACTTCTGTCTACCGTCAGACTATTACCCGTCGTCGGACTTCTGCCTGTCGATGGACTTTCGTTGGTCTTCTACCCGATGCAGTACTTCTACCCGACGCTGTACTTCTCCCTGACATTAGAATTCTACCAGACGTTGAATTTATGCACATCGTCGTACTTCTACTCGATGCCAAATTTCTACCCTTAGTCAGACTTCTGTCCATCTCAGACTCCTACCTGATGCCGTATTTCTACCCGACGCCGGATTTCTGTCCGTCAACAGTCTTTTCACCATCCCTCCTTACAACGGTCTCTCCGACCTCCATCGCCAACCAACTAACATCAAACCTTCGCATGATCTCTTGAAGAATGAGGAGAGGACTCCTACTCAAGGAGGGACCCTGGGCTAGAACGGGGGATACCACCCATACATGGCCAAGGGAAGGCCTCAGCTTGAGAAGAAGATGAAATCTCCTTCTTGCAGAGAGGGGCCCCGGGCCTGTATAGGGGATGCCGCCTGTGTAGGGCCCGGGGGAAGGCCTCAAATGAAAGAAGAAGAAAGGGGAGAACTCTCCTTCTTGAAAAGAGGGGCCCCAGGCCTATACAGGGGATGCCGCCTGTGTAGGGCCCGGGGGAAGGTCTCAAATGAAGGAAGAAGAAGAAAGTGAGAGAAGTCTCATTCTTGCAAAGAGGGGCCCTAGACCTGGACAGGGGATGCTGCCTGTATAGGGCCCGAGGGAATGCCTCAGTTGAAAGAATGGAGGGAGAAGAAGAAGAAATGTGCAAGTTCTTAATACCCCCAAGGGGGTATTTATAGTTTGAAAGGAGGGAAGTTGAAGAAAAAAATAATTAAAAAAAAAAAAGAAGTTATGAGCGGTTTATTAAACGGCCCATACATGAGCGGTTAGGTGAACAACCTTCAGTTTTTGAGGCGGTTGAGAGCCGGCTCATGCGACCATATTTAAAAAACAATAATAATAAATAAAACACTTTAATTGCAGTCAGTTTTATAACTAGTTGAAGCCGTGCCCTCTTTGGGATGGGCCGCCTCTGATCATTAAAGTGATTATAAAGTTTTATATAAACTACTGCTTCGTCGAAATCAGAAAATAAAAAAACAAAAAATTTATTCTTTTTGACTTGATGTTCAAGATTTTGTCAGAATGAGACACATTGATAATTTCTTTGATTATTTGATTATTTTGTCTTGATATTGCTAATGTTTACAGAATGGGGCATTCAGTACGTCATATGATAATTTCTTTGATTCAAATTTTTGAACAAATTAGCATGAATTAAACTTGTTTTATAAGCATGCCAAGTCTTGCTATTGATTCCTTAAAAACTTGGGTTAATCTATGTTATATCATTATTAATATTAGACAGCTTAGTAGTTTGGACACCTCAGGCTCGATTTTTGGACCAACCAGTCAAAATCAAATATTTTTTGGATCGATGAAATAATTTTTCATCATTCCAATAAAAAATAGATACTTTTGAAGTTAACGGAATCTCTATAAACAATTTGGACACTTTCAAATATTTTAGAGTTTCAAGTGGCAAAAAAAAAATCACAAAAAATTTTCAATTGCTGTGACACATATTTTCGGACTTATGGAGCTTCGACGTTCGAAAATAGGGGGGCAACTGATACGTCCTCAAAAAATTACCTTTATCGGGCACGAATCTTGATGCAAAATCAAGTTGGAAACTTCCGAAATTCAAATTGGGACCATCCGAACTCCGATTTCAGCAAACTTATAGTCGAACTAAGCGTCTCGGAAATACGAACCCAACGACACCAAATTCGACTCAATATGAACCCAAATGAGTTCAAATTGAGGGCCTGAAGCGTTGCTGGAAGGTTCAAACCACTTTTTGGGTTACCAAACAGTTTCCAAACATGACGTGCTTATAGTCAAATCGAGCGGCTCAACAAGACAAATCCAACAAGCTTAAGATCGTGAAATTCTGACATCATTAAGGCCTTCAAATGTTTGACGAACGGTGCATGATAAAGGGATTCAATATCGGCCGTCCATCCAACCACTCCACACTTACCCTTGATCTCTCACCTATTTATGGGTCATGCCACTTCAGAAATCTATAAATAGACCCCTCATTTCTCTTGAAAGGGGGATCAAAGCAAGAAGAGACGAGAAGGAAGAAGCTCCTCCTCGATCACCGCCGGAGTATCGCCGGACCATCGCCGGACCACCACCTGAGGCCCTCACTTCCGCCGAACCACCGCCTAACCCCGTTTCTCCGTCGGACCACCACTTGAGGCCCTCACCTCCGCCGGACCACCGTCTGACGCCGTTGCTCCGCTGGACCACCGCCCGACACCGTTGCTCTGCCGGACCACCACCTGATGCCCTCACCACCGCCGGACCACCGCCTAACGTTGTTGCTCCGCTGGACCACCACTTGAGGCCCTCACCTCCACCGGACCACCGCCTGACGTCGTTGCTCCACCGGACCACCGTTTGACGTCGTTGCTCCGCCGAACCACCACTTGAGAGCCTCACCTTTGCCGGACCACTGCCTGACGCCATTGCTCCGCCGGTCCACCACTGAAGGCCCTTACCTCCGCCGGACCACCACTGAAGGCCATCACCTCCGCCGGACCACCGCCTGACGTCGTTGCTCCGCCGGACCACCACTTGAGGCCCTCACCTCCGCCGGACCATCGCCTGACGTCGTTGCTCCGCTGGACCACCACTGAAGGCCATCACCTCTGTCGGACCACCGCCTGACGACGTTGCTTCGTTGGGCCACCAGTTGAGGCCCTCATCTTCGTCGGACTACCACCCGACGCCGTTGCTCCATCGGACCACCACTTGAAGCCTTGTGCTCCACTAGGCCACCACCTGAGGCCCAGACTTCTACCGGACCACCACCTGAGGCCCGGACTTCTACCGAACCACCACTCCAGGTCCGGACTTCTGCTGGGCCACCACTTGACGCCCAAAGTTCTACCAGAGTACCGCCCTACTATAACGGCCTTTCAGACCCTGGTCTCCTGCCAACCACGATCTTTTTTGACCCCGGTCTTCTGCCAACTACGTTCCTTCTGACCTTCATTTCCTACTATGGTCCTTCTAACCTACATCGTCAGACAACGGTCTTTCTGACCCTGATCTCCTGCCAACTACGATCTTTCTGACATCTAGCTTATCAACTATGGTCATGATGGCCAAACAAACATGTCTTTATTGATTATTGTAACTCCCACCATGTAATGCGCTCTATATGATGTACATTTTTACCATCAAGCCAATGCATTTTCCCTAAGAAGGGCCTCATTTATAATCAACTGCAAATACTAGTGGATTCATTCAAATTGGGCCAGACCCCGTGGTTTTTCCCCTTTTTCAGAGGTTTTCCCCGTAAAAATTCTGGTCTCTTATGAATGCTACACCATCTCACTTATCTGATTGTGTGCTGAATCTTCGTACAATGCTAAGACGTTAAACTATATATTTCTCTACCGCCGCGAATACTCTAGGACGCAACAATTATAAAACACATAATATATTCATTTAATTAAAAGATTTATAAGAACTTCAAAATAATATCATTAGCATATACAATATATAGAAAATATGCAATATATATTTCAAAATATAATCCATTCCAATAATTTCAAGATTTGGTTAACATAGCATAAATTTTTAAATTATATAGAAAATATGCATTTTATGTTTCAAAATATTATCCATTCCAATAGTTTCAAGATCTGGTTAACATAGTAGGGGCGGACCTGTTTGTTGATGAGGGTGGGCAATTCAAAATTTTAATATATTACTTTTTTTAAGGGCATTTTAGGTATTTGAGAGAAGGCAACTTTTTATTTTGACTTAATGACGAAAAAAAAAGTCTGCCTGCCATATTTGCGAATGAGCGAACGAACGAAGCTGCCCGCAAGGCTGAGGCCGAGGCGATCTCTCCTCAGGCTTGGTTTGATTGGAAGTTTTTGGTGCTTATTCCGTTTTAAAACGACAAATTTATTTCTTATTTACTATTTGGTTCATCAAATCACGTTCCCAGTTACTCTTTTTTTTTTCATTTTTTTTGTTGTTTTGAGAAAGCTTTTTGTATATGCTTCTCCGTTAGAAAACTCCATTTTCTGAATCAATGTTTCTTAAAATTGTCTTTTACAAAAGTATCAAATAACCAAAAGAAGCCTCAGTCTCTCTCCGCATTCATCGGCGCCTTCTCTCCACACTCGCCATCGCCGAGCTTTGCTCCCTCCGTCCCACATCCAGTTGATGCCACTACCCGTACCAAATTGCCGTCAGCCGAGTGCGAAGAGGAGCAAGTATGGTTGTTTTTCCTTTTTTTTTCAATGACTGCAACAATTAGATATTTTGTGAGTTTAGAGCAAATTTTCTATGGAAAGGAGGCAGCCGATGTTAGAGATGTTTGTGATTTTCCAGGTTTGTGATTTTTCAAATTTGTGAAAAAATCAATAAATTTTTTCTCCAAAATGAAGTTTTTCAGTTTTATGACACAGAAAATTTTATGTTTGAATTGCAAGTTATGCATTTAAAAAACATAAACATCGGAGTTGCACCAAACAATACATTGCTTCTCAAGAACTTGAGCAAAAGTGTTCAGAAATCACTAAATATTAGCCAATGAAATGCTTCAAAATTCCCGCATATCTTCTATATTTATTAGTAGCTGAATTTTCTTAAATTAGATATCAAATGATGACATGCATTACATTTAGCAAAAGAACGTGTTGAGTTGTCAAAATACCCACATATATGCTATAATTTCCTTTAAGATATGGAACATGTTGAGTTATTACCTTTAAGGTCTGGAATTAGAGTGATTTGTTGAGTTATGTATGATTTATTTGAGTGAAGCAAATTAAATATTTGAGAATACTATTAATGCCTTAATGTTCACTATACTTAACATACAATAGATGGATCGATATTTGAAGAGAAAAAAACGCGTTGAAGATGATGTTTATAATCCTCCTAACGACCATGGGCTTCGACCTTCAATATAGAGTTATGATATAAATAAAAGAGATAGAGTTCATCGAGCATATTTGATGAATTGATCTTATCAGCCTAAATGGTTTGAAGAATATCCAACATGGTTGGATTATAGTGTAGACAAATATACTATTTTTTGTTTATATTGTTACCTATTCAAACATCGGGAACAAACAAGCATAAGTCAAAGTCATGGTGATTCATTCTTTGATGAATGATTTAAAAATTGGAAGAGAAAAGAAAAATTATTATCTCATATCGTGGAGCATAATAGCGCGTACAACAAAGTAAGACAAAAATGTGAAAATTTAATAAATCTTAAATTACAAAGTGTTCCTATTTTATGACATAGTAAAGATGATAAGAATAAAAAGAATATCGGGTCTTACTAGCTGCTGCTGTTGATTGTGTTAAATTCCTTATAAGTAAGGTTTGTCATTCCGTGATCACAATAAGGCACTTGATTCATATAATAAAGGTAATTATTTATAATTATTTCATTTTATTGTTGATCACAATAAAGAAATTAAGAATGTTAGTTTTGAAAATGCTAGTGCGAAACTGAAGTTGACTTCACCCAAATTTTAGAAAGAAATTTATTGTGCCACATCGGTTGAAATATATTCTATCATTAATGATTTGGCAATTCTTACTTTGTCATTCTAGTAGATGAAACTCGTAATGTTTTTAAAATGCTAGTGCGAAGGAGCTGTTGGCAGTAGTTGTGAGATATGTGGATACAAAAAGATAGGTTATTTAAAGATTTATTGGTATTAAATATATTGCTTTAATTAGTGTTGTGACACTAATTAGTGTTGTGACACTTAAGCAGCAGTTAAAAAAATGATTGTCAATCATTTATAAAGCTTACATAAGATATGTGGGCAAGGTTATAATGGTGCATCTAATATGCGAGGACAATTTAATGGTTTAAATGCACTTATTCTTAATGATAATCCTTAAGCATTTTATATTCACTGCTTCACTCATCAACTCTAATTATGCTTGATAGCTTTGACAAAGAATCATTGACAAGTTAAACAACTTTTTGAGTTCACCTCCAAAATTATAAATATTGTTGGAGATTCTTGTAAGAGATCGGATGCTATGAAAGTTTTTCAATATGAGAAAATATCTTCACATCTTAAAGCTGTCAATCTTATAAGTTGTAGATGTTTAAATCAATAAACTAATTTACAAAGATATAATAATACTTGATGGTCAATTTTTCATAATTTGATTAGTCTCATGAGAATGTATGCTTTTGTAATTAAGGTAATTGAGATTATTAAAGAAGAAGGTACATATGATTAACAATCAGTCGAATCAAGTACCCTGATTGATGTGATATATGGTGTCAATCTTTAGATTTTATTTTTTATAATGTATTTGATGATTGATTTCTTAGGGATTATAAATGAGTTATCACAAACATTCCAAAGAAAAGAACAGGACATTAAAATGCAATAAAATTGATGCAAATATTTAAACATAGGCTACATATAATTAGGGAGAGTGGATGGAGTGTTTTACTAAATGAAGTTTTTCATTTTTATAGTGTTTTTAAAATTGATGTCCTCAATATGAATGTTATATATAAAACTCATCGCCGAGCAGTACGCGAAGAGGTGAAGAAATAACAAACATATATACATTATTATCGTGTTGAGCTATTCTGTACTATAATTGACATATAATTTCAAGAGCTAAAAATTCATATTTTTTAATCTACTACTGAGTTGCTTCTTTATGTGGCATGCATAAGCCTAATTGATACTTTCCAAGCTTATGATGAGAGAAAATTAATAAATATGACAGAGTTATATCTAAGTACTTTTTCTACAATTGAAATTTTGGCTCTGAAAAGTCAATTATCAACTTATATTATTGATATACATATTTGTGATGAGTTCTCCTATCTAAGCAGTATTGTTGATCTTTTAAAGCAAATAATAAAGTTAAAAAAGGATGGTATGTATAATCTGATTTACGGACTCATTACTTTAGAATTAACTTTACAAGTTGCTACTACTAAAATTGAGAGGACATTTTCTGCAATGAAGATTATCAAACATCGATTACGTAGTAGAATTTGTGATGATTGGCTCAATGATTGTCTGTTGCATTACATTGAAAAAAATGTATTCGATTTGATTCTTAATGAAGTTGTAATGCAATATTATCAAAAAATGCAAAGCATATTATTAAACTTGTAATAATTTTCAATTTATCACAGTGCTTTTAAAACCGGACTGGACTGGCCGGTTCGACCGGTTCAACCGTGAACCGGTCTTACGGCCGGTTCGGTTCAACCCGAAAACCGGCTTCGCTTCAAACCGGCCGGTTTTGGCGAAAACCGCCGGTTCAACCAGTGAACCGGTCCGGGTTTTTTAAAACCGGCCGGTTCAAAATTTTTTATTATAAATAATTAAATAAAATATTTAATGTTAAATATATATAAATGCTAATATTAAACTTACAATTTTGATTTAAAGTCATATTTCAAATATTTATTTTAACAACCACATACTCCATCCTTTCTCATATTTGCTCTTAGCATGCTTGAAAGCAAAGAGGTATATAAACAATACAAAGTAAAACATAGCGAACAAGAACTGGGTTGCGCTGGGGAAACACAGTCCGGAAGTGATGTGGGACTAAACCTACAAAGTAAAAAGTCATTTTTAGTTTCATGTAGAGTTATATACACTATACAACATAGTTTTTTTAACAATTTTTAAACATAGTTTTTTAATTAATTTTTATAATATGAATAAAATTTTATTTTTTAAAGTTGATAATATTTATTTTTTATTTATTAATATTTATTTTTATTTTTTTACTATTTTTTTGTTATATATATTATGAAGTTTATTTGAATTTATTTTTGTTTGTTAAGTGGCTCAAGTAAAAATTATAATATATAAATTATAATATAAAAATTAATTTTTATGATTTGAATAATATTTATTTTTTAAAGTTTTTTAGTAAAATATTTATTTTATTTTTTAGTTAATAATAATTATTTTTTATCAAATGAATTACTCTTATGTTAAAAAATTTGTAAAATTTCAATTTTTCAACTATAAAAATTTTTATCTTACAAAATAAAATATTTTTATAATAAAATATTTAATTATATTTATGATTTTATATTGAGAGTTTTAAGTTTTTAAATAACTTACACTATGTAATATAAATTAACAATATTTTATAGGAAATTATATGATTATTATATTTCATTATTTTATCAATCTTATTAATTTTTTAATAATATTATTATTTATTACGTCATCCGGTTCGACCTCAGTTCGACCGGTCGAACCGGTTGAACCGTGAACCTCTCTTTCTTCCGCTTCGATGTCCGGTTCAGTTTTCAAAACCTTGATATAATATATAAATTTATAATATTAATATTTTATAATATATATTATAGTAAATTTATAATACATATCATTCAAATTTGTAGCCGAACTAAAAAAAATTTTGAAGCCCAACTAGCCCAAATAAGTCCCAAGTCACATTCTAAACTATTCATGCAACTTTTTTAGTCCCACATCATAGGAAGAGTTTGAAGATGTTTCCTTGAACCCTTTATAAAGTGAGAAGTACACTCTCTTTGCAAAACAAATTATGTGAGGTATCTAAGATAACTTGTATGTATTATGATGAAATTAATCATCATATTTAATAAAAATATTTTTAAAATTTTAATAAACAAAAATATATTTTAAAAATTTTAATTAAAGCAAAAATAAAATATTTTTATGAACCGGCCGTTTCTTTCCAACCTGGACCGGTTCTTTCCAACCTGGACCGGTTCAATGGTTCACCGGTTGAACCGCCGGTTCAATCCGGTTTGTTCCGGTTCTGTGCAGAGCTGGTTCTGAAGCTGGATCGGACCGGCCACCAGACCGGTTCACGGTTGAACCGGTTGAACTGGCCGGTCCGGTCCGGTTTTCAAAACAGTGGTAAAAATAATTAACAGGATTTACAGCTGCGCCTGAATAAAATTTCGGATTTTGTTATCGACGGCTGAATAAGAAATACTCAACAGGATTTACAGCTGCGCCTATTTTGTTATCGACGGCTTTCTTACTGTTTTTTTAAAATACTTAAAGGAAACGGGATGGTTTAGGGTTGTAAACGATTTCGGATAAAAAATAAAAATCCAATCGACTGGAAGCGCTCCAGGTCCGTTAATAGTTTAGTCAATAAGCCATAACGGATCTTTGCTTGAGGGCGGTGAACTTGTCGGCGCTGCTACACTTGGCCCTTTCGTTCCAAGGGCTCCCAAATAGGTCTCATCGCTACAGAAACCTAGAAAATTATGAAGAAGAAAAAGGTGATCTTTCTTTTCCCCTTCTCGTCGCTTTTCGTCTCTTCCACGCTCTCCCTGATACCATAGTTTTTAACGTTTGTAATACTTGCATTCGCGGTCGATCAAGTTATGGTCTTTATCGTATTTTTTCTTGACAACCTTTTATCCCCGTTCTTTTTATGCGTTCTTTACAGCCATCTCTCTCCAACGGGCAAGTATTTAGCACCTCAACTGGCGTGTTCGAGCAGATGTTGCGGCAACTGGGAGACCACTCAGTCGAATTCCAACTGCCGCACTGGCTTAAGCAGCAGAAGTCGTCAATGCCTTACACCTTCATCAAGCGCAGTATCCCTCAGGAATGCCACCCTCAAAATTTTCTTATTTCGGTATTCAAACATCCTAGCAGCCACGGCAATTTGTTTGCCCGTCTTTTAACCGTTTAATATTGGATGCAAGCAGTGGAACTTTCCCGGAGTTCAGATTTTGCCACTAACTCGCATAGAATCAGTGTTTTTATGTGTTTTAGATGTATATTTCATAATGCATGAACACAAGAAATGACAGCAGTGATTCACTACAGATGTCAAGCAGGCTGTTGCGTTGTATAGCAGATATTAAAAAATGGCAGCCTATTCAAGCCCGTCTGGATTTTAGATCTACCTCTCAATTGGCCTGCCCGACATATAGATCACAGAATTTGCTGTGTTGAATTCATTGCTTTGTGGAGGCAATTAATGGCCTTTCTGGTTTTAATGGAAATAAAACTTTTTGAACAATGCACAGGACATAGTTGAAAGTTGAAATCAAGCATGCAAATTCGAAGCTAATATCTGTCGTTCTTCCTCAGTTATATGTATTTTTCTTTGCTTTTCTTGACTTGTTAGATATCTATCTCACCAAAAGAATCAAACGCCGTGCTGAGGATGATGGTATATTCTGTTCTTGTGCTACCTCCGTGAGCCAGTCTGCAGTTTGCGATCGAGATTGCCTTTGTGGGTGAGCATTATCTTAGTGTTCATGTACTTAGCTTTTTTCTACACATCCGGTGAACTTTGCCCAGCTGTTCTGATACCTCTTTGCAATGTTCTGTTTGTGCTCCACTGCTCCCCTTTTGTCATGTGAAGGTGAAGGGGATTTAAAACTATGCTTGTATTTGGGTACCATGTCATAGAAATCATCCCAATATGCCTACTTCTTAATATATTTTGAGACAAATTGGTGACACTTGTAATATTGTTATGGATTGCAAATGCTAAATTTCTTTATTTTCTGAGTGGCTGTTTGATCATGTTGCAGAATGCTGTTATCTAGCTGCTCTAAGAGTTGCAAATGCGGTGAATCATGCATTAACAAACCATTTCAGTACCGACCTATGAAAAAAATGAAATTGGTCAAGGTATGGATCTTAACTAGCAATGGTTTCCACACTTCTATTTGAATATTAACAAGGGAAACAGTGTTATTTTGGATTCAGATTTATCAAATATTTCTTAGCCTGCTTAGAGTGTAATTTTGGGGGTTTTTGCGCTGAAGAACTTTTGTAATGAATAATGTAAACTCTTTTGATTATTGCATTTGGAAACATCCTTTTTCACTATGACTTTTTGAATTATGGGCTCATATGAATATTTATCAATGCCTATAAGAAAAATTGAAATCAATCAGCATAAAGACTTAAAATTACCTTATTGCATGGACCATTAAGTAGGAAATTTAGTGTGTTCGCATGAGATATTTATCGAAATATTGTTTCTTCTTATAGAGAAATTCTAGGTATTTGTTTACTAAATAATTTTCATAGAGGAAAATAAAATGAGAGCTTGGCCAAGATAATTTATCCTTTACATGTACATTTGGAGAAGATTTGCAATCTTTTTTTTATTCTCAACTTTCGACTTCTACAAATGAAGAGCTTGTTTAAACAGTTGCATCATTCTTCTTTCAAATATTCAAGCATAACAAGTTGTTAGTATCAATGCTACTTAACCTCTTTTTACAAAAAAAATTGAAGTAGAATATGAACATAATCATAGAAATGGTTATGCAAGATGTCTTTACAAACCCTGCACTTTCCAAGCTATTATGCATGTTTTTTTATGCTTAATTTTTGATAGACAGTTTAATCGAAGAAGGATGAGTCAAAATTTTTTATAGTGATATTTTGTTGTTGTTAAAAATGGGTTCTATTTATAGATCATGCTTGAATTGGTTGGTGCAAGGCAAAACATAAAACATAACCTTGGTGAATTAGTTTTGTTGGAATAAAAAATTTAAATCTGGTTAACTATTTGGAATAAAAATGTATCAATTGCTCCCCTCATCTCAATAGAAAATGCATTATGTAGTACTTGTTTTGTGATTACTGATTAGTCAGTTTTCATTTTTTCCTTTTTCAATAATGTTTCCGTGTAGTCAAATGGCTAGTGTAATGTGTATGTGTGTGTATATATATGTATATACACTAGCAAAAAGTTGCTCAAATGTACAAGAGAAATGACTAATTAGAAAGCTTCACAAAAGAGAAAATGTTTTCTTAAATAATTATTGAAAAATATAAGAATCATATAAACTTTATTATAAAAGAAAAAGCAATTGAAAAAAAAAAGTCAAGATATCCTGGTATACATTGTATTAGGAAGGCTTTGAAAGCCATTGGATTTGTTTGAGATTTGTGTTGCATATGAGTAGTTTGTATTGAACTAATCTTAAAGTAAATCTAATGATTTTTACGTCCTTCCTGAAATAATTTCTATCAAGATATCCTTACATAATTTTTATTGAAAGCAATATAAATGTTGATAAAATTACTTTTATAAAATAAGATCAAATATTTAATGGTGAATAGCTTAATGTTTTGTAGATTCTTATATACATTATGTACAATAGAGCTTGTATTTCTTATGATACCTTTATTTTTTTAGACAGTTTCATGCATGCTCCTCTAACATTTAAAATTAACACTCTTCTATCTCTATTTGTTGAACTCCAACCCAAATATCAAAACTTACTCTGAATGATTTGATTGTGCATTGTACAAATACATGGGTTTGATAGTTTGTTATTTTTGTATGGGTGGAAGTTTTTTAATAAGGTTGAATTCATGATATTTGTGTAATTATCCTTATTTTAATTGTTTTTAAAATTAAAAATATTTCAAATAGACACAAAAAATAGATGGTCATAATTTTGTTTACTTTCATATAATATAAATATAATTGATTTAAAGTCTATTTATTAATATTATAATAATAATTTGCTTAATGTAATTTATTATTTTAATTTGAATTATTTTATTGTGTCAATAATAAATTATTTTTACTTTATTTATTTATCATAAGTTCTGTACATGTACTAAATGTAGTAAGTTATGTATGTTACATTAATATGTACTATCTAAATGTAGTAAGTTATGTATGTTACATTAATATGTACTATTATTAATATACTTAATATTTTCATAACTTATTATGTATTATATAGATAATCATTGAAAATTTAACTATTGTTTAGTTAACTTTTATATGTTAATGACTACATTTCAGGAAAAAAAATTGTGCCAAAATATTATGTTGCAAAACACATTAAGATGTGGGCTTCATAGCCCTTGGATTTGTGTTGAGATTAGTGCATATATCATATGCAATATTAAACTCAACGTAAGTCTGAGGTCTTTAATCCCATCCTCATGCATTTTGCATCAATATATCATAACACAATTTTTTCTACACAACAACAATACGCCTTCATCCCACTATATATGGTTGCTACATGAATCCTTTTTCTCCACTGTGTACTATTAAGTGTCGAATTCTCATAAAAAAGTCATTTTAATATTTTCTAATCAAGTCTTTTTAGGCTTACCTTTACCCTTCTTAATATATGCTAAATCTAATACATCTGTTGTACCAATAGAGTCATCAGAAAGTCAACGTTTTATGTGACCAATCCATCTAAGGCGACTCTCTCTATTCTTATCTGCCGCTGGACCTGTATTTTATATAAATATGATTTCTTAGTACAAAAGTATGAGATGTTTGTTAAATAATTTTAGTTATGATAAATATATTTGTCCCATCTCATGACATTGTTTATAAACTGTTGAAATCCAGCCGTTCCTAGTACAAAGGATCCGACGGACACAAAGATCAATCCGTGGGATACTCTCATGGATCACGCCATAATGAGGGAACGAATTTAGGAAAGATTTTATTTTCTTATTTGTGTATTAAATCTGCAATTTATTATTTCCGCATTAGGATATCTTGTATAGATCTATAAATAGGGAAGATTGTAATGAATAAGAACAAGCTTTTCCCTCTCAAATTCTTCGATTTAACATGGTATCAGAGCCGATCGGGAGGCCTTCATTGCCGAACGATCCAACCTTCTGAAGCTGCAAGAGCACTCAAATGCATCTTTGTTGGTTATTCAGCCACCCAAAAAGGTTATAAGTGTTATCATCCTCCCACAAGAAAAACCTTTGTTTCTATTGATGTTACCTTTGATGAGAAAAATTCCTATTTCTCAAAAACTCATCTTCAGGGGGAGACTGAACCTGAGGAAGATGAGGAAATTGAACTAGCACCTCTTGACATTCCTCCACCACCTCAAAACAATTCACCTGAAACCCAAGAAAGGGAAACAAATAACAACGTTATTAGATTTAGAAAGGTTTACTCTAGACGTACAAGCTCAAGCTGTACTCCAAAGCAGATCCAAGAATCTGAACCATCTCCTGGAAATAAGGTAAGTTCACCACCTCCCTTATACCCTATAAACAACTCTATATCTTTCAACAATTTTTCATCGTCACACAAAAATTTCCTTGTTTCATTAGAAGATATCCATATTTCTAAAGATGTTTCTGAGGCCTTATCTGATAAAAATTAGAAAAATGCCATGAAAGATGAAATGCAGGCCCTGGAGAAGAACGAAACATGGGAGATCGTCAATCTACCGATAGGAAAAAAATCGGTCGGCTGCAAATGGGTCTTCTCAGTAAAATACAAAGCTGATGGCACACTGGAGAGATATAAGGCAAGACTAGTGGCAAAATGATTTACTCAAACGTATGGCATTGACTACCAAGAAACGTTTGCACCTGTGGCCAAGATGAATACTGTCCGAATACTACTCTCACTAGCAGCCAAGGTTTAAAATTGCGTAAATAAGCCTCGAGGCGGTCTGAGGCGTAAGCCTCACGAACACAGAATTGCGTAAATGAAAAATTAAGGGTTTTAGCAGGAAAATAATGGCAATATTGTATCTTACAATAAAAACATCTAAATGATATATGAAAATAGTTGAAAGTAAGAAAGTATATGCAATAAAATCATGTCTCAAATTATAAAATCACAAAATATTAGTTTAACAAAACTCTCAAAGTACAAAAAACATATAAAATGCAATCATATCTCATCACTAAATGGATCTTCAAGGAAATCTTCTTCTCCAATTGTATCTATGAATGTCATGTCATCATCATTTTTAATATGACTCACTTTTCTCTTCCCTGTTCAATAAGAGAAAATATCATTAGCATGTTAATTGCTCACTTGATATAAATATACTGCGATAGCATATAAGAAGTTGTGGAATACCTTTACTTGATTGTTGTGCTGCAGAGCGAGTGGATGTGTGTGGTGTGGTACTAGTAGATGTGCCCATTTGATCTGCTTCGCCCCTCAAGACATCCACATTTAGATCTTCTAGCTGTAAGTCTGATAATGGCAAATCTGTCTCATCATCTATGAACCACTCATTATCAGATGACACATCATCACACACCAACGGGTCCTCATCATCCTTCAACCCCTTATTCCTCAACCTCCTATCTTTTAACCTCTTGTTGTGCATTATATATACGAGGGAGTTTATTCTGAGTGTAGATAGCCGATTTCTTCTCTTTGTTTGCACTTGACTATATGTACTTCAATTTCGCTCACACCCAGAAGAAGAACAAGTGAGGCCCAACACTCTTACAGCAAAACTCTGTAACTCAGGGGTGGAATCGCCAAATTGGATCCACCATTCAACTGTTTTCAAGAAAAAATATAATTAGAATTGAATAAAATGTCTTGCATTTATCAAAATAATTATACCTGGAGACCGTTTGGAAATGGTTGCTTTTGCTGCATTCAAACCAAAAAAATTCTCTTTATTCCGGAATAGAACAAGTTGTAATTCTGCAAGCTCCCTATCTGTCTGCTCCGGTATTAGTCTTTCCATACAATGATATAGACCAAGCTTCACCTCCGGATTTGAAGATTTCTTCTCTGAATATTGAAATTGAGGATTGAGATAATATGCCACTGCATGTAGATGACGGTGTAACTGCACCTCCCACCGAGCATCAATGATATCCCAAATCTCCCTATAACTTGCCTCTCCTCCCAAGTTGCGTGCAATCAACTCCTTGGCCTCATCCATAGCATTATAAATAAAACCCATAGCTGGTTTCTTCTCTGCATCCACTAAGCGTAGTACTTGCACTAAGGGTCTCGTGCTCAAAATGGCATAGGTCATAGTAGCCCAAAATTTATCATTCAGAATTATCTTTCTTATTTCTTTCCCCTCACTTTTCTTCCCTCAAGCAGAGTTAAGCCATTCAGTTGATGTAAACATTGCTTCCAAAGGTTGCCTCACCTCCATCAAGCTCTGTAGTGTCAAATAGGATGTGACAAACCTATAGAGTCACAGTGCACAAATGTAAGAACTAAGAACATACAGTAGGAATGATTTGCAATGTACAAAATTAAGAACATACCTAGTAGTTGCAGGGCGAATGATTTCTTTCTTTGAAAACTTTCTCATCAAGCTTAAGACCCAAGAGTGATTGTAGATGAACTTTGTAATCTTCTTCGTCCTAGAAAGAGCACTCTTGTGCTGAAGTAAGTTACCAAGATCCTCCAAAATGAGATCGATACAATGTGCTGCGCAGGGTGTCCAATATAGGTGTGTCCTCTTCTCCATCAACATCTGACCAGCTGCTTTGTATGCACTGGCATTATCAGTCACTACATGGACAACCAATTGCTCCCCAATCTCCTCAATAATACCATCAAGTAAATTGAAAATGAATGTAGCATTTTTCATCTCATCTGAAGCTTCAACCGATCGTAAAAACACCGTGCCGTAGGGATTGTTCACAAGAATATTAATCAAGCTCCTGCTCTTCATGTCAGACCATCCATCTGACATAATGGTTACGCCAGTCTCAATCCATGTCCTTTTAATTTCATCAATGCTACGCTCTGTGTTTATCAGCTCCTCCTTTAAAATCCATGTTCGCAACTCATACATATAAGGTGCCTTCAACCCTCTCCCATACAACCCTACAGACCGCAGCATATTGAAGTAGGCAGGCGACGTAGCAATATTAAAATGTATGGCATTTTCAAAAAAAAAATCTCCCAATATCCATGCAAACCTGGCGTCAACCCTCTCTAGTACTGGCCGCAGGCATCATTTGTGCTTGTCCTCTATCCTCTTCTGGATTAGTCATATACTGATCCATAGGACCCCGTGCACCTCTGTTATGTATAGTGGAGGAAGAGCCCTTTCCACTCTCGCTCCCAAAATAAGCGCCATGTTCGACCCTATCATCAAATTGCTCATGTTGCAAGTGTTTTGCCGTGGTACATTTCTTCATATAAGCAATAATTTCCTCCTTCACCTTTTCCGGCACATTTGCACACGATGCTACGTTTTTATGCGAGCATGATAAGTGTTCCTTCATGCGGGTAACACCTCCCTTCACCACTTTTTCGCAAAAATTGCATTTCAAATAAACATAGCTCTTCTCTCCGCCGCCTATGTCAACTTGTACACTATATTTCCAAGAAGGGTCCCTCCGCAATGACGCAGACGCCTTTTCCTTGCCTCTAACCATGATCCATAATTCCTTGTACTAACAATATGACATATTTTTTAACAATTATTTGTACTACTAATAATAAAAAAACATGAATACAAAAATATACCAGTCTGCCGGGGGTCCAAGGGGGTGCTGCCCCCTGGCGGGGTTGTCAGGTCGCAGGGTCAAGGGGCAGCGCCCCTGCGGGGGTTTCCGGGGGCAGCGCCCCCGGAACAAAATTATATTATAAGAGTAATTTTGAAATTATGTTTATTGTATATGCTCAATACCGAGTGTACCGAGCATGTATCGCTCAGTACCGAGCATGTACCGCTCAGTACCGAGCTTATACCGCTCAGTACCGAGCAGTACTGGTTCGGTACCGAGCATGTACTGAGCGGTACCGAGCATGTATTGAGCGGTACCGAGCTTGTACTGAGCGGACGAATGAAAGAAAGCCGAATCAGGAGTTATTCAAGCTTTCGTTACTGCACGTTAAAGTCAAGGCCACAACACCGCCTACCTGCTCTTCCGACCTAACCGATGCCTGAACGTTTCCTGCACTCACAACTTTGGTTTCGTTTCTTTCCCTGCGTCGTCTCCTTCCGACTTCGTCTTCTACACTCACGGCTTCGTCTCCTTCCCTCACAGCTTCATCTATTTCCCTCACGGCTTCGCCTCTAGTTCGTCTTTCAATTCTCACAGGAAGCCCTAATCCTATACGCGAATACACGACTCAATGCGGACGCCTTGCCCGCTTTTTTAATGGTTGATTTTAAGTAGGTAAGACCATTTTGATGAGGCGTACGCCTCACCCATAATTGCGCAATTGCACAATTGAGGCGCGCCTCACACAGGGTGAGGCGTACGCCTCAATCAGGGTCCAAATTGCGTGCGCCTCGAGGCGCTTTTGGACAGAATTGAGCAGAGGCGCGAGGCGCGCCTCTTATTGCGCAATTTTAAACAGAGCTAGCAGCCAAGTACAATTGGCACCTGGAACAACTGGATGTGAAAAATGCATTCCTACATGGGGACTTAGAAGAAGAGATATTTATGGAAATACCACCAGGCTTTAAAGAAAAATCTGAAGGTAACAAGGTGTGCAAACTGAAAAAAGCTCTATATGGGCTCAAACAATCACCAAGGGTCTGATTCGGAAAATTCTCTAAATTTATGCTCTTGAATGGGTATCAACAGAGTCAAGGGGATTATACACTATTCTTCAAACACTCAGACTCAGGGGGAGTCACAATATTATTAGTGTATGTTGATGATATTATTTTGACTAGAAGTAATGAAGAGGAGAAAGCCAGTTTAAGGAAAAATCTTGCTAAGGAATTTGACATCAAAGAACTTGGTAGACTAAAATATTTTCTCGGAATTGAAGTAGCTCACTCCAGCAAAGGAATCTTCATTTCACAAAAGAAATACATCAAAGATCTTCTAAAAGAAACAGGTAAACTTGCTTGTAAACCAGCACCAACACCTGTTGAACCTAATCTTAAACTGGGAGAAGCTAAAGAAGATCCAGATGTAGATAAAGGGGCCTACCAGAGACTTGTAGGGAAGTTAATCTACCTCTCCCACACTAGACCATACATAGCATTTGCTGTAAGCATGGTCAATCAGTTTATGCAGAATCCAAAGCAGATTCACATGTAAGCGGTAGATAGGATATTGCACTACCTTAAAGGAAGACCAGGAAAAGGAATTCTCTTCAAGAGAGATCGTGGAATGACCCTAGAAGTATACACGGATGCTGACTATGCAGGATCACCGGTTGATAGAAGATCTACCTCTGGGTATTGCACATTTCTTGGAGGTAACCTAGTTACATGGAGAAGCAAGAAACAGAATGTGGTGGCAAGATCTAGTGCAGAAGCAGAATATTGAGCTATGGCCTTGGGAATATGTGAGCTACTGTGGATCAAAATAATCCTAGAAGATCTGAAGGTTAAGTGGGATGAGCCCATGAAGCTACATTGTGACAACAAATCAGCAATCAGCATAGCCCACAATCCAGTCCAGCATGACAGGACCAAACACATAGAAGTGGACCGACATTTTATTAAAGAAAAACTAGACAGTGGTCTAGTAAGTGTTGACCATGTATCATCAAAGGATCAAATTGCAGATTTCCTTACTAAAGGATTGGACAGTTCTGTCTTCCTCCGTATGATTGACAAGCTGGGAATGACAGATCCATATTTCCCAGCTTGAGGGGGAGTGTTGAAATCCAGCCGTTCCTAGTACAAAGGATCCGACGGACACAAAGATCAATCCGTGGGATACTCTCATGGATCATGCCATAATGAGGGAACGAATTTAGGAAAGATTTTATTTTCTTATTTGTGTATTAAATCTGCAATTTATTATTTCCGCATTAGGATATCTTGTATAGATCTATAAATAGGGAAGATTGTAATGAATAAGAACAAGCTTTTTACTCTCAAATTCTCCGATTTAACATAAACATAGATATATTATGATTGACATGTTGGATTTAGATTATAGTAAGAAAAATGATCATAGCTTATCTATGATGCACGGACACAAACACGACACCGACACGGGACAAGGCTTTTTGTGAAAATATAGGAGATGGGTACGACGTGGATATGACATTACATTTTTATGTTGTGTATATATATTACTATAACATCATATCAGTTATGACAAACAATAATAAATGAATGTCATGATAATTTGTTTAGCTTATAATATAAAATGTTTAGTACAAAATGTCTAGTACAATAACAAAAATATAAACAAATAACCATTTACTACATCATTAAGCATTTAAGCATTCAAGCTTCAACTACTAGGATTAGCTTCAGAGGTTTGTTTTTGGCCTTCAATATCATCATCATTGAATATCATTGCTTTCAACTCTGGTTCATGAAGAGAAAGATTTATTGTAGTTCATTGGATATGATATAATGAAAGTTGGTTCTTCTTTGTTTCTATTTACTTCTCTAGTTCGCTAGTTCTCTCCTATAATATTTCTTTAACCTCTAATCTAAATCACAAAGAATGTATACTTCTCTAGTTCTCCCTATTTCAACAAATTCCATCAACTAGAATTATAATAATGCAGGCACATAAAGATCTTCCAGACATAATCAAAATTCTTCTTATTCCATATCACTAAAAATTGCAAACACCGGTAGGCATAGAGGTTTTCAATAATCATTATTGCCTCTCAAAAAAAAAAAAAAAGATTCATTCTTTAATAATCATGCCTTCCAATGATCGTATTGATGCATATTCGAGCAAATGTGATGTTTTCTTTGATTTAGTAAATATAAAAATATAAAAATTTTATAATTTAAAATAATTTTATCATAAAAAATTAGGACACGCATGTCCCAGTCATGTCTGACACGTGTCCCAGTCGTTCGGGTTAAATTTAAACATTATTTTATTCGGATAGGTGTCTGCCGTGTCCGACATTGCATTCTCTCTTCAAGAGGTGTGTCGGTGCATCATGGTAGCATATATAAGATTTTTGAAAACTTTTTAGACTAAATCAACCTAGCCTAGCCACACTTGAACTACCTTACCCTAACTAGTGCATCTTCTACATGGATGCATTTGGCATGCTTTAGCTGCTTATGCACCTCCTCTTTAACAATACGTATTCTTCATTCTTTCATGTGTACTTAGACTTAGGCAGTAACCACAAGGTGGTACAAGAATCTTGTAGGTTCAGTTGTCTTTAGTGGTTGAAAAAGTTTATGAAGCCATTTCCCATGTAAGATTTTGGAGTCTTGTAGATGTCTTTGAAGCTTGTTGTTGGCACTAAAACATTCTTCGATGGACACAAAACATTCACTTGATGTGGTTCATAGAGGTGATGGCTACCACATTTCATTGGAAAAGATTGTAAAAAAATCTCTTACAAATTGAGTGAGAAATTTGGAAAGCCCTAAATATTAGGTTACAATCTCAGGGATATAGTAGGGGGCAACAATGGAAAGAAAGAAAGCAATATATACATACATTTATGGGATGTGCAAATCATGGTTATCGCAATTGAATTTTGATATTATCACCTTCAAATGGAAGATCAAAATTTCACATTCTCTTTAAAGTCATTAAAATAGGTGATTTATGCTCAACTTTGATTATCTTTAAGATTTTTTGATTTGATGAATTAAAATTTTCATAATGGATGAGTCTAATTGCATATGAATATATGATGATATAACTGGTATTTCAAATTGTAGAGACCTTCACATGACTTGTAATCAAATCCATGGATTGTTGATGATATCTTGATAATGTTAGATAATTTTGATTGGTGGAATATGTGTCAAACTAAATTTTTAATAGGGCCTCTATATATTGTTTGTTCATCATCACATTTTTTAATTTTTATATCCCTGATGAATGGTTAAATCATCTTGAAATTTGATGAAGCTCGATTGATATGTAATTCGTATGTTGTAGATTTCAATCAATGGTGTGATCTTAAATTTGAAGGTTATATGAATTTGTAAATGTAAAAAGTAGAATTATACAGAGAAGTTTGAAGGTTGTGTGAATTAGTAAATGTTAAAATAGAATTACATAGAGAAAGATAATTTTTTTCTCCTAGGAGGAGAAAGCACATTATATATATATATATATATACTGAGATAGTCTAACTCTTGCCAAAATTTCACCCTATTATCAAATTTGAATGGATAAGATTTAAGTAGCTAAAAAGGGCCTTCTAGCTATTTTTTGAATTAGCAGTAATTTCTTGCTACAATTTCAAATGTAATGTATAAGATGTGTAAAGCGAAGTAATCAAGTAACTATATCCTTTAAATAGTCGAACTGTTCTATTTTTTTTAAATGTTTGTATGAATGTACTTATACATGCAATTGAAGACTTGTCAATTCTTTTGAGTTTCAACAGAAAGCCTATTTACAAACCTGAGATCCCATGCTTATACAAAGAAAAGTATAAATTAGAAAAAAATAATTATAGAAGTCGATTCTATCTTTAAGGGCCTCCCTCTGCAGATCTTGAGAAGTCCAAGGGTCGCAAAACTTCCATCATAGTTTCATATTTCTTACACTGTGAAGGACAAACCTTTGGCGTATCACTGGAATTATTCTCCAGTATTTGATAGCATATTCCTCCTGGAAAATTGATCAGGGTACTGTTGGTCAGTAAGTTAACTTGCAAGTACATCAATTATTAAGAGAAATCTCTTTACTATGTGTTTGCATGAAAGGATCGATGGCTGTTGACTCTGTTGTCCCCGATTCCTTTAATATTAGTGCCTCCTGGGTGAATGTTAGTGTTGAATATCAATCCTATTATGTTAACTAAGTAATGCCATTGTTTCTACCAGTGTTGAATGCAACGTGTAGAGTTTCTTTTATCATCTATGGGCTTCCCTTTTAAGTTTGTTCTGGTTAATACATTAACCTGTTGTGCTTGTGAAATTTTTGGATTTCACCTTTTTAGGTTTAGAAATAGTACCTTGTTTTGTCTGTTCCGATTGAAAGCCTCCTCTGCCTTATATTCTTCGTAGCAAATGTTATGCCCTTTTTACCTTTGAAAGCAACTCATTGATTACTTCAGGCTATTCTCTTAGCTCCGTTTTCCATTTCTAGCATAAAATAAAAAATTGCTTCTCACTTTTCTTCTTCTATTTCAATGAAGTTACAAGCTGCACAATTTGGTGTAATTTTACATTGATACAAAATCGTAATTTGTATAGACTGAGAAATGCGGATCGGGCTTAGTCACAGATGAAGACATGAGACAAGGAGATTTTGTGATTGAATATGTTGGGGAAGGTGATGCCTCCTTTTATAAATGCATTTCTATGGATGATTAATTGCAAAATTATCATATGAACGTGATCTTTAGAAATATATCTTTGCCTTCTAATCGCATTATGAAATGAAACAATGTTTTAACCTCTTTCTTCCCCTCCTCTTCTTCCATTTTCAGTTATTGACGACAAAACATGTGAGGAAAGGCTTTGGAAGATGAAGCACTGTGGGGAGACTAACTTCTATCTCTGCGAGATTAATCGTGATATGGTTATTGATGCCACATACAAAGGAAATAAATCTAGATTTATAAATCACAGCTGCCAACCTAATACTGAGATGCAAAAATGGTTATTACAAATGAACCTTGTTTCCTCAGTTAATTTTCATGGTAATTAGTATCCTTATGTAATTTCTTTCATAGGACAATTGATGGCGAGACACGAATTGGCATATTTGCAACTCGTGACATAGAGAAGGGAGAGGAATTGACTTATGATTATCAGTATGTGCTGTAATGTTCCGCAGAATAAGTCTGCCACTTCATAGAGCACTTCTTTTTTTGATGAACAGAATATGCTTACTATGTTTTCCTGTCGAACTTCACATTGATTTCTGTTTTATATTGCCTGCGATTCCCCATTCCCTGTTGATTGCTATTTTCTTAAGAAAGCTATAAGCCTGAAATATTATACAGGTTTGTACAATTTGGAGCAGATCAAAATTGCTATTGTGGTGCCAAGGGCTGTAGACAAAAGTTAGGAAACAGACCTAGTAAGCTGAAATTCTCTTCAGATGCTGCTTTGCAGCTAGTACTTTATGAGATGGCAGCCACATCTCCCACTAAGAATGCAGCTTTTCATGAAAAATATGTAAGCCCTTTATTATATTGCATGACACGAACTTAAAATGATTTCATTTCTTACTAAATTCTAAAATACCTTGGCCTTTTTGTATACGCCGCTTGCATGCATCAGAACTTTCTCTTTTAACAAATTGGTTTTTGGAGATTTGTTGCTTATTAAAGTGATTTTCCATTTACTAAAGTAGTAGGATTTTAGGTCTTTTTCCAAACGAAGATTTCTGAAGATGGATTTTGGGAAGTTAAAGGGATAATAGAGGTTTTATTGATTGTAGCCCTCTAGTTGAGGCTCTATCATCACGTTATGGTTCTCAATCAACACCCAGCCATTGTGAAAATTTTATTTTATTCATGGGAATAGAAACTCCTGCAGCTAGAATTTTTCCTAGATAAAAAAAAATGCAGGAAAACTATTTTGTTGGACAAAACCTTTAATCTATAAAATTGGCTAAGCTGACCTCAGAGTGCCATCTCTTTTATGGTAGAAATCAATATTTTTTATTTTTATTTTATTTTTTTTCTGTATAAGATGACGAGTTTGAAATAGTTAGAATAGTTTTTTTTAACACCAAAGAAGAGCTGAAGGTAGGGTATATCTGAACATATTTCTAGTTAATCACCTGGATTTTCTGGTAGCTAAACTCTAAATAAGTCTTATAATTAATTCATAAATGGTGGTTAGATTTTTATGATGAATTTTTACATATTTGTTGTCACACTCCGAGTCCCGAAGGTGATATATTCCGGTAACATAGGATGTGATGTGTGGATATGACAATTTGTTTTGTATTCACAAGAAGGAGAGTTCACATACAAATAATATAAACATAACATATTAGAGTAAACAACGAAAGATAAATAGAAGTTTTATTTCATTATTATGAACCCAAATAGTAGTACATCAACAAAGTAGAAACAACTACATGTGAAAAGAGAAGTGAAAGAAACAACTCTAGAAATAAAACTTTCTAATCCTCAAAAGAAAGGTACGAACAACGACCTACTACAAAACACAAAATACCAAATATACACACACATATATGATATTTATTGATTTAGAGAAAGCATATGATAAAGTTCCAAGAGAAGTGCTATGGAGAGTTCTAGAAAAGAAAGGGGTTAATAATGCTTATATTCTACTATTCAAGTCATTAGGGATATGTATGCAAGAGCTATTACTTGTGTTCAAACACAAGATGGTTTGACCAAGTATTTATCTATTTCAGTTGGACTACATCAAAGATTATCCTTAAGCCCTTATCTTTTTGCTTTAGTCATGGATGTTCTCACTAGACATTTGCAAGAGGATGTACCTTGGTATCTTTTTGCTGACGATATTTTTCTTGTTGATAAGACTAGAGAGGGAGTTGAAGATAAACTCGAATTATGGCGGTCAACCTTAGATTCTAAAGGTTTTCGTTTAAGTAGATCTAAAACCGAATACATGGAGTGTAATTTTAGTAGTTATAGATCTAGTGGGGGGTTTGTGACTTTGAGTGACCAAGTCATTAATAAGTGTACTCGTTTTAGATATCTTGGGTCTATTGTTCAGAGTGATGGTGAAATAGATGGGGTTATTATTAGTAGAATTCAAGTTGGATGGTTGAAGCGGAGGAATGTTTCGGGGTTTGTTGAGTGATAGAAAAGTACCACTCAAACTTAAGGGAAAATTTTATAAGATGGTGGTGAGACCTACAATGCTTTATGACGTAGAATGTTGTCCATTAAAAGAGTAGCATAATATTAAGTTAAATGTTGCTTAGATGAGGATGCTCAGATGGATGAGTGGTTTTTCTCTTAGAGACAGGATACGAAACAAGCATATCCTTGAAAAGCTTGGAGGAGTTCCAGTGACAAATAAGATTAGAGAGAGTTGCCTTAGATAGTCTTGTCATGTAAAATGAAGTGATGAGGACATCAGAAGATCAATGATCTACGGTCACGATCTACTTTTGATTATTATTGTATTTGATATATTTTATTTTTTGTTTTATGAGTCTATTGTATTTCTTTCCGTTTATGCCATCGCTTAAGGGCCTCATCATGTGTTTGCTTGAAGGGCAATTGTGTCTTTTAATTTTCTTCATGTATTTGGCTATTTAAGCCTTCTCCCTCCTCTTGGAGAGGGGATGATGATTATTGAAAATGAAATTCTTCTCTTTGTGTTCTCTTTGTGAGTTCATATTTTCTTGATCTCTTGGTGAGTTCAACTCTCCTAGATCTCTGTGTGAGTTCTATGGAAAGCCCAAGGTGAGGGCCAAAGCAATACCCGCTTGTCGTTGGAAGAGTTCGTGGCTCGTGGTCTACCTCCTCCATCCCAATTCTCCTTATCCTCCATTACCCGCCGGCCCTAACTCATTCCCAAGACCGTGATCTTCGTTCTCTTGGATTTCCCCTCACAATCCTCTCCCCAATCCTCCATCCTGCCGCCCCTCCCCAGCTGACCGCTTGCTGCACCTCACCACCGGCCAAGAGGCCCGGCCGCCCAACCCGTGCAGCCTCTCAGGCTTGCCGCCGGCCTCCCCCATTGAATCCTGAATTCAAATGTCAGTTTTCATGAAGTCCTTTACTACTTTCCTAATTTAGTTCCTTAATTTGAGGTCTCCAAATTAATTAGATTTCAATTTGAATTTGAAATTCAAATTAATCTTAATTAATACCCTCTTATTAGGAAACTTCTCAGATTTAAAACCCTGAAATTTCTGTTCAGATTTTTGATTAAAATCTGTGATTAATTGCGGGCCCCATTTTAGTTAATACAAAGCCTCTCTCTTTCTCCCTATGGCCGGCCACCTCACCCTCATTGTTTCTCTCTATAATTGCCACCTCCCCACCACTTAAATACCTCTTTAATGCCTCCTCTCACATAGTTAATTCCAGATTTCTTCAGTTTTAAATTCAGATTTCAAAAACCTGAAATTTGAAACGGATCCTCTCCCTCCCCCATAGTTTTTCTAATCTGTGGTATTACAACATGCTGTCCCGGAATTCCAGAAAGGGCAACCTGCTGTACTGCAATTCTCAACAAGGAGATTTGATGCCTGTGTTGCTGGAACGACCCCGCTCGCTGTCCAGGTGTTCTGGGTCTTAACAGATTGCTGTCCTCGCTCACCAGCTGGCTGTTTGGACCTTTCTACAGCAGCCCATCACCGTCCCAGCCACTCCGGGAGCAACCATCAAAGGCCAGACAGCTGGGAATCGTTCTCCCAGGTTGAAGACTCGCTGCCCAAGAATTTGATCGTGGATTGTGGCTGTCCAAGTCATCCAAGAAGCTGTCAAGCACCACCTACTTCCGATCCAACCATCAAAGCACCACCGGAACGTTGTATGACTTCATTCCTTGGGTGAAACTCTTTCCCTAACGCTCTTATCTTCCTAGTTTACTTTTCGTTTATGGTTATTAATGGATTCATGAAGATCATATCAATTATTCGCCGCTAGAACCTAGTAATAGGAAGAGTTGTGTGAGGGATCTTTCATAGACTAATCTTATTGTTAGTATTGGAATCTATTGTTGGAACTATCCATGTATGCAATGTTGGATTAAGCTTGCTATCTTTTGAACTTAACTTTTATTCATGTGAGTTAACCTAATCTAGGTACCACTTTAATATTTATCTTATCGTTCAATTCCGCATAAGATCTTGCTTATTATTACCTCTAAAATCTAAACGTGCAAACTTCTTTAAGCAAATCACTTTCGCATGGATTGTTTTAGATCATGGAGCCTTCTGATGATCCTATTAGGAGAGTAGATGTATTAGATTTGGCCTATGTTAAGAAAGATAGAGGTTGATTTAAAAAGACTTGGTTAGAAAATATTAGAAATGACATTTCTTTATTAGATTTAAACGAGTATTTTACTCTTTACGGGATACAAATGAGAAAAAATGATTCATTTAGCCAATCCCATGTAGTGGGATAAAGGCTTGATGTTGTTATATATATATATATATATGTGTGTGTGTGTGTGTGTGTGTAACACCCCACAGTACTCCTAAATAGCACGGGGAGTATTACTAACACAATTATAACAATTTCATCATAAATATAAATATAAACATGTCCTCAATTGATCATTGAACATTTGATATATCTTTATAAACCTCCAATAATTCTCATTCATCTTGTCTAACGGAAGCAACTATAAATTTAAAGTTCAACATAAGATACTTACAGAGCCACTACTAAAAACCCAAAGTAATGCATGTCTAATTTGCTTTCATACCTTAAAAAATAAACTCACTAACAAAGGTAACTTTAAGATGAAAAGAAGAAACACTTGTATAAATTAGCTTGCATCAATCTTCTCCTTTTCCTTTCCTGTAACAACAGCCAGAAGAAAGTTCTGGTGAGCTATGAGGCTCAGCAAATTATGTAATCTATATAACATTTATAATAAAAAGAAAGAAGTAAATGAGACTTTGAAATCATTAATCATTAAACTTACATCTACAAGTATAGGTCTCATAAATCTTTATTAGCATTAATCTTTACTTTCTTAAAGTTTTTATTGAATACCAAATTCCATTAGTAAAAGACTTGGCTATCCTTTCATAACCTTATTCAATGGAGCCCAGGTAAACCTGACATTATCGCCATTGAATCACATAGAGGTCCCTTTTGCCTCTTTGGGTCCCTTTTGCCCCACCTGCTATGCAGGTTTCATTCTTTGGGGTCCCTTTTGCCCCACTTACAATGCAGTGTGCATGAGGACCCTTTTGCCTCATTTGCAATTGTAAGTTATAGCCAATCTTTACTTTAATTTGATATTCAAAACTTCATACATTCATCATTCACATTAATTGCAATGGTTATAATCTTTCCATCATTCATACATCTTTGTGCAGTAATAATGTGATAGTTACTAAATTGAAAATAAAACTTCTTTGCATATAGTTATCAATTGAGAAAAGATTTAAATAAGCACACTTAGACATCTATCACATTTCTCTTATTCTCATGTATAAACAGTTGTGAATATTCCAACAACAAACAAATTCTCATAGTGCATTTCATTGATAAATAACATTTCAAGACATAAGAAAGATTCCAAATATTCATGATCAATTACATAACTTACCTTCTTGACGGTTTGCTTCTATCACACCTTCCCTTCTTAATCTTCTTCTATTATAAGTCCACTCAAAACTTTTCCTCTGCATAAATTCAGGAACTTCCTACATACAATTTTTCTAATCATTGGTATACTTCTACACAAATCATTGTAATTATAAATATATATATACAAAATACTCACCTTCTCTTGTTCTTTCACTTCTATATTATTCCTTCTCCCAATCTCTTCTCTAACTTTGTTGTCACTGATTACACCATAATACTTATATAATTTTCAATTTCATCACATAGATTTATATTAAAATTTTCCAAACCCTCATACAGTTTCTAAATATTTACCTTGAATTCTAATGTCAATGCTTGGTACCTTCTTCACCAGAAATCCTTGTACTGCTCTAAACCGGTTCCTCCACTCCAAGCATTGATTGAAATTTCCAAGCAATCCTACCTTGCCAACGTTTGCTACAGGACTTCGGTGACTCTCCACAGATCCGCTGAACTCTGCAACCCGGGATACTTTCTACTGCATTGTAGGTTTTCCCAGACTTTCTTATGGTTTTGCTGCAAAACATATGCTATAACCGCAACAAGCAATAGCACAGGAACACTGTGTCGCTGTCCTTCTTCAGAAATTCCTGCACCCACTTAATCCACCCCTTTTCAGCAATGATGCGGCAGTCTTATCCAAAAATAAACTCCACGGTTATGAGGGAAAGTGGGGCCCATCTCCCAACCGTTCAATTGCTAAAAGCCTCATATGAAACATCTGTTTAGATATATCTGATTTAATTAAATTACTCTCTGTTTTTTTTTTATCTTAACTCAATAATAATAAAAAAAAATTCTTTAATATAAATATATATATATATATATATATATATATATATATATATATAAATGTTATTTCTAATATAACTTAATTGATTTTTAAAATAAACGTACCTGGAGCTTTTTGGGTATTACAGTGTGTGTGTAACTCCTATCTATTAAAATTTAAACGAAAAGGAGATGAGGAATATAGTATGAACAATAAAAAATTTAGGAGTGACTATATAGTAAATGTAATGGATAATTAATGTATCAATACAACAATGCAACATGTTATAATTCCTATGACAGATTCTAGTATGGAAATATTACAAAATGTATATCTCAAACGGTCATTAATTCAATTTTATTCAAAAATACATACATACAAGCAGGCTAGGTATCATTGAACCTCGATATGACATATTAGTCTTTCATTGCTTTCAGCTCATTTTATGCCTTTATTGGGATAGGAAATGTTTTATTAGAAACATAAATCATAATTATTACATGTAGGCATTTAATTTTGTTTGAAACTCCAAACTCTCTTAATAATAGCTTGAGTTTCAATCAACTCAAAATTAAAATAATTTTCCTTCTACTCAAAATTTGCTCGCTAGAAATTAGTCCTTCAACTCAATTCATATAAAGTGTACTGATTTAAGTGCATTCTTATCCAAATACCATAAGGTCTACAAATCAATCAATCTATCTATATATATATATATAATAGGAATTTCAAAATTATTTCTTAAAACTAAGAAACTTGGCTCAGATCAACAAAAAAATTGATTCATAATCGATCATTTTTTCTTGCCTCCAACTTAAACTCAATTTGATATTGAAATTTCAATTTAGAGTTGAGACCAGAATGATCAAACTCTAATTGTATACCAAATCTGATTGTTCGTAACAAATTCTACTTGATTAAAAAATTATCCTTAAAAATAAGGGTTTAGTTTTTCTTTGTGTACATGTGTCGAATCGTATCCTACATTAATTTGTTTAAAATGCTTTAAACCTTTAGTGATTTGGATGTGCCAGAACCCAGAACAAATACTATGTTGGTTATATGCTTCACTAGTTTAGAGTACTCGCATTGATAAGGAAAGACCTGCCTGAACTTTTGCTTGGATGCTCCCATATCAATCAACTTTCTTTACAAGTTCGTTTAGCTTTTTAACGTATCAAAATGCATGAATCGTTCAATCAGCATATGGTAGCCGTGTGATTTGATTAGCTTGGTTCAAAATCCAGTTCTATGTTATTTGAATTTAGTAAATATATTTTTAATTTTCTTACAAAGCTTTTAAAGTTTTAGAGATTGCACACCAGTTGTGTGCCAATCTCTTGCCGTGATAGAGCAATTAATTTAATAATTTTGTATAGTCCGATATCTAGCTCAATGAGGTCTTTATTGCCAAATCCCATTAATAGGTAGTTTTTATGGTCGAATATCATCTCAGCAGAGATACTACTGTTTAAAGTAACTTTGTGTTCACGTTGAGTTCCTTATTGCAGAAGTTTACCAATAAATTATGTTCTACAGTTCGAGCAAGTGTATAATATAATCATGGGTTGACAATTGTACTCTTGGTCTAAACTTATTTGGGCAATAATGTGGAACTTATTCTGAATTTTACTGAAAAATGATGACTTATGGCGTTTGCTACCAAGCTAGCTACTTAATGACAAGCTCATGTAATCTTGGAGTAACTTTGGACGAGTTACAAATAGAACGCTAATGCAACAATTTTATGGTTGTGGTTGCCAAGTGCCAATGAGAGGATATGACTCGCTTATTATTAAGTGTGGTCAGCAATGATGCATTCCAAATAAGCATCTGGGGGCATTCTGCCACTTAGAAGTAGAAGCATTATGTGACTAATGTGTAGTTGATTACAATTTAAAATCATTTATACGTTCTAGATGTCATCATATCAGTTGTTAAGATCATCCACTCTTTTTTTTTCCATCTATGTTTTATCCTTGAATTGTCTCAATTTTGAGATCTCCCTGGAGTGTGTAAGAACCAAATCTGGCAATGTTGCTTGCAGGATTTTGCGAGTGGAAAATCTAGCATGGGTATGTAAATCATCACCAATTAAAATGAGCAAGTTTCCACCACCGAAATCCATTGTTGAAGAGCATGATTTGTAGCTTAACCGTAGTTATCATGGTTGAGAAGGTTGTAATAATTCTATTTTTCTGTTCTTTAATCATGCTAAGTTGAACCACTTATGGTAATGCAGGAAATTCAGAGAGTATTATTCCATTTAAAAAGAAGGCAACTTCTCAAAATTGTATTTGGGAAGTCGTGCGAATTTGGTGCCCACGGAATAAAAGGTATGCTCATGTTTTAATTCACATATTCTGAAGTAGTATTGAACTTAATGGATGGGTTCGGCTTATTATGTTGCACAGTATACATGATGCAGTAATTTTATTGTATCTGCTCCTTCAAGCTAAAATAGATATAATAGTAGGAAAACATATATAGCGATCTCAATCTAATTTTATGAAATGCCCATTTTTCCCCTAGTTGCTTGGTGGACCGTATGAAACTTTTAACACATTTGCATGAGGATCCCTTCGTTGATTCGTCTTCCTATAATCAACATAGGCGTTTGGAGCATAGTGGTCTTCAAGTATACCAATCTCTTAACTGGGTTACTTTTCAGCCCACTAACCAATACTTTTGGCTCCCTCCCCCACCCTCACTATGCAAAACTTTTGCCCTCCGCACCCACCCCACTCGGTAGTATGAAAAATGAGTTAGGGATCTTCCTCCATTTAAAATCTACTTTTCCTCCTTATAGTGCAATCACCACCTTTACTAGAGCTGCATTGCATTGTTGATCGTAGGAGATATTTGGACCAAGAGCGCCTCATTTTGTTTCCTTTAGTATTGATTAAGACATAGATCTCATGCCATTATACCTGTTATACCTTTAGATATTGTCATAGATGGAGACTTCCTTGCTTTACTCCCTTGGGCTATCCAAAACGTTGTCATTAGAGGCCTTATACTCAACCTAAGCTTTATGATGGTGTTATATCCATTGAGAGCTCCTGTATTACATATTATAAGCACCATTTATTATCTCTTTTTCAAGTCACCCATTCATTTTAGTGGGTAACAATTATTTCTCAAAGTGGTTTTAAAGTTCGAGTTAGAGAAACCAAAGTTTTTGTTGACGTTTTTTTCGTCTCGACTTGACCCAAAACGAGTCGAATTGGGCTCGATCAGGTTCAATTGAACCCGATCAATTAAATTGAGCCATGTCAAACCTAAAATCAACTCAAATCGGCACCGATTCAAGCTCAATTTTGTCAAATTGAGTCGATTAAGCCAAATCGGACTCGAATCGACCCAAATCGTTTTAAATCGAGTTCGATTCAGGCTCAATTTCAGCCCAAATTTTCTAAGTTAAGCTCCAATTAACTTTTAAACTCAATTCAAATCATTTCCAAATAAGAAAGAATCCAACAGCTCTAATTGTGTTGAAAATCACTCCATGCGTGCGCTGTATTTTGGTTAAATCCCGTATGGCAAAGGATAGCGCGCAGATCGTTCCAATTCGACGAAATCAAGCGCCTTGGGGGATTCGTCCTGCTGTTTCATGCGGTTTTGTACAGTCGAGTGGGGCGTGAGAGGGAGAGCAGGTTTCCTTCTTCATTTTGGCTCTTACTGCTCGGGCTTCTGGGGCGGAGTCGAACAAAAACGAGAGTGAGAGTCTTATTATTCTGTGTGGACTTCGAACGCAAAGAACCGTCCAGATTGCTGCGTATTTGTTGAGTATTTGTAGGGGTGTCAATTTCGGGTCACGGGTCGGGTTCGGGTTGAACCCAGAACTGACCCGGGTTCAAACGGGTCGACCCTAACCCGACCCGGTTAGGTAAACGGGTCGGAAATGCGAACCCGGACCCGACCCGGCGGGTTGCCGGGTTGACCCGACCCGACCCAGGAAGGTCGCGCAAAGTGCGCGGGGTCGCGACGTCGCGCGGTGCGGCCTGGTCGCGCGGTGCGGTGGGGTCGCTCGAGGGCGCGGGGTCGCGCGACAGCAGGGGGTCGGGTCGGGTCGCGCGACGCCGCGGTGCGCAACAGCGGCGGGGTCGCGCCAGGGCGCGGGGTCGCGCGGTGCGGCGGGGGTCGCGCGACGGCGGGGGGGTCGCGCGACGGTTGGGGGGTCGCGCGAGGGCGCGGTGCGCGGCAGCGCGGGGTCGCGCGGTGCGGCGGGGTCGCGCGTGGTCGGGCGAGTCGCGCGTGGGTAACCAGGCGAGGCACGTGGTCGCGCGGGTCATGTCCGCGTGGTTTGGTTAAAACGGGTTGGCGGGTCAACCCGGCAACCCGCCGGGTCAACCCGAACCCGACCCGTTTTATAAACGGGTCGAAATCTCTAACCCGAACCCGACCCGGTTCGGGTTCGGGTTGACCCAAACCCGAAATTTTCGGGTCGGGTTCTGGTCGGGTTTTCGGGTCGGGTCAAATGTTGACAGCTCTAAGTATTTACTACGTATTTTAAAATACACAGTAAATACTCAATACATAGAAAATCAACAAAATTAAGCAATTACTCAGTAAATAGTCAGCAAAAACTCATTAATTACTCACTAAATACTCAACAAATACTCACAACTGAGGATTTGTTGAGTATTTACTGTGTATCTATAAATACCCAGTAAATACGCAACAAATACGAACGGACCTCTGCAATCGAAGTATATACAGAATAATTTCTCTTTCGGCTGTGTGCGGACGGAGGTGTCGAGCGGAACTTCTTCCTTGGAGCGGCTTGCCCAGAAGAGGAGAAATTATTCTGTGCGGAGTCCGGACTGGAAGAACCGTCTGGATTGCTGCGTATTTACCGAGTATTTGCTGAGTATTTGTAAATACTAAGCAAATACTCAGTAAATGTGCAGTAAATCAACAAATACTCAACAAATACTCACAAAATACTCACAAAATACTCGACAAATACTTACAAAAACTAAGTAATACTCACAACTAAATATTTGCTGAGTATTTATTGAGTATTTGCAAATACGCATTAAATACTCATTAAATACGCAGAAAATCCGGACGTTCTCCCTGTCCAGACTCCGCACCTAATAATTTCTCCAAATGAGAGAGAGAGGTGCGACCTCGACTTTCGTTTCTTGCATCCAATTCATAAGAGAGGAAGGAGCGGAGTCGAGAGGGAGTATCTCTGGTTAGTGCGTGTTCTTATCCCAGACGAAACAGAGGTAGGTCAGAGGGAGCCTGCGTTTGGCTCTTGCGTGCATCAGCCCAATCTAGAGGGAGATGAGTGCCAAGAGCAGCTGCACCTGCTTGCGATTCAAGAGAGAAATTGGGCGGTTCACGTTCATGTGTGCCTGAGAATCGGATCAAACAACTGAGCGGCATATTCCATACGTGTGGTCTGGGATGATCGAGGTAGCGACCCGAGTGTTGAATTGCTTGAGAAGTCTTTCCCATTTATCGTGGGTGTTCGACTGAAGCAAGGTGTCGGTCTAGGCTTTCTTCTGTGCTGTTGTTCTTGAAGTTGAGTGGGAAAGCTGTGGAGGAGTTTGGAGGCCAACGACCTCATGTAAAAACCTTCTTCTTCCTCTCCCTTCAACTTCTTCAAGCTTGTGACAACGGAGACGATATCTGAGAGCATTCAAACAGTGGAAATAGCGGTTCGGAGCATTTTGGACTGCAAACTCACCTTCATTTCCTCCATTTCTCGCCTTTGCAAGGCGAGTGGATATCCGGTCACACCGCGACTTGACCCGGTGAGGTAAAATCCCTTAAAACTTAGAAAATCCTAGGTCTTTAAGCTGTTGATGTGTGGTTGATGCTCCAAACTCCCTAGGTCCATAAAAACCTTGCATTTCGTTTTCTAAAATTACAAAATATCTGTCCACTTTGCAAACCCATGAAAATCTGGTGATTTGTCACTTGTTGCTCTCATATGTTAGCCCGTAGGGGATGGCGATGCGCATAGAGTCGTTGGATTGGTATCTAACACCTCCCAAATGCATGTAAGAGCATTCATATTGTGCCTTACTCCTTTTGCCTACGACCAATCCTTAAGTTAAGTGTTGTTATTTAATTCCAAATCAAATGCCAATATTTAGGCTTTAAGTGTTGTGAGTTACATTGCTTCCCACTTAATGTTTATGTCATGACACAATTGACATGGGATGTAGGATCTCACCCTCATTTGCCAGGATTGTTGTTCATTTGAAACTTGCAAAGGTCATGAAGATATTCATTTAATTTCAAATGCTTGTAAAGCAAATTTGGGGGTATTCAATGGACCCTCAAAGGCCCATATGTTATACCCAATCTCTCCTTTTGGAATTATGTGAATTTATTCATGCTATTTTTAAGTTGAAATGGCTACATAAAATGGTGAGCGATCCAAGCATGTAAGAATGTTCATAAACTTGCAATTCATCCAAATTTCATGCACCTTTCTTTCAATTATAGAGCACGACAAAAGTGATTTACAATGTGCAAGAAGTGTGCATATGTTGAAGTTTGTAAATTTCTCTGGGATTTTGTAAGTACTTGAACATAAATTTAATCAACTTGTAAGCGCTAAACCATTGTGAGATTTCCCATGAACCTTCTGACGTCTATATTGCAAATCCCACAAACGATATCTTTGATTAAGTGATGCATCGCTTAGGCCAAATCACATGCTAAGAGTTAGAATCACCAAAGTAATTAGAATTTCAACCGATGCAAATTAAGTAGATGTTCAATATAATCCCTAGGTTAACAATGAGATTAGAAAACATAGAAAATCAAAACTCAAATCCTACATTTACTAAGAGAACGTAGGGAGCTTGGCACGACTCCTTGTGCTTGAATCACAACCTACAAGAGCATAGGATTAGAAGAGAATTTGAATAGGGGAAAAAGTTCACCCTCGTCGTGGAACGGAAGGGATTTGCCACTGAACGTTGGCAAGCTGCTCTTCAATTGCTTCGGACAAAGTGAAGATGATTCGATCCAGGTATTCTTCGGCGGAATTGTCTATTTCTGGGTTAACCGGAGAATGTCGACGTTTCCTTGCTCGTGTAGACGAAGCCGGAGTCAAGGTCCGGATCAGCCATACATCGATTCCGTAAGGTTGAAGGGTTAGAGACGAAGGTCTTTGCTTCCCTTAAGGACTCTTATTGAGAGAGAAATTTCTCTCAAGTATTCAAGTGGAGAAGAGGGAGAGAGGTGGCCGACCAAAGAGGGGGGCTTGGGAAAGAAATAGGTTCAAATTTTAGAGGGAGGAAGGTGGAGGGAAATCAATTGTTTCCCTAATTAATCCTTTAACTTGGAAAGGATTTAGGTGTGATTAGGAAAGGGGTAGGGGCGGGTAAGAGAGAGGGAGATGTTTTGAATTATTTCCAAGAGAGGAGCTTGAAGTTTGGAAAGTAATTCAATGGGGACCATGAAGGGGCCGACGACATAGGTAGGGAAATTGGGGGAATTAAGCAAGATTTATTACTTTCTTAAATAGGACATGGGATTTAATTTCAATCCAATTCAAATTAAATTTGAATTTGATTTTAGAAACTTTCCAAAAATAGGATTCTATTTTAGGAAACATTTCAAATTCAAATTTTATTTTGAATGATTGAAATTGCAACCTTCCCAAAAGAGAGAGTGTAGAATAGGAAAGTAGTAATGAGGGAATTGTAAATTTGGATACAAGGAGAAGAGGGGTCGGCGGCTAGGTGGCTTGGCCGTGGCTTGGGGTGAGGGGAGATGGGGTCGGGTGGGGATGGAGGGCTTGGGTGCTAGCCAAAGGGCAAGGGTGGTGGGCTTGTAGTTGGCCGGCGGTGGGAGTTTTGTGGAGGTGGCCGACGACTTAGGGTGTAGGTGAACCGTGGGATAGAAGAGGAGGGAGGAAGAAGGAAGATAAGAAATACGAAGAAACTAGCCACAAACCCAGACTCTTCCAAGGTTGGTGGGTGATTTGCTTCCCTCTCCAAGTGATTTCTCTCCAAAACCTCTCAAGCTCTCACAAGAACCCAATATGCAGAAATTTTCATAATTTATTCATTAATTTCAAAGGAAACCTAAGGGGCTATATATAGCCTCATACAATGCACGGAAAAATAAAAAAGACGACTTGGTTCTTAGGGCTTACACATGACAACCCTTAAGTAAGGGGTAAAAAGGAAAAAAAAAAAAAACAACTAAAATAAAATATAAAGCAAATAAATAAAACAATTACATATGAGGACTCAAAATTAGATCGGCGGGATTGTGGCAGTAGATCGGCGACCATGCCTTTGTGATAAACTTTCCATGCTCTGATGTTCCCATCATTAAGTTTTGTATACAACGCTTTGGGAAATGGATGCTTTGGATTGCTAAAATCTCCTAAAATGATGAATCACCTACACATGGATACACTTCTAGGTTTTCTATATCATATTAAATTGATTTTAAAATCTCTTAGAACTTATAGGAATCAATCTTCCCTCTCTAAATGAGCCGAGAACACTCTAAAATAAAATATAGGAGCTCTTTTTTAGGAGTTTTCCCTTTCTTGTGCGTGATGTTTAGACTTCCCTAAAATTCTAAATGTATCATGTCATAAGTTCCTTGGGCTTTAGGACCAAGCTTTAAGTCTCCTCCATTTGTTGATACACAAAATTAACATAAACTTTTCTTCTCTATCATGTATGATGACTTGAAGTTTCTCAAGACTTCATATATATCATTGCATGAACCCAATACTCATAGGATCAAAATCCTAGATTCACTTGATTTGTTTGTTAAAATACAAAATCAATAAACAATCATCCTCTCCATATGCATGATGATTTGAAATCCTCCAAAAATTTAAAAATATCATTGCATGCAGCTCTTGAACTTAGAACCAAACCTTAAATTCTTCCATCTCATTTGTTAAGTACAAAATTAACAAATGACCCCCTAGACATAGGATCCAAATCCTAGACCCCTCTATTTACTTAGCCTAAATTAAGTGAATGGTTTTTTCTCTTTGAACACCAAAAGTTCAAAGAAACCTTTCCAAATTTTCAACCCCTAATTTGCACTTTCCTCTCCATTTTCTAATAGCCAAATTTGTAGGAATTTCTCAACTTTCCTTAGCCTAAAAGCCATAGTAAATCCTCTAACCTCCTTGCTTGATGTTTTCCTAGACTCAGATAAAAGTTTCCAAATGAATTTTAGAGAGTTTAGGAGAGCTTTACTGAATCATAAGAATCAAAATCTTATCTCCATTTCATCCTTCCAACTCAAATTGGAAGAGTGAACTCCTCTCTTTGAACACCTAGTAATTCAAAGAAAATTCATTGTGACTTGTAGCTCAAGTCTACATGCCACTCTCTCATATTTACCTAACTCAAATTTGATACATAATCATGCTTCAATGAAGACAAAATTCAATGATCCATCCTCTAGTTTGTAACCTCTAAGTTGCATATTGTCGCTCACATTTGCCTAAACCAAATTAGGTAGATGATCATGCATCATTGAATACACAATTCAATGAATGCTTCTTGACTTGTAGACCAAAACTATAAGTCACTTTTTATTTCTTCTCTCAGCTTAGCCCAAAAGCTATAGGTCCTCTCTCCTTTTCTCCTCAACATAAAGTTGCAGGAGATTCATATCTAACCATTGCATTTGTTGAGTCAAAATCAATAAATAATTCCACATCAAACATAGGAATATAGATCTTATCTCTTTCATTCTCCTAATCTAAGTTAGATGAATGAGTTCCTTTCTTTGGATATCTAAAAGTCCAAAGAACTCTTGGTTTTAGCCTTAAAGTTACAAATTTTCTCACTTCATAGGCTCTAAAAGCCTTAGAAAATTTTCAACCTTAGACCCAAAAACTCTAACCCCTTGACTTAACAAAATAAATAATTCTATATCCTTATGACATGTAAAACATAACATTTAGGTGTCTTTTAAGAGCTTCCATTTGCTGAAATTCATCTTACTCTATTAGGCGAGTTTCACAAAATCCTACATCAAATCCTTAGGCATGCCTACCTTACTCTATTAGGTGGATGTTTCTCTTATCCAAATATTAAGAGAACATAAAAATTAGTAAAAATTACTTAGGTTTCTTTGATACAATGATTAATCATCCATCCCATCCAAAAGGCGGAATGCTTATAATTACATCATTGAATCTTAAGATTTTATAAGTAGCTGACTTTCCTCAAAGCAAACAGTAGCAGTTTTATGGGTTCTTCATAACCCTTTTAAATATGAAACAAATAAAAATCAAATAAAAGATTTAAGTTACAAACAACTCAAAGTGAAATCACCCATGAATTAAGATTAAATATCTTATATTCCTCAACAAAATAAAACACCTCAATATGGACAGCCGACACACACATAGGTGAACAATCCTTAGGCATGCTAGGATTATGATTTTTCTTTTTTTGTGCATGTGGTTGATGTTATGGTGTGATGCATATTGGATTGTCTGTGTTGTGGGCACTTGCCTTGAAGTGGATATAAGAGATATACTTGCTTTTTCTGCAGGTAGTCCTATCCAAGAGGGGGTGAAAAATAAGTCATGATTATTTAACATTGTTTGATTGCAGGCGCTGCTTAAACCCCATAAGAAGACACGACCAATAGGGTAGAAACATGGTTTGACACTTTAAGTGTCAGACAATTTTGTGATGTTTACTGTTGTCATATAAATTGCTTCTAATATATATATATTTTTTGCATACTTGAGTCTTTTATATTTAAAAATATATTTGTTAGACTTAGGATGTATGTTAAGACTATGGGATATAGTTATAGGAGAGGGGATCAAATGGATGAGCCTTTCATAGGTGAAGCCCAAGACTCATCTAGAAGTTAAAGCTTGAAGACCCATTAGCTGAGCCTATAAAAAAATAATTTGATTGAGTTGTATAATGACAGACAACTCAGCTATAAATAATGGTTGTAAGAATTTGAACATTATTTACATTCCTGTTTATAGTTGATTTTATATATATACACATATATGATTATTTACTAATTTTACATTAGAAATGCTTGTTTTTTCTTAGGTTTGTTCATTTGCTTTTGCTTGGGGGTGGCCTGGACATGTGTTACATGATAGGCTCTTAGGACATAATTAAGCTTTCTACCATTTAAAATGTTTAAATAAAAAAAGTCAATCACAGGACAATATGCATTTTTCTACCAAAAATTGAATGGCATACTCAAATAAGCCACACTTTTAAATAAAAAAGAATTAAAATGATCATGCATGCCAGTGTCACCTGTTGAAAGCCTTTACTTAAGGACCAAATGACAAAAAATCTATATTTCAGTGAGTCAGCATATGCATACCCACATAAGCAGCATCTTAGCCTAAAAGCCAAGTTGTAAGTCCTATCTTCTTAATGAAAATAACTTTCTCAACTTTTCATACGCATTGAGATCAGACTACATGGTTTTAAAAGAGTTTAGGTGAATTTAGCTGGTAGTTCTTTCCAGATAGAGTTGTAAATCTGAAAGTCGGGTTGACTTATGCCTTATGTGAGGTGTAGGTTTGTAAGTCCTTTGCACTCCGTTAGATTTAGGATCCAAGGCTGTTGTTGACTTTCAGTCACTTCATAAGCTCTCACATTCAGGGCTTTTTTTCAACATGTGTTGTTGGAATATAAACCACAACATTCTAAATCAAATTGGTTAATTTAAACAAAAATCTAATTTTAAAATGTAAAGTCCATAATATTGAGTATGTCAGAGTTTCCTCATAATCAAGTACTAGGTTTTCTTTCCTTTGGCTTCCATTCATAGAAACTAATTTAAAGTTGATTTAATCATCCTTGAAATTCCCAAATATCAAATATTTGAACAAGAATTTCATAAATTTAAAAAATAAAAATATTAGCCAATATTTTAATGATTCAAAAGTGACCACAAGTTTAGTCAAAAGTGTTCTCAAGTAACAAATGCTTGAGATGTAATTAATCATAGGGACTTGCCCCTTTGGGGCATTTGTTCCCTAGAATAAAATAAACTTTCTTCAACCAAATATTAAATAGGGGAAAATCTCTGTTAAAATTAAAATGTAAGTTTTATTATTGAGTTCATAGCGAAATAATATTTTTGTCCTTCGGGATAATATATTATTTTATATGCCGTGCTCGATCACAAAATATCTCAATTGTTGAAGATGACAAAATTTCTCCAACAGTTGTATATGCATTTTTTAGGCCGTAGTGTTTTTCATTTTGAAGTGCCATGTCAAATCATATCCACCTTGAAAAGAGCCTCATCTTTTAGTTCACTAAAGATACGCATTGAATGACAGTACTTACCTATCATGTTGCTTAAGGAAATATAAAGGAGAATGACACAAGCTAATAGATGCTTTGTAAATGTTCAGTGCAACCTACAATACTTTGACTAAGATGACCATTTATTTGCTCGTGTTCGAAGATGCAACCCTCTAATGATCCAGCTAAACCTACTTTATCATTGCCATATAACACGGCCTCATAGGGCCAAACGCCCTTGTATGGCTTGATGAGCTCAAAGTCTTAAGTTAAAGTGTGATGTAAACAGAACTTAGAAAGCTATTGTGCAATGGTGACTAGGTTCTATAACATATGTTTTGCCCCCGCCCAAGGGGGCAAGTATTGGTACTCTATAGATCATTCATTCCCTTCATGATGTAGTGAAGATTTTGGGTTGAACTAGGAAGGTCTCATTTTTATTTAAAAAAAAGATATTAAGGAGTATATTATGTCATTGGTTTGGTGGAGTGTGCCTCATGCCACCCATTAATACTCAATACTTTAAGAAAGTCATGCATGCTATAAAAGTTGATGCAATAAACCTTGCATTTCCCAACGGCTAGATCACAGAATATCCTAGATCAACAGAGCTCAAGAGATTGAGTCAAAAGGTGCCCACTCCACTGAGCAAGCCCGAGGGAAGGGTTTTAAAATGCATTGAAGTAGTTTAAAAATTCCAAGTGCCGGATTTCAACACAACAAACTTAAGGCCCAAATTGGAGAGATCAGTCTCAGCTCATAAACCCAAGGGTGAATCAGCGATGTTGACTCAGAAAGCTCTAGTCACCGATTTGATATCTATATGATTTTTCTGTAAGTTGAAATATCAAACCAAGCTTTATAATGATTTAGTTATCCATGGGTTTAATTAGTAAATGTTTCTCATCCCAACATAAGGACCGATCTATCCATTTGAATTCAGCACAATCTAGCTAACCTTTTGTCTGCTTGATATTTGATGCTATCAAATATTCTGTATTTTTATTTTATATTGAACATTAGTTTGTTTTTATGTTCTTTTCTTTTTTTAGCTATTCAATAATGGGAAAGCATCCAATGATCATGGTAGGTAGTGCTTGGGGCTTGGTAGACCTTTGGTTTGATGGCTCGATTGGTCCTTGGCTGCTGCTGGTTCACGGGTGGGCTTATGGTCCACGGTTTTGGAGCCTATGGTGATGTGTGAAGGAGGTTGGTTCTTTGGAGATGAGCTCATTTTCTTTGTTGCTAGCTCATTAATGATGAGCTGAAGTTTAGTAGCTCATTAATGTTCTAAAGGTAAGCTCATAAGTTGGATTCATTATTGGAGTGGTCTTGTCCCTTCTCCTTTCCTTTTCTTCTTTAAAATAAACCCTTGTCCCTTGGGATTCCGTGACTATTTTTTGGGCTTCTGTGCTGGATGATTTCCGTGCCATGGCCCCTTGGTTTTCCGGTTGGCTGATGGTTTTCCGAGCTGGGGGCCTTTCCGTGTCTTTTGGTGCCTCGGTTCTGTGCGGGTCTCTTTGATTCCCGTGGCTGCTTCTTCGGTTCCCTGGCTGGGCTATTTTTCCGTGAAAAGGTGGGGGAATTCTGTGACTTATGATGCTTGGGTCCTTGTGAAAATTCATTGAAGTGGCTATTTGCATTCCCTTTTCTTACCTATAAATATGAGATGATTTGTGAAGGAGGGTAGTTGAATATTGAGAGCATTTTGCTATTGACCTGCGGGTTATTCAAAAAGCTTGCGAGCTTGTTCCATTTCTTCTTCTTCTATCTCTTTGGAAATCTTACGAGCTCTTTCCACCCTTCGTTTCGGCTTCTAACCTCTTTCGTCTCTCCGCAAGTTCCACTCCATCTGTATCATTCTTCTTGAGCTTTGGTGGTGTTTGTTGGTTGATTTGGGAGCATTTGCCGGAGGAGTTTAGCTTGATCGTACAGTGGTGGACCATCGGTTTGCTAGCCCTAAAGCACTTATTTTACTTAACCTACATTTCGATGCATGTGAGGAACCCGCTCTGCGGTTGTCTGAGGATAACTTGTTTTTATTTTCTTTGTTTCTTTGAATTCTCTTTTAGTTTTATTTGTCGGATTTTGGATGTTATAGGTGATTGCTACTATTTGAATCAAGACTGGTTAAGTTCTGTCCATTGTTCTCTTGTTTTGGCTTTTCTAACTAGTGTGTTTACATCAACATGGTATCAGAGCAAGTTCGTTTTTTGTTTGGTTGGTAGGAGTCTTTCTCTTTTGTGTTTAACAAATGGCTAATGATCAAGGGGATTGACAACAAATGATGCAACAATTGAATAATTTGCAACAACAAATCAAAACGGTAGCTGAAGCAATTGCTAATCTAAATGTCAATCAAGCTAATGTTAATCCTAGTGTTCAAACTTCTGAAAGTGAGGAGGAAGAACCTAGAAATCAAAATAGGCGACAAAGAAATTGGGATTACGGAATTAAAATTGATGTCCATAATTTTGAAGGAAAATTACAACATGAACAATTCATTGAATGGGTAGAGAAAATGGATCAATTTTTTGAATGAAAAGAAATTCCAGATAATCGAAAAGTCAAATTCGCAAGTTTAAAACTAACGGGTCATGCATTAACTTGGTGGAAAAACTTACAAAATAACAGATTAAGGCGAGGCAAAGAAAAAATTCAAACTTGGGATAAAATGAAAGAAAAGAGAAAGGAAAATTTTTGTCTTCTGATCATTCAAGAACCATCTTTCAGGAATTTAATAGTTTGCGTCAAGGTAATCAAACTGTGGAAGAATACACTGAAATTTTTTATAAATTGCAAGCTAGAAACGATTTGGATGAGACTGAGGAGAAAACCATAACAAGATATCTTAATGGGTTAAAATGGCAATTCAGGATCAACTTAACTTGCATCATGTCATTAAATTAGATGAAGCTTATCGCATGGCCTTGAGAGTTGAAATACAACATTTGCGGGGAAACAACAAAATAGCGGAAACATATAAGCGACGACAAACTAGTGGAACTAAACTTCAATCTCAAACTTCTACAGGAACTTTGGGTGTGAAAATTAAAGCTATTGAAGGTCAAAATCAGGAGAAAGGTAAAGTGGTAATGGGATCTAAACCTACTGAACAATCTAAACTGATTGGACCTTGTTACAAATGTGGTTTATATGGTCATTTGTCGGCTACTTGCAGAAAAAATAACCCTCTACGAAATAACTTCATAGAAAATGAAAAGGAAATAGAGGAAGAGGAAGAGGAAGAGAACGAAACAGAATCTGAAACTGAAGCTGAGTTGGAAAAATTTGACTTAGAAGGTGATGAAGGAGAACCATTGTTAGTAATTCGACAAGTTTTAACTACTCAAACTGAAAAGGAAGATAATTGGCTTAGAAGAAACATCTTTAGAACTACCTGCACTGTTGAAGAAAAAATTTGTACCGTAATGATTGATAGTGGAAGTTCAGGAAATTTTGTGTCACAACACATGGTGAAGAAGCTTAAATTGAAAACGAAACCTCTTGTTAAATCGTACAAAATATCTTGGTTTAAAGAGGGGAGTTGTCACGACCCGATTCGACGGGGACGGATCCCGCCCAAACCGGATCGCGACCAGCCTAAACAAACTAACCAGGATCTGGTTTGGGAATTGGTTTCGGAACTGAATCTTCCAAATAATTCTCAAAACGGCCACACAAACGCAGAACAACAGAGCTACTATAAATCACCAAATACAGCGGAACAAAACATCTATCTTGTCTTTTCCTCAAATACAATCATCTACAAATACAGTGCATGGCTTTTGAACAGAAAGAAAGACAGAACAGAAAAGCCATGACTGTACAAAAATCAAAAGGTACAACAAATACCTATACGAATCAGACTCAGAAATCTACTCCTGGACTTCCTTCCCTTTCCCAGAACCTGAAAACCACCAGAAAACAAGAGTGAGCTCAACAGCTCAGCAAAGCAACAAACCTCCAATCAAAACTTTCAGAATTCAAAACCAAACTCATCTGACAGAAATCAGATCAGAAATCGGAATAGAATTGTACAGATTGTCAAACCGGACATATCAGAATGAAACAGAATAGAATCAGAACAGATACGGACAGATATCAAATCAGAATCAGAGTCGTACGGATTCAGAGTACAAACAGAACATAATAAATCAACAGAGTCAGAATTATACAGAGTTGTACGGAACAGAAATCGTATCAGAAACAGGACAGAATCAGACATATCACATTAACAAAATCAGAAATCAGAATTGCTTACCGAACAGATACTGAATTCGAAATCATATCAAATTAGATATCAGACAGATCAAATCATATCGTACGGAACTTATTATCGCTTACAGAACGGATACAGAAAGCAGAGTCAGATCAAATTAGATATCAGATATCAGATATATATTTAATAGCTAAATTCCCTGACACTGACTGAATCTCTTTGGATTCAGGCCCCTTATAACTTCCTTTGTGCTCACGGCACCAGAACAGATGTGCTTACAGCACCAGAACAGATTTCATCGGATCCGGAACAGAACAGATATCAGATTTTCAGATTTGAGCTCATTTCAGATTTCCCTGACACTTACTGAATCTCATAGGATCCAGGCCCCTTATAACTCCCTTTTTATAGCACATACAGATAGCATATCAATTCAGAAGAAATCCGGGCAAATCAGAAATCAGACAAAAATCGGGCAGCACAACGGCAGTAGACGGAATTTACACAAAATTTCCTGCAAAGAAAATTTACCAAATTCGCACAGAACATAGATAATCATATTCCAGAACATTTATTCTACTGCACAGAGAATTTACGGATTCACAGAAAAATGAAATCAACTGAAAACGCTGCCGAATCAAAAATACCCGGACAAAAATCTTCGGAAAATAACCAAAAACTGCACACTCGGCACTTCAACAATATACAGAAAGTTACGCGGTAAAAACTGAATCAATCAAAAGTTACGGACGAAAATCGGTAACGGAAACGAAATCCGGACAGAAAATACCGCCAAACTCGACGGTTCTGAAAATTGAGAAAGGCGGAATGTGCCTTACCTTGCGTACAGCAAAATCCTCAACAGTCTCGACGAACGAAAACGGACCCGCGGCTTCCCGAAATCAACTTTTCCTTTTTCTCTTTTTCTTCCTCTCTCCTCGGATCAAAATCTGATTTTTTTATAAAATTTTTCTCTCCTCAAAATATCTCATTTCCCTTAAGAAATGCTCAGATCGTCCTGGACGATCGCACTTCGTCCCGGACGATGTGTGCTCTGGAAAATCCTCGTCCAGACGAAATTTTCATCATCGTCCCCGGCGACAGGTCCTCGGGAGAATTTTCGTCCAGACGATCCAAATTTCGTCCCGACGAATCATACAACCAAAACTGATTTTCTGCACAACCTGTACCGATCGTCCCGGACGATCCAACTTCGTCCCGGACGAACCTGGAGCAGAACTGATATTACAATCTCCCCAACTTAAAAAAAATGTCGTCCTCGACATTATCCAATCCAACCTCCGTCAAAACAAGTACGGGTACGACTGTCTCATGTCAGACTCCTTCTCCCAAGTGGCTTCCCGTGCAGTACGGTGCTTCCACTGGACTTTAACCATCGGAATCTGTTTACTTCGTAGTTTTCGGACGTCGTATGCCAAAATCAACTCTGGCTCTTCCTTGTACGCCAGATTCTCCTGAATCTCAACTTCATCAGCAGATACCTTCTTACCAGAGTCTGATACCCACTTCCTCAAAGTGGATACATGAAACACATTATGCATGTCGGGCATCGAATCAGAAAGCAAAAGTCTGTAAGCCGCTTTCCCAATCCTTTCTAAAATTTCAAAAGGTCCAACATACCTTGGACTAAGCTTGCTTACCTGACCAAATCTGCTCACACCTTTCATCGGGCTGACTTTGACATACACAAAGTCACCGACTTGAAACTCAACGAACCTGTGCTTCTGATTGTAATACTTCTGCTGACGGTCCTGAGCTGCTTTCAATCTTTCTTTAATCAAATTAATTTTCTGAACAGTTTCATCAGCAAAAGTGGCACCCAAAGTCTGTCTATCTCCGACCTCCGTCAGAGTCAAAGGAGTCCGGCACTTCCTGCCATACAAAGCCTCGTACGGTGCCATACCAATACTGGATTGGAAGCTATTGTTGTAAGCAAACTCAATCAAAGGGATATGATCTTCCCAGCTTCCTCCAAAATCTAAAACACAAAGTCTCAATAGATCTTCCAATACCTGAATGGTCCTCTCAGACTGTCCATCAGTCTGAGGATGAAAAGCTGTACTGAAATGCAGTTTAGTACCCAAGCCTTGCTGAATGCCCTTCCAAAGTCTGGAAGTAAAACGTCCGTCTCGATCAGATACAATCACGCGAGGCACACCGTGCAATCTGATAATCTCCTTAACATAAACTTGTGCCAAGCGCTCTACTGAATCAGTCTGTCTGATCGGAAGAAAATGGGCTGACTTCATCAATCGATCTACGACTACCCAGATGGCATCGTGTCCTTGCCGTGATCGAGGAAAACCCATCGCAAAATCCATTGTCACCTCCTCCCACTTCCACTCAGGGATAGGCAACGACTGCAACAGTCCACCTGGTCGCTGATGCTCTGCCTTCACCAACTGACAGGCCTCGCATCTCGACACAAACTCCGCCACATCCTTCTTCATCCCAGGCCACCAAAATAATAGCTTCATATCAGCATACATCTTACCACTGCCTGGATGAATAGTATAGCCAGAATGATGAGATTCATACAGAATCTCCTGCCTCAAATCTCCAAATACAGGTACCCATAACCTGTTCTTGCAGAAAATAGCACCAGAATCAGAAATTCGAAGTTCAGGAGTCTTACCAGATCCAATCTGAGCAATCAACTTCGAATAATCAGAATCTGACTTCTGGGCTTCTTGAATCCTTGTCCCCAAATTAGACTGAATACTCATCTGAGCCAAATCCAACCCATTGGAGAGAATCACCTCCAACTGCAAGCGTTCCATATCTCTAATCAGAAAGTCATCGGAAGTAAGCTGAATACCTGATAATCCAGAAGACTTCCTGCTCAAAGCGTCCGCTACCACATTAGCCTTCCCAGGCTGGTACTGAATAGTCAGATCATAGTCCTTGATTAACTCGAGCCACCTTCTCTGTCTCAGGTTCAGATCCTTCTGAGTAAAAATATACTTCAGGCTCTTATGATCAGTAAAGATCTCACAACTGACGCCATACAGATAATGACGCCAAATCTTCAAAGCAAATACTACAGCAGCTAACTCCAGATCGTGCGTCGGGTAATTCTTCTCATGTGGCTTTAACTGTCTAGAAGCATAAGCAATTACCTGACCACGCTGCATCAGAACACATCCCAGTCCTTTCAGTGAAGCATCACTGAAGACCTGAAAACCTTCCGTACCTGACGGAAGTGCTAACACTGGAGCTGAAGTCAAACAGTCCTTCAATTTCTGAAAACTAGCTTCACACTCCGGTGTCCAAACAAAAGCTACTGACTTCTGCGTCAGTCTCGTCAGAGGCGTCGAAATCTGTGAAAATCCCTTCACAAATTTCCTATAATACCCGGCCATGCCCAAGAAACTACGTACCTCAAATACCGTAGTCGGCCTTGGCCAATCAGCAACCGCCTGAATCTTCTGGGGATCAACAGAAATGCCTTCTCCGCTAATCACATGCCCCAGAAAAGAAATACTCTTCAGCCAGAATTCACACTTGGAGAACTTGGCATACAGCTGATGCCGCCTCAAGGTCTCCAACACAATGCTCAAATGTCTGGCATGCTCATCCTCAGAAGCAGAATACACCAAAATATCATCAATAAAGACGATCACGAACTGATCCAGAAACTCCCTGAATACTCGGTTCATCAGATCCATGAAAATAGCAGGCGCATTGGTTACCCCAAAAGGCATAACTAAAAACTCGTAGTGCCCGTACCGAGTACTGAAAGCAGTCTTCACCACATCAGATTCCTTCACCTTCACCTGATAGTATCCGGATCGCAAATCAATCTTCGAAAATACTGAAGATCCGGAAAGCTGATCAAACAAGTCGTCGATCCGAGGCAAAGGATACTTATTCTTGGTAGTGACCTTGTTCAAATCTCTGTAATCAACACACATACGGAGTGTCCCGTCCTTCTTCTTTACGAACAAAACAGGTGCTCCCCAAGGCGAAACACTAGGACGGACAAAACCTCTGTCAACTAGCTCCTGAAGCTGAACTTTCAACTCAGAAAGTTCTTTCGGTGCCATTCTGTACGGAGCTTTTGATATAGGAGCTGTACCCGGAAAAAACATCGATAGAGAACTCCACCTCTCTATCCGGAGGTAAACCAACCAACTCCTCAGGAAAAACATCGGCAAACTCCCGTACCACTGGGATCTCAGAAACAGAACCAACCTCCAGATTCAGATCCCGCACCGAAGCCAAAAACACTGGGTAACCCTTCTTCCACATTTTGCTCACCTCCAACGCAGAAATCAGACTGGAGAGAACACCTCGTAATCCCTGAAATACAACTCTCTCTCCAGCCACAAGCAAACTCACTTGCTTCTTCAGACAATCAATCTGAGCCTCATACAGACTCAGCCAATCCATGCCCAAAATCACGTCATACGAAGAAATCGGTAACAAAATCAGGCTTGACTTCCACTTCTTGCCAGCAATGTCAATCTCACAAAAACAAAACTTGCGGGCAATCAAATTACTTCCAGCCGGTAAAATCACAGAAAGAGAAATCGGCAACAAAACAGAATCCAAACGCAAAAGCTCAAAACAGCGCTCGGACAGAAAAGAGTGAATAGCTCCAGAGTCAAACAAAACACGACAGGGCTGATCAGAAATATAAATCGTACCTGTCACAACATCCGGAGCATCACGAGCCTCCTGCTGACTCAGGCTGTAAACTCGTGGCTGAACTGGAGCAGGAGCTGAAGCAACAGAACTACTCTGCTCCCTCTGAACCGTAGGTGGTCTCCGTGGTCCAGAACTAGTACTACCACCTCTTCCAGAAAATCCCTCAGGGCGAGGAGGAACAGTCCTCGGTCTTCCTGCTGCAGAACCGGTAGGTCTAACAGAGCCCTCAGGTCGGAACTCAGAACGTCGATCAAATCCAGCCTGTGGACACTCTGCAATCCTATGTCCAGGCTGACCACATCTGAAACACAGACCAGCCATCCTATAGCACTGGCCATGATGTCGCCGTCCACAACTCTGGCACACAGGTGCCCCACTGACAGATCCTGAACTCGTCGTACTGGTAGCAGTACCAGACGATTCTCCACTCCTCCTGGAGTCAGGTCTGTTGACTCCGGATCCAGAACCAGTCACAAATCTCCTCTTCCCAGAGGAACCACTGCCAGAAGCCTCACCGCCAAATCTCTTCCTACTCGCAGTCCACCGCTGCTGAGTAGCCATCAGATCATTCTCAATCAGACGAGCTCGCTCCACAAGCTCAGCGAAATCAGAAATGTGAAAAGGCACCAGGGGCTGCCTCAGACTATCTCGCAATCCCCTCAGAAATCTGTAGCACCTCTCAGCAGAAGTGCTCACTAGCTGCGGAGCATACCTGGCTAGTGCAGTAAACTCAGCCTCGTACTGCATCACCGTCTTGCTCCCCTGAACCAGTCTCAGAAAACTCTCCTGCATCTGCTGTCGTGCAGAAGGGGGAACAAACCAGTCTCGAAATACCTCAGTGAACTCGTCCCAAGTGATCAAAGAGTTCAGCCTACCCTGAAATCTGGCCGCCTGCTGGCCTTCCCACCAGTGCTCAGCCTCTCCATCCAACAGAAAAACTGCCAACGGAACTTTCCTATCCGCTGGACACTGCATCCCATCAAAAGTCTTTTCCAATCTCCTCAGCCACTCCTCGGCTGCTTTGGGCTCAACAGCGCCCTCAAATCTCGGAGGTTTCAACCTCAAAAATAACTGTAAATGTCTATCAATATCCTCTGATCTGACAGTAACAGCTCTGCTCTGAGTCTCGCTCATCATCTGAGCAACAAGTGTAGCAAACTGAGCAAGTGTATCAGCACCGGCCACTGGGGCTGTACTCCCCACTGGTGCTGCCTGACTGGCACTCTGCCCGTCTGTCATGTCCGGGTCTGGCTGATCCATACAGAAAAATCCAGAAAATCCGGAAAACTATCACAAAAACAACACGAAAACAACACAATAAAAAGCCAAACGACCCAAAACTACCCCTAGACAGACTCACTGATCACTTCCTATAGCTCTGTCTTACAATCCAACCAGTTTCCAAACCAGTGCTCTGATACCACTCAAAAGGCTTTGTCACGACCCGATTCGACGGGGACGGATCCCGCCCAAACCGGATCGCGACCAGCCTAAACAAACTAACCAGGATCTGGTTTGGGAATTGGTTTCGGAACTGAATCTTCCAAATAATTCTCAAAACGGCCACACAAACGCAGAACAACAGAGCTACTATAAATCACCAAATACAGCGGAACAAAACATCTATCTTGTCTTTTCCTCAAATACAATCATCTACAAATACAGTGCATGGCTTTTGAACAGAAAGAAAGACAGAACAGAAAAGCCATGACTGTACAAAAATCAAAAGGTACAACAAATACCTATACGAATCAGACTCAGAAATCTACTCCTGGACTTCCTTCCCTTTCCCAGAACCTGAAAACCACCAGAAAACAAGAGTGAGCTCAACAGCTCAGCAAAGCAACAAACCTCCAATCAAAACTTTCAGAATTCAAAACCAAACTCATCTGACAGAAATCAGATCAGAAATCGGAATAGAATTGTACAGATTGTCAAACCGGACATATCAGAACGAAACAGAATAGAATCAGAACAGATACGGACAGATATCAAATCAGAATCAGAGTCGTACGGATTCAGAGTACAAACAGAACATAATAAATCAACAGAGTCAGAATTATACAGAGTTGTACGGAACAGAAATCGTATCAGAAACAGGACAGAATCAGACATATCACATTAACAAAATCAGAAATCAGAATTGCTTACCGAACAGATACTGAATTCGAAATCATATCAAATTAGATATCAGACAGATCAAATCATATCGTACGGAACTTATTATCGCTTACAGAACGGATACAGAAAGCAGAGTCAGATCAAATTAGATATCAGATATCAGATATATATTTAATAGCTAAATTCCCTGACACTGACTGAATCTCTTTGGATTCAGGCCCCTTATAACTCCCTTTGTGCTCACGGCACCAGAACAGATGTGCTTACAGCACCAGAACAGATTTCATCGGATCCGGAACAGAACAGATATCAGATTTTCAGATTTGAGCTCATTTCAGATTTCCCTGACACTTACTGAATCTCATAGGATCCAGGCCCCTTATAACTCCCTTTTTATAGCACATACAGATAGCATATCAATTCAGAAGAAATCCGGGCAAATCAGAAATCAGACAAAAATCGGGCAGCACAACGGCAGTAGACGGAATTTACACAAAATTTCCTGCAAAGAAAATTTACCAAATTCGCACAGAACATAGATAATCATATTCCAGAACATTTATTCTACTGCACAGAGAATTTACGGATTCACAGAAAAATGAAATCAACTGAAAACGCTGCCGAATCAAAAATATCCGGACAAAAATCTTCGGAAAATAACCAAAAACTGCACACTCGGCACTTCAACAATATACAGAAAGTTACGCGGTAAAAACTGAATCAATCAAAAGTTACGGACGAAAATCGGTAACGGAAACGAAATCCGGACAGAAAATACCGCCAAACTCGACGGTTCTGAAAATTGAGAAAGGCGGAATGTGCCTTACCTTGCGTACAGCAAAATCCTCAACAGTCTCGACGAACGAAAACGGACCCGCGGCTTCCCGAAATCAACTTTTCCTTTTTCTCTTTTTCTTCCTCTCTCCTCGGATCAAAATCTGATTTTTTATAAAATTTTTCTCTCTCCTCAAAATATCTCATTTCCCTTAAGAAATGCTCAGATCGTCCTGGACGATCGCACTTCGTCCCGGACGATGTGTGCTCTGGAAAATCCTCGTCCAGACGAAATTTTCATCATCGTCCCCGGCGACAGGTCCTCGGGAGAATTTTCGTCCAGACGATCCAAATTTCGTCCCGACGAATCATACAACCAAAACTGATTTTCTGCACAACCTGTACCGATCGTCCCGGACGATCCAACTTCGTCCCGGACGAACCTGGAGCAGAACTGATATTACAGGAGTGAGGTTCCTATAACAAAACAATGCACTGTGAACTTAACAATTGGGGGAACTTACAAAGATCAAAAAGTTTGTGATATTGTACCTCTTGAAGTCTGTCATATCCTTTTGGGTCGTCCATGACAGTATGATCATAAAATCGTCCATGATGGAGAAAGAACACCTATACTTTGATTAAAGATAATAAGGAGTTCACTCTTTTTCCACAAAAAAACATTCCTGACCCAACAACAAAGAACAAAAAGTCTGCGAAATCCTCCACCCCTGAATTGCTTCTAAACACAAATGAGTTAACAAAGTGTGATGTGATATATTTGGTGCTTGGAAAAGAAACTGATTTAACTCTTGAAATTCCTAAAGAAATACAACTGTTGCTTGATGAATTTTCTGATTTAATACTTGATGAATTACCAACTGGTTTACCCCCAATGAGAAACATTCAACATCATATTGATTTAATTCCTAGAGCTACATTGCCTAACTGTTCACATTACAGAATGAGTCCAAATGAACATCAAGAACTTTCTAAGAAAGTGTCTGAACTGTTGGAAAAAGGTTTAATCCAGGAAAGTCTGAGTCCTTGTGCTATACCTGCTTTGCTTACTCCTAAAAAAGATGGAACCTAGAGAATGTGTGTGGATAGCCGAGCCATAAATAAGATAACCATCAAATACAGGTTTTCAATTCCTAGGTTGGATGACATGCTTGATATGCTAAGTGGTGCCAAGGTTTTTTCTAAAATTGATTTGAAAAGTGGGTATCATCAGATAAGAATTAGACCCGGGGATGAATGGAAAACTGTTTTTAAAACAAAAGAGGGCTTATATGAATGGCTTGTTATGCCTTTTGGTTTGTCTAATGCTCCAAGTACTTTTATGCAAACAATGAATCATGTTTTGCGACCTTTTATTGGAAAGTTTGTGGTTGTATATTTTGATGATATTCTGATTTATAGCATTCGCCCATCTGAACATCTTTTTCATGTCAAGCAAATTCTGAAAACTTTGAGGGAACAAAAACTGTATAGCAATTTAAAGAAGTGTTCTTTTATGACTTCAAGTTTGACATTCTTGGGTTACATTGTATCTGCTAAAGGAATCAAAGTAGATCCTATGAAAATTGAGGCAATAAAGAGCTGGCCTGTTCCTAAAAATATCAGTGAGGTAAGAGGTTTTCATGAGTTAGCATCTTTTTATCGTCGATTCATTAAAAACTTCAGTTCTGTGATCGCTCTGATCACTGATTGTTTAAAAAAGGGAATCTTTAAATGGACCCCTGAGGCTGAAAAAACTTTTCAACTTATCAAAATCAAAATGAGTCAAGCTCCGATTCTTAGTCTGCCAAATTTTAAAAAAGTTTTTGAAGTTGATTATGATGCTTAGCATGTTGGTATTGGTGCTGTTTTAAGTCAGGAAGGAAAACCTATTGCATATTTTAGTGAAAAATTAAATGATGCTCGATCTCGATATTCTACTTATGACTTGAAATTTTATGCCATTGTTCAAGCTTTGAAATTTTGGAGATGTTATTTGATTCATCGGGAATTTATTTTGAATACTGATCACGAGGCTTTACGATTTTTAGGTTCACAAAAAAATCTGAACAAAAGACATGCAAAATTGGTTTCTTTCTTGCAAGAGTATTCTTTTCATATCAAACATAAGACTGAGGTTTTGAATAAGGTTGCTGATGCTTTAAGTCGAAGATCTCACTTGTTGATAACTGTTTTTCCGACTATTACTTCTTTTGATTTTCTAAAAGATACTTATGAAAGTGATTCTGATTTTAAAAATATCTGGGCTTCTTGTCTTGCTTATGGAGCTGATCCTTCTGCTCAGTTTGTTATACATTAAGGTTTTTTGTTTAAGGGAACTAGACTTTGCATATCTAAGAGTTCCTTAAGAGAACAACTTGTGAAAGAATTGCATAGTGGAGGTTTGAGAGGACACTTTGGGCAAGGAAAAATAATTGCTTTAGTTGAAGAAAAATATTTTTGGCCTCATATGAGAAAGGACATTGCTAAGCTGGTTAAACAATGTAAAATATGTCGGGCTTTTAAAGGAATTGCACAAAATTCTGATTTGTATACTCTGCCTATTCCAAACAAACCTTGAGAAGATATTTCTATGGATTTCATTTTGGGTTTGCCGATTACTTCTAAAAAATTTGACTATGTTTTTGTGGTTGTGGATCGATTTAGCAAAATGACATATTTTATTCCCTGTAAGAAAACTTCTAATGCTTCTTACATTACTGATTTGTTTTTCAAAGGAATTGTTCGTCTGCATGGTATTCCTCGTACTTTTACTTCTGATCGAGACACTAGATTTTTAAGTCATTTTTTGAAAACTCTGTGGGCAAAACTTGTAACTACTCTTCAATTTAGTAGTGCCTATCATCCTCAAACTGATGGGAAAACTGAAGTAGTCATTAGAAGTTTAAGAAATTTGTTAAGATGCCTTGCTGGAGAAAAACCGTCTCAATGGGATTTAGTGTTACCTCAGGCTGAGTTTGCTTACAATAACTCTGTTAATCGTTCCACTGGCAAAACTCCTTTTGAAATAATTTATTGGCAACCTATTCCTCACATTTTGGATAGGAACTCCTTATCCCTACCTAAAAAAACTAGTGTTGAAGCTTTTGAAACATTTGACCACATAAAGACTATCTAACAACAGGTCCTTGAAAAACTTCAAAAAATAATGCTAAGTACAAGTCTGTTGCTGATAAACATCGAAAAAAAGTGAATTTCAATGTGGGTGATTTGGTTATGGCTTACTTTCGTCGCCAATGATTTCCTATTGGTACTTTTAGAAAGTTAAGCAGAAAAAAGTTTGGCCCTTTTCGTGTGCTTCGAAAATTAGGCACTAATGCCTACTTGCTGGATCTACCAATTACAGTTGGCACTTCTTCTGTTTTTAATGTTTCTGACCTATCTTTGTATGAAGAAAATTCTGATGATTCTGTAGACATTGAAACTTTGTCACTCTGTACTCATTTGACAAAGTCTGAAGATCAAATTGAAAATGTTGTTGATATTAAAATCACTAAAACAAGACATGGGGAACACAAGAGGTTTTTGGTCAAATGGAGCAATCGACCATTAATTGACTAATCCTAGATTGATGCTACTGATCTAAAAAATCGAAATTTGGAGCTTTATGAAAGAGTTGCTGAAACGTTCTCATCGGGAGATGAGAATTTTCCACCAGGGGGGAATTGATGCTATCAAATATTCTGTATTTTTATTTTATATTGAACATTAGTTTGTTTTTATTTTCTTTTCTTTTTTTAGGTATCCAATGATGGGAAAGCATCCAATGATCATGGTAGGTAGTGCTTGGGGCTTGGTAGACCTTTGGTTTGCTTGCTCGATTGGTCCTTGGCTGCTGCTGGTTCAGGGGTTGGCTTATGGTCCACGGTTTTGGAGCCTATGGTGATGTGTGAAGGAGGTTGGTTCTTTGGAGATGAGCTCATTTTCTTTAGGGCTGCAAACGAACCGAGCCGAGCCGAGTATGTGAGTGTTCATGTTTGTGTTCATTTAATATCAACTTGTTCAAGTTTGGTTCATGTTTGTTCGAGCTTTAGCATTTGTGTTCATGTTTGGTTCATTTAAATTAAGGAGTGTTCATGTTCGTTCGTTTAGTGTTTATCGAGCTTGTTCGCGAACATATTTTACGAATTTTTTTAACTATCAAACAAACACGTTCACGAACATATCTATGAACAAATACATTTATAATAAAAGCAATGGTCTATGTAACAAAGGTAATCATTATTTATATTTATTAATTCTATAGTCAAATATTAATTATTTTTATCAAGCTTATTCACGAGTTCAAAATCGAACATAAATCGAGCTTTTATTGAGCTTATTATCGAGCTTAATGTCGAGCTTGTTCACGAACTTCAAATGATGTTGTTCGCGAACATAAATGAGCCGAACGCATTAGTGTTCAAGTTTGTTTATTTAAGAATCGAGTATTTAAAATATTGTTCAAGTTTGTTTGTTTAGTTAATTAAACGATCGTAAACGAGCTTCAATCGAACCGAACAACGAGTAGCTCGCCGAACGTTTGGTTCGCTTGCAGCCCTAATTTTCTTAGTTGCTAGCTCATTAATGATGAGCTGAAGTTTAGTAGCTCATTAATGTTCTAAAGGTAAGCTCATAAGTTGGATTCATTATTGGAGTGGTCTTGTCTCTTCTCCTTCCCTTTTCTTCTTTAAAATAAACCCTTGTCCCTTGGGATTCCGTGGCTATTTTTTGGGCTTTTGTGCTGGATGATTTCTGTGCCATGGCCCCTTGGTTTTCCGGCTGGCTGATGGTTTTCCGAGCTGGGGGCCTTTCCGTGTCTTTTGGCGCCTCGGTTCTTTGTGGGTCTCTTTGATTCCCGTGGCTGCTTCTTCGGTTCCCTGGCTGGGCTGTTTTTTCCGTGAAAAGGTGGGGGAATTTCGTGACTTATGATGCTTGGGTCCTTGTGGAAATTCATTGAAGTGGCTATTTGCATTCCCCTTTCTTACCTATAAATATGAGATGATTTGTGAAGGAGGGTAGTTGAATATTGAGAGCATTTTGCTATTGACCTGCGGGTTATTGGAAAAGCTTGCGAGCTTGTTCCATCTCTTCTTCTTCTATCTCTTTGGAAATCAAGCGAGCTCTTTCCACCCTTCGTCTCGGCTTCTAACATTTTTCGTCTCTCCGCAAGTTCCACTCCATCTGTATCCTTCTTCTTGAGCTTTGGTGGTGTTTGTTGGTTGATTTGGGAGCATTTGTTGGAGGAGTTTGGGTTGATTGTGCAGTGGTGGACCATCGGTTTGCTAGCCCTAAAGCACTTATTTTACTTAACCTACATTTCGATGCATGTGAGGAACCCGCTCTGACGGTTGTCTGAGGATAGCTTGTTTTTATTTTCTTTGTTTTTTTTGAATTCTCTTTTAGTTTTCTTCGTCGGATTTTGGATGTTATAGATGATTGCTACTATTTGAATCCAGACTGGTTAAGTTTTGTCCATTGTTCTCTTGTTTTGGCTTTTCTAACTAGTGTATTTACATCAATATTGTAACTGCCAAGATCGTTAATCTTAAGTGAAGATTTTGCGAGTGTTGCAGGTACTTTGGAGGAGTCATATTAGAATTCAACTGTCACACCAGAAGGCACACTGTAAGGAAATCTACTGTTTGATTATATAAAGTTTTAAATTTATTTATTGTGAAGATGCATAGACACAAATGTTTTTACCATTGCTGCAGATTTTAAGAGAAGATGGAGAGCTTGAAAATCTTGATATGTCAAAGGAAGATTGGGAACTTTTATGACCTTTCAAGTTGTTGGATTAAATGGTAAATATTTTATGAGCAATGTTAAAATAACATTAAAAATCGCCAAAACATGACTCATTGCATGCGGATGAATTGTGGTCTTTATTTTCAGCTAATTTAGCTTTTCGCATATTTATATTCTCCTTCCATTCTTGTATACCTATATGCCTATTGTTGTATATGCACAAACGTGAACTCAGGTCCAGGCCGACTCATCATTGTTAACATAGTGATGCATATGCAGAATTTTGAGAAGTACAATGTGAACCAAGAGTTGTGCTTACACAGCCTACATGCCGTTGCATTGCAAACATGTTCACATGTAGGTGAAGGCCATGCAAAAGACAACACAAAGGGTGATGGGGACATCAGTTCGTGGAAGGTCTATCAGAGGCGTGGCCGCCGATCTACGGCTACGATCGACTCTTTGTATTTTTGATTTATTTATGTTATTTTCTTATTCATGTATTTTCTTATTTTCAGTGTTGTGTATTTGTTTTATAAGATTTTCAGTTGTACCCTTTTAATGTGAGATGTCGTATGTAAGCTCAAAGGGCATTTTCATCTTTTATTTCTGAAGTCTCATCATGTACTAGGCTATTTATAGCCCCATGTTCTATTTTTCAAGTAATGAATGATTGTTTACAAAATGTGTTCTTGCATGAGTTCTTGTGAGAGCTTGAGAGTTTTAATGGAGAGAGATCCCTATGAGAGAGAATTGCGCAATACCCACCAACTTAGATAAGTCGGGTTCGTAGTTCCATTCTTGTATCTCCTTCTCCCTTCCTTTCCCCTCCACCCTCACCTGGTTGCCGGTTTCCCACTTCACCCAAGCCCATCTCATCCCCTCTCAACCCCACGACCAAACCCCATGCCCGAGCCCCAATGCCACAGGCCCCAATTCCCTAGCCGTCGGCCAAGCCCCTCTCCCCACTCCTCTTCTCCAATTGTGTTTCCTAATTGGGTAGTAGATTAATTGGGCTAATTTTGGAATTCAAAATTTGAATTTGATTTCAAAATCTTTTCTAAATTAACTCTTCTATTTTAGGAAAGTATTTATTTGAGGTCTATTATGAATTTTAAATTCAAGTGGATTTTAAATAAATCTTTCTTAATCTTAAGACCCAATTCTAAAAGCCTTAATCCCCTCCAATAATTGCTCCCCCTAATCCATATTGCCACCGGCCCCTATAGGAGCCAATTAGGATTTATTTCCTAATCCCTCTACCCCCATTTGGAAACAAGTCCAACTTCTCCAACCCTCCTCTTGGCTGAATTTTCCAAATCCCTTAATTCCGGAATTATTTCCTAAATCAAATAATTGATTTAGGAAATCAATTCCCACCCCATCCCTCATCATACCGCCGCACCTCTCTCTCTAGCCGCCCCTCTCTCTCTCTCTCTCTCTCTCCAATTCCTCTCTCTCTCGTTAAATCTCCCCGGATTTTGAGAATTGAGATCTTCTCTCTCAAATTCCTCTCCTCCCCTTATACCAAAAATCTGAAACTTCTTTCAGATTTCTGTCTCGGCTCTTCCTTCTTTCATTTAGCAAGAGAAACTTTTTTTCTCTTCAATCATACTCAAGAGCCCTAGCAAGGCAAGAGGAGATTTGTCACATAGCATCTATGAATGGCGGATCCGGAAACTAAATACGACCTAACCTACGACGAGGACGGTTTCGTCGACATTCTACAGTCAACCTTCTTTGATGTTAATACAATGGTTGATCACACCGTTGAAGATTACATCGAGCGTATTCTGGACACTTTGGTGGAGGCAATCGAAGAACAGTTTGAAGGCATTGAGTGGAGGATCTCCACCGCCCCGTGATAGAGGTTCTCTTTTCCCCCTTTCAACATATTTCATAAGTCTAATCTTATCTTGTGCTTGATTGTAGTTACGAAGGACGATTCTCCCTGCTTCTGCTAAGCTTAGTAAACATAGGGTTTTGAGTGTGCCTCTATGCTTATTAATTCTTATTGTTAGATTAGAGATTTTATCTGAAGCTACTACTATGACATCATGTTATTTTTTAATTTATCTTGAAGGTTTCAAAGCTCTTGTTATGTGATTTAGCCTAAGCAGGTGTGGCCCCTTGTTCGTTTTATTTCGTTGTTTAAGCTGCTAATAGATATTTCACTTTTATTCTAATCAAGGATTGTGCAACTTCCTAATAAATTGATTGCATTCATACGTAGTCCTGCATCAAAGGGGTATAAAATTGGATCGAGAGTACAAGATATTTATTCAACACAATAAGATATTTCATATAAATTCTACAACAGCCAAAATTTTATTGCAAGAAAAATAATGATTTTGAATGTTTACTTATAATACCAAAAAATCGTTTTATACTTTTTTTTTTATAAATGACTTACTGTTTTGTAAAGATGTTTGCACTTTTGATGCATTTTTGTATGAAAGAGCTTTTGAAACTAGTTTTGCCCCGCATATCAGTTTTATAAATAATGGGAGAGTTAGGCCAATTTAGATATATTCACACATACATCGCATACTCAAGACTTTTTAATTGATAACTTAAACTCCCAATCAACAGGCCAAGATGAGTTGTGTGAGAGCTGATATCTATAACATTGTCAATGCTGTATGTAGGTGGCGCGAGTTCTCCAGAAGCTCTAGGAGCGTTTCAGGTCATCAATGCTCGGGGATGCTGAAAGTTAGACTGAAGGGGCAACTCAGAACTCGCTTTTAGCATTGAAAGGCAGTACATTATAGAGAAAAAGTTTTGCATTTAATAGTGATTTATTTCATAAATGAGTTGTAGTTTTTAAGTTTAAATTATATTTTGATGGATAAAGTAATAGATGTTATTACATTTGTATGCTCTCATGTTTATACTATTTGTGGAAAAATATTAATGCAATCATGTTTATACTTTTTTGAGATTAATTCAACATTTATCAACTCATTCCACTCTATCAGATTTCCTTGATATTCTTTCAAGCCCAGTGGGACTGATGATGAATTAACTATTGACCCTTGAGTTATTAGATATAATACTCAAATTTTGCAAAAAGTATATTTAAAATTTCTTCAATAAAATTCTCTCAAAAATTTCACACTTTTTTAAATTTAACGAAATCAATTTTATTCTATTTTGTGCTTCATTTCGATCATTTGATATAATGGAGCCTATATAATTATTCAGTATAAAATCAATTTATGAATATAATTATGTTTTTTTAACTTAGATTTTAATTTTACTATACTTTGTTAATTTGTGCTAGGGTGTTCTCTAGAAGTGACACTCTATGACTTGAATACAATAAAAAGGATGCAAGGCTCGTTGCACAAGGGTCTTCACATTATGAATAGATGCGGGCAAAGAAGTTAGTTTATGAAATTAGGATAAGGTTAAAATTCTGGAATAAAGGTTCTTGTGGACCTCTGAAAGAGCATCGCGCGAACGGGTCAATTGGAAGGGACAGATTGGATCGTGCATACAACTAACCATTGAGGATAGAGGCTGTCGCCAACACACCCTGATGGGTAGTAATATACACGACCTAATCACGGGTTTCCCCCACTCGATGCAAGAGCTCGAGTAGGGTTTAGTAGATGTGGGACCGAGTTTCCCACGGGCGCAAGCCCTCGTGGTTAATTACATCCCAGGCCGGAACCCGATAAAACTCTCGATTAAGGATTATACATTATCCTTCCCAAAAGTGGGATTGGTACAGTGGTATAGACTAAGAAGTCTTACTCAAAAGGGAAGAAATGTCCGAAGAGCTGAATCAACATGCGTGGTTCACACTAGCATTCGGAGGCTCTAGGGCACTAAAGAGAAACTGGGTAAACAAAAGTCAGGCAATCAATCACATGCGTGAGAGAAAAGATGGAGGTGGTGTCATCCTGTGACGCAGATAAGTAGGATTTAGGGTCCCTAAAAGGGAGGGATCTACCTACTATTTAAGGCATGCTACGAGTCCGAATGTAGTAGACTCGAATCCTAAATCTAGGTTGGGCTTAGTGTTCTATGAAACACTAAGACCCGTGTTCTAGCTAATGCAGTGCAAAATCTGGACTTACCCTAGCCTGGATTGGGGAGCCAGCTAACCACCTAATCGCTTTAAAATTATGTTATCAAGTCAGTTATGAAAGATGGGTGGGTGGTACAGTTCTTTGGAAGTAGGACCGACATGTAGAGAATTTCCTAAGTGGTCCTAAACTTATGTGGGTCAGATGCTCCTAGCTAATGCAATTAAATTTTATTTAGTTGGTTATTAATGCAATGCATGCTAGTTGAAATGTCAGCTCATGAATGCTATAGAATTTTAAAAATAGGCTTATAGAAAATAATTTTTTGAAAAGACTGGGTCTCCCTAGGTCCGGTACTTCATCCTCATAGGCCAGATTATCCGGACTCTACCCGCAGGCAGGGAGATGTCTTATAAGAAGGAAGAGAAGAAATGCAATAATATGCATGCGACCCTGGACGATTCCGGCAGTTACCTAGATTCGTTAGATTTCTATGTTATTTAAAATCCTAACATTTTTAAAGATTAATTACGAGTAGAAGAATTTTATAGAACTTAATGAGCCTAATACAATCCAGGCAAAAACAAAAGAAAACGGCATGCAAGAAAGAAACATAGAAAAAGTAGGAATTTTTACTGTGCAATCAATATAAACACAACAATATAAATCAAACTAATCAAGTAAATGTCCATAGGCCAACTGCCCTTTAATTACAACCCGTGGTATGCAGAAAAGTAAAGTGGCCGGGCACCACTACCAACAACCCGGATTTCTAAACTTATGACAGACGCCAACAACTCTGAGTGGGATATTGGGTCTTCAATTCTTCAGTCTTCTGGGTATCTTCTCCTTGTACTCCTTGGATCTCTCATCCTTGGACTCCTTGGATCTCTCCTCCTCGGACTCCTTGGATCTCTCCTCCTCGGACTCCTTGGATTCGTTGTGGCTTAAATATCCAAATGAAGAGACAATTCTCCCCTTATGGAGTATTGTCTTTTCTCTTTGGATATCTAAAGCCATCCAACTCGGTCTTCCAAATGGAAGAAGACGCTCCGCTTTTGGGATGCCTTCTTCTTTTGGAATCCGAGTTGGATAAGAATATCCCAACTCGAAGTTGTTTTCACAATTCTTAACAATTATTAGAAATTTTTTTACATTAATTGAAAAGTAGAAAAATTCTAAAGTCTCTGCAAGGTTATCCTAATAATCATCCCAAGCAGTTTATATGGAAATAAAAATAACTCAACTCATTGAAGCTGTGCCAAGCCATGCTCTTAATCATGAGGGATAAGCAGCTCCACCTATAGCAGTTATAATTATTTAATAATTTTATCCCTCATTATATCAGGGGGGCTGAGCAAGCACATGCATAAGACAATATTAGAAATTATAACGGTGCCCCCTTTTATTAGCTTGAGCATGGCCACCTGCACGGAAGAACAGTATATATATATATATATGACGTTCCTAACCTAGGGGTAGATCTAGCGTTCATCATAACACATCCCAGAGCGCAAGAAAAGTAAGCAAACACACCAATCATTTTCAAATAGCATGCAATAAAAACATCGAAAAGCTCCGGCACACAGTAGAAAAATAAAACCCAGCGGCCTAACCTAGATCTAGAAGTGGTGCCCTAGCAAACAATTCTATGTGTGTGTAAGGCTTGGGTGGTTTGGATAGATCCTAATCTGGATAGTTGTTTGAAATTATATAGAGTTCAGGTATGTTGAAAGTTAGGGAAAGAAATTTTAATTGAAATTCAAATATTAGTGAATTAGGGTCCATTTTAATTATTTCAGTTTGTTGATCGGTTTTAAAAGCTTAGGATACTGATATTTAAAGTTCAAGTGATATTAGCCAATTTTAGAAAGTCCCGGGTCCTCCTAGGTACTAGGTTGAGGGTCCAAAAAGTTACTATGAGAAAGAGGCTAAGTTTGGGTCTCCTAACACCTTACAAAAATACTAGACCTTAATACGAGTAGTTAGCCAGGTAGTACACTGAAATTGGTGTTTTCTAGGCAAAGTTATGAATTTTAGAAGTTTCGGGCCCTAAATGAACTACGATTGACCAGAAAGTTGACTTTCTAATTTAGGTGTGTTTCTGGACATCTGATATTTTTAATAAATACTAGACCCTAATAGGAGTCTAATGCAAGTAAGTTTGCCCAATTTGGAATTTTGTACAATTAGTTATGAATTTTCTAAGTTCAGGGTATTTAAGGGAATTTTTTAAATTTTCTAATAAAGGGCTGATTTTATGGTTTTGATCCAAATCAGCTCCAAACAGATTGGAATCACCCCCAAAGGTCAGGAATGACCAGAGAAAGTGTTCCCAAGTGTTTGGAGAAAATTTGGGATTTTAATAATTTTAATGATTTATTAGGGGCAAAATGGTAATTTTCACCTATAGTCAAATTAGGGGTCAATCTGAAGTCAAACTAGGGAGCCCTATTTATCTAAGGTCAAGGATCAGATTCTTGTCAGTTTGAGGTATTATGGGTAATTTTCTGACCTAAAATTTATTTATTGTAATTTTCGGAAGGTCTCGGGGCCTTATTTAGCAGGTTAATTAGGGTTAGTTAATTAAGGGGTCTAAAAGCTCCTAAAAATTTCTAGGAAATTCTGGGAGGTTTATGATGTCCCTAAGTTCAAGTGTTGAAGTTTTCATGTCAATCAGTGATCTATCCTAGCCCCTAAAAAATTCTAAGTTCGCTAGACGGGTCCTTAATTTTTGTCCTTAGGGTGTCGCTACGTTATAAAGGTTTAAATTACGTTTTGAACTAACCCTCAAGGTAACAATGCATAGGAAACATACAAAAGTAGTAAACACACTATATCCTTAGATTTAGGAGAGCCTAAACTAAGTGCTCGTGGTGCGACCTATACATGCAAACTACGATAAAAATAAAGGAAAAGACACCTAATGAAGGGATTAGTGAATGATTGGAACTCAACCATCCACTAATCCACTGGCCCATGATTGCTCTTCACATATAGAATCTATGCTTAAAATTTCATGCGTAGTGGATCTCCCAAAATTAAAATTTAATAAGATAGGTAATTTTGAAAATACTTAAAATAAATAAATAAATATATATATAATTTTTGAAAAAATAATCTAATTAAAAATAGATCAATTCATAGATATATAACTATAGAGGAGACCCACTGACCAGCCTAACGAGGTTTGAAAATAATTGTTAATTTTAAAATAATTATGATAATAATTATATAAATAATATTAAAATAGTTTCATAAGCCAATCCAAACAGAAATTTGTCCAGACAGCCAGCAAGGGATGCTAAAAATAATTTTTAAATAAAGCTCTCATTTTTCTGAAAAGAACGAGGGGTCGCACGCCAAAATCCGACTTAAAACGACGAAGTTATGATTTTTCTAAGTTTAAAATAATTAAGGGCTTTAAAATAATTCAAAATATTAAATATTTGAAAATTATTATTGGAATAAAATAAAATATAGATTTAAAATTTTTGAAATTTTAAAAGTAATTTATAAATATATAATATTAAGAATATTTTTAATAATTTAACTAATTAAAATAATATTTAATTCTTAAAAATACAATTTTTATATTTAAATAAATATAATAACATAGTAATAATGATAATAATAATAAGTAATAAAGATAAGTTAAAATAATATATTTATTGATATTATAATTAAAAAAATAATATTATAATATAATAATAACAAAATAATTAAAATAATATATTTAAAATAGTATTTTTTTACTTTTTTTTTTAATAATTAAAAAAATATATATTATTTTTATAAAAAAAAATTTTATAGTGTAGAGAATGAAAATACGAACAAAATGAGGTATTATACATCGAAAACGGAGCAAAAATGAATTTTTGAAGGTTTCTCGATTAAAATATACTTAAAATATAATTTAAACCAATTTTTTAATATACAAGCCGGCGGCGGGACACATGGCGCTTTCCGGTTGGCTCCGTTGTCCTTGGCCAATCATTGGCTAGCGGCGCAATCAGGCGGCGCAATGATTGCGCCGCCAGCCAATGATTACGGTGATCATGCTGCAATCATGGCCCGTGTACCGTGGCCACTTAGCCACGTCGGACGCGGCTCCGTGCCGTCTGATCGTCCGTTGAAACGATCCAACGGTTGAGATCGTGCCGGACCAAGCGCCGAACGACGGGAGCGGATCCGCGGTTGGACAGGTCCACGGGAAGACGCAATCCGAGCCGTTGATCGGCAGATCAATGGTCCGAAATGCACTGGGCTGAACAGAGAGCCGAACCGTGCCCTAATCCCATTTTTTGACGATTTCTCCCAATCCGCTCGATGGAATTTCACAAGATTTTAAACACACATTCTAGAGATGAACAGAAATCATGGGGGATATCATTCATAGACTAATATTCACCCTATCAAAGTTAATTAACTTCGTGTATCCTAATTAGGGTTCAAGATTATACCAAAAATACTCGATAGAATCGAGAGATATCTGGCTTGTTGCACTTGTAGACTGTCCACGCTCCTAGTTGTAGAAGAAACTACGAGCTGTCGACGTCTAGATCGCACGCAGATCGAATTAGAAGCTCCAAGCTCTCGGGTTCGCCGGAATCTCGTCGGCGGTGGCTCTAATCGCTCGAGTCTGAGTGGGGAAGGGTTGGGGAACCCTAGGGGAACACTCACACGGGAAATCTCAGGATCAGAGCGACTAGGGTTCGAGAAAACTGAAAAAGATCCTTCAAAAGACCAAATTTTTGCTATTTAAGGAGCCTCCCTTTATCCTCAACGGTTAGGATTAAATCCTTAGATTATTTGGAGGGAACCCAGGCTTAATTGGCTGTGGTTTGAATCTCAAATTGATTGGAGGCCTTAATTGCAATTAATTAGGTTTTAAATCCACCTAAATAGGTCATTATGACCTATTTAAGACTCGGGTTGTCCAAGTCAACCATTGACCTGGTCAACCCAGTCAAATAGGTCAAGGGGGACGTGGGTAGAGCTCATGCAAGGATTGGAATTGATTTGGATTGAAAATAACCCCTTAAGGCTAATTAGGTCAACCTGGGTTGACCTGGTCAACCAGGTTGACCCAAGGCTTGAGCCTGGGCTCAACCAACTCAGATTGACTCACTGAATCAATCATGAGTGGCCTTGAGCTCTGTCCTGGTCAATTTGACCAAGTCAACCCTTTAACCAAGGGTTTTAACAAAATCAAGGTCAACAGTTCTCTTACAAGCATATTAATAGAATTATTAAATATTGTGATTTATAGGAAAATAAATATTATATTTATTCAGGAAATTAAATGGGTTTGAAAAAAATTAAGGATATTATTAGTTTAGGATTTAAATTATGGTACTCAAGTATGCGTCATATTAGAAATGATGCATGTGCAAATATAAATAAGAGCTTGAAAAATAATATTATAGAAATTAATAAAACTGAAGATATAATTATAACTTTAAAGAATATTGTTGATATTAAGATAATTAATATTATAAGTGTTTATGCTCCTCAAATATGTTTGAATATGTGTTCAAAATTAAAATTTTAGAATGACTTAGAATAATTAATACAATGGATATTTCTTGAAGAAAAAGTTTTTATTGAAAGAGATTTATGTAGAGTGGTAAAATATTTTAAAAGTATTAATGATGGCTATGAGTTTAGAGTGATTAATAAAAGGTGGTAGGACAATATTAAATTTGCCTCAGCTTATGATTTTATAATTACTAATATCTTATTTAAGAAAAGAGGCAAATATCTTATCACTTATAAAATATATATATAATAAAACACATATTGATTAAATTTTAATAAGAAAAATAAATCGCTCAGATTGGAAATATTGTAAAGTCATTTCAAGTGAAAGTTTATGAACCCAACATCATTTATTAATTTTGAACTTTAAGATGAATGAGCAGAATATAAAAAATAAAATAAAATGTTATCTTAGGATTAGATAGAGGCCTTTAAAATTTACTAATAAAAATATTTTTGTGAGTAAGATTCAATATCTCAAGATTTTGATTGTGCATGAAGAAATTAATGTTATATTAAAAAAGTAGTTAGTGATGTTAAGTATGTTACAAAATATGTATTTTGAGTATCAAAAGTCAAAGCATCTAATGATAAAAATAGTTGGTGATGGAATAAAAAAATAAATATATAAATAAAAAGTAAGAAGCTTTGTTATAAAAATTAGTTTAGATGTAAAGCTAAAAAATTTGGGAAAGATATAGAGAGGCCTGTTGGCAAAAATGTATGTATTAATTAGCCAAGTAAAGAGATAGGAGACTTAAAGATCTAGTTTAGGTGAAGTGCATTAAGGAATAAGATCAAAAAGTATTTTTATTAGAAGAAGATATTCAATTTTATAAAAAGTTAGGGTCACTTATTCACATGATTCAAGAGAAGTTATAATGAGCACACTGATTGAAAGTTATAAGAGGTGACTGATTGAGAGTCATAAGTGCGAGAGTAGGGGTGTCGATAATTTACCCGACCTAAATTCTAACCTGGACCCTACAAAACAATTTCGAGTTTGGGTCAACCCAATTGTGAGACAAGTTAGGTTTGTGTTCAAGGATCTGACCCATTTTAAAAATTAGGGTTTTCTGTTTTTTTTTTTTTTACCAAATTTAGGATTCATATTATGTTTTTTAGTCTACAAGCTATTATTAGATTGATGCAACTTACAAAGATACAAAGTTTTGTTTCTTAAATTTTATAGTAGTCTGGTTTATGATTTACCTAGTTAGGATAAAATGATGAATGCTTCTAAGTTCTAATAGTCTCCGACTCTCTGTTCTCATATGTACTGACGGTTATTGTATTGTTGTTGTTATGCATATGTTTCTCTGGTAGTCTTATTTAAAAA